>SZYD01001942.1:0-336050 GCA_009363875.1 Mikania micrantha
GGAGCAGTACCACTAAAACACAAGCGTGGTGATACTATTATAGACAACATATAAAATTTGCAACAAAGCAGGTACGAAGATTAAACACGACAAATTAATTACTATCATATCCCGTAAATACAACGAAAGCACAAGCCAGCTTTCAAACCACATCAAACTAGACTCCGTTAGGTGCAACTTTGCATTTATCAAAAAAATTACACCTTAACTTCTTGATATAATAAGGAAACACCTTACATTACAGTATATGTAGGATCGGGTTGTTATCTCTAAACAACACTTCACAAGTATTTCTTACTTAAATTCTAACAGATGCGGAATGTTCTGTTAGAATGATCTCACAATTTCACTCAAAGTGACACAATAATAATCTTTGAACAATATTAAGAACACAAGTAATTCAAGCTCAAGGATATATTTCTCTCAAAGTGGAAGTATACAAGCAAGCACACTTCAAGCAACAATACATTGGGAGGTTATATAGCCGAGGCTACAACCGTATACACTTAGGAATACAAGTTGGGTATACTAGACAAGTACATAAAGTAAAGCTTATTCTAGTATGTTGAGTGTCTTAACAGGCTAAGACACTCAGTCATGATCATTACATTAATAGACATTGACTTTACAAAGGACTATTAAATACAAAAGACATTTAATGTTGTTGATCTTCAAGGCTTCAGATGATCTTTTGCATTTAATGCAGCATGGGAGAGGTAAGGCGCTTTATCTGACTCATTACATGTTGTCTTTGTCTTTACTCAGACCAGCATGTCTTGTGTCAGTACCTTTTGTACTTTGAGAGTAAGCTGCTACAGTCTTTGTCAGAGGATAAACCTCGGAAGTCTTTGTCTTGTGTGCATAAGAAGATTCCTCGGAAGTCTTTGTCTTCCGAGCATTAGAGGATTCTCGGAAGCAGTTGTCTTGTACAACCTTCGGCAGGAACCAGTTATCCTTCGGAAGCAATGTTGCTTCCGAAGAATCACTTCTTCCTTCCGAAGGTGTTTATTCAAAGAGACTCCTATACTTAGACAAAACAAGAAGTTTGGTGAGCATCAGCCTTTATTAGTCTTTACAGTCTCCCCCTAGGCTGATGCTACCAAAACTTCTAAGGCATAAACCTTGGCTTCCATGTACCCCTCAGTACCTGTGCCCTTTTTCTAATTAATCTGATAGCTGACCTCCCATCTGCTCCATTGTCAGGATTATTGAGAGGGAGCTTATCTAGATCAAATATATAGGGTTTTGCCAATGTCATCAGATGCAAAAGATCCACCAGTTTTATTTCTCCATTGTAGTCGGTGAGGATGAATATCCTTTCTTGTGCATTGAAGCTCCAATTTACCAAAGGGATGTATGAATGCTCATGCATTAATCTGCTGATATCCCTCATGTCTTCTGGGGTTTGTGTAGTTTTGGGAGTTGCTTCAGATGTGGCTACAAGTACTGAGAGTGTTGTATCAGGCTCAGAGTCTAAGGGGATGGTTTTTGTTTCCTTTTTCCTTTTAGCCATGCTCTTTCTTCTTGTGAATCTTGGTTTGTTTTTGAGCAGTGGCTTGACTCCTCAGAACTCTGGCCTGTTGGGCTTCCACAGTTGATTCTACTGCTGCACCTGTTGTTGCAGTAGACTGTGGCCCAATATCCTCATCCCTTGAGGGTTCTGTTCTCCTCTCTCTCTCAGCCTGTGTATGTCTCTCAGGATCAGGGTTTGGTATTGATTGTTTCCTTGTAGTCTTCTTACCCTTTTTGTAGACTGAGGAGATAGGCATGTTATCCATACTTGGACTTGAAGGAGGAGATATTGGTTCTTCTTTTGGATTTAGGGGGAACATTTTGGGGAACATTGCTTTTGTTGCTTCCCCCCACATGACTTCTTCTCCTCTCTGATCCCTCCCTGCACCAGAGAGGGGAATTCTATTGTAGCTCCTCCCCCTAAACCTAAGCCTCTCATTAGGCTTTCCTTTCTTGCCCTGATTTGTTCAATTGAAGGTAACTCACCTCTTGCAACTTTGGCTTTTATATCTCTGATATGCATATCCATGGTTGAGTTCTTCATTGGGCCTAGCTGCCGAGCATGGAAGCCATATTCCAAGAGAAAGGCCTTGTTCTTGTCTCTGTAGGCCTTCTCTTTTTGCTCCTTTGTAAGTACACTCAGGGCCTTTGATGCAGCAACAGCTTGTTCTTGCTGCTGCACCTTGTCCAGCTCGGCAGCCATTCTAGGTACCGACCAGTTGATGACTTCATCAAAGTCATAACCTTTTTCTTCTAGCAAAGCAGAGAGTCTAGCTCGCTCTTCATCTAGAGAAGTGTTTGGTCGGCCCTTTGTTTTCTTTGGTCTCATCTCCTCCTGTTCTGCTTCCTCCTCTGGGGTTAGCTTACGTTTTCCTTTGTCATCAGCAGTTATTTTTGCCCCAGAGGAGATTTCTTCTGTTGCCTCACCAGCTGGTTCATTGGCATGTAGCTCCTCTGTGGAGGAAACATCCAGGATGACTGGGCCTTCGGAGGCAGCTGCAGCTTCGGAGTTAACCTCAGCATTCACTGGCTCCTCCAGTTGACCAATCTCCTTAGATGATTCCTTATTGGATTCCACAAAGGGCTCAGGAGAGGAAGAGAGAGCCTCAGCAGCTTCAGTCCCAGAAGGGGACACAGATTTCATGGAAATTGATTCTTCTTGTGCTGTGTCTTCCATGCCAACCTGAGCTGCAGTCTCAGAAGGAGACTTAGTCCCAAGAGGGGACTGAGGTTCCAAAGAGACATTTGATGTTTGCTGTTCAGTCTCTTTGGCAACCTCCCTTGTATCCTCAGAAGCAGAAGAAGAGGAAGTAGAAGAAGAATCTTGAAAATAAGTACCCAAGAAGTCATCCCATTCAGCAGTCAAAGTGACTAAGGATGGAGTAACTTCCTGTGCACCCTCCTCTTTCTCTTGCTTCTGATCCTGACCCTGCAGATTGGTATATTCTCCCCCTTTTTGGTAGCATCAGGGGAGGTGAAAGTGGTAGTAGCAGGATCAGGGTGAAATGGATGTAGAGTGACCGGGGGACGCCTCCTGAGGTCCAGAATAGTGGCATCTTTGGTTTGGACCTCAAGCCGCAGGGTAGCCACCTCAGCTTCTAACTGAGCTACCCTGGCTTGGAGGGAAGTTATTGTAGCCGTCAATTCCTGTGTGGATGTGCCCTCCTCTACCGGAGTAGAATCATGGGGCGATGGAGTCCTGAGCCTAGCTCCTGCACCTCCACCACCAGATGTGGTTTCTTGGCACCCTGGATTCCCTTCATTGAGAAGAACCTCAAAGAAGTCCTCCCCAATATAGGTTGCCGCAGGTGAGGTCCTATTGCCTGTACCACTGTCCTGTGGATCTTTATTAAGATCAACAGTAGTGGCAGCCTCACCTGCATTGACCCCTTCAGAACTACTGGGGCCAACCTCTGATTGAATAGGCTCTGGGTCAGGGAACCGAGCTTGTAACTGTGTCACCACTCTCATTAAAGTTTGGGTAGTGGAGAGAGTGGTTCCTCCACAGCTAGAGCAGGGGTTCCTTGAGCCTGGGTGATAGTATGGGTGGGGGCATTTCTGGATGATATGAACCTGGAGACTTGGGAGACAGTCTCTTATCTAATGAAGTTGCTTCATGAGAAGCAAACTCAATGATGGGTGCATCCCTTTGAATATTCTCAGTTATGTTTTGTGACATAAGCTGAGGGCTTTCAGGCTGGTTAAGGGCAACCACAGGTTTCAAAGGAAGAACCTGTGGAGAAACAAGGGGTGTGGCTTTCACCTTAGGTAGAACTGTGCCCTGAGCAGTTCTTTTAACCTTTTTCTGTTTTGGTTCAGTAGAAGGGGCCTGAACAACTGTAGAAAGTTGCACAGGGTTTCGTTTGCGTTTGTAAGTGATTTTTATGGGGTGAGGAACAGAAGTGGAAGGTGTGGGTTCAGCATCTGTGGGGTTAACAGAGCTGTCACCTTCTGGAGCAGGGGACTCCATAGAGGAAAGAAGAGGAGTGAATGTCCCAGAGAACTGAGCACTCTTCTTCTTGAGTTGCACAAAAATCTTGGAAGAGACCAAGGGCATTTTGTAAGTATTCCCAGTTAGAGAAAGGGAAGCTCCCAACTCTTCATTAAAAAGGTGTTGCAAAAACCTGGGATACATACAAAACTTCTTTGGTGACATGATGTTGTCAACCAAATTATTGAAAATAAAAGCAGAAAAATTAAACAGTTGATTGGAAACCAAGCCATGAATAGCCGAAGCTAAATCAGATGGAACTTGGTCCCAACCACCAGATTTATTTGAAAGACAATGTAAAACACATGTATGAGGTACTTGTAATTATAGGACACTCGACCCTTCAAATAGGTTGTTGAAGGGAGAGGACCTTCGTACCCCATTGACTGAAATGTCAATGCTACCTCATCCTTTGTGAATGAAACCTTTCCATCGGCATCATTCAGTTTAAGATGCCGACAGATGGTCTCCACAGAAATAGCAATAGGATGAGCATCAATGGTGGCTACAAGAGACCGACCATTGGAAGACGAGGAAACAGAACAAGATGCCCAAAACTGTTGGTGATGAGATTCATACACCAAGGGCTGAACAGTTAATGCAAAGAGATACCTGCTCCTTTGAAGAAAGGAGATTATTGGGGCGAAGTCAGCATCATGTTCTGCTGATAACTCCGCTGGTACGTTGTGAGCAGGTTTGAAAGCAAGAAGAGCCATGAAAGTTGGTGATTTTAGGGCACAATTGGAGAGATCAAAGAGAAGAAGAGTTCAAAGTGAAACAGTTTGTGAGAATTTGAATGAGCGGGAGACCTTTATATACATTCGGATTTCAGCATTTAATTATATAGACACATTAAATTTGAGATCCGGATGTCAGAAAAAGGTCTTCCGATGACAGCTGGTTTCACAATTAATTTTCTCTGACTGAGGTGCTTCCGAAGAAGTGATTTTCGGAAGCAGGGTATTTATTAGACCAAGAGAGTTCAGAAGGGATGTGCTTCCGAAGTATAAAATTTATACTGTCGGAAGCACTGCTTCTGAAGTGTTAGAAATTCATTAGGCAAAATGTTCTTCGGAAGACACTTTCTTCTGAAGAGTACCTTGAGAAGCCTATGCTTCCGAAAATAATGTATCGGAGAATATTACTTCAGAAGGTAAGTTAGCTTCTGAAGTGTGAGATCTTCCGACTAAGGAAGAAATAATGCTTCCGAAGACTTAACCTATCTTCTGCTGAGTAGATACTCATCGGAAGATAAGTTAAGTTTATCTTCCGAGGAATTATTTATTCCTTTCATTTATTCAAAGTTGATCATCCCAATGGATGTTATTAAGTACCTGAATCTTCCTTCATCAAATGCCTTTGTGAAGAGATCTGCCAAATTGTTTTCTGAATCAACTTTGACCAAATGAATCAACTTCTTTTCTGCACAATCTCTGATGAAATGGTATCTGATGTCGATGTGCTTGGTCTTGGAATGCTTGACAGGATTATTGGTGATGGAGATTGCACTGGAATTGTCTATCTGAATAGGAGTATTGAACAGATCTACTCCATAATCCTTCATCTGATTTTGGATCCAGATGACTTGTGCACAGCAGCTAGAAGCAGCTATATATTCAGCCTCTGCAGTAGAAGTAGAAACACATGACTGTTTCTTGCATTGCCAAGACACAATCCTGGATCCAAGAAATTGACATCCCCCTGATGTGGATTTCTTGCTGATGTTGCAACCCCCATAATCACTGTCTGTATAAGCCATGAATTGGAAGTCTTCATTTCTAGGATACCATAATCCTAGACTTGGTGCTCCTTTGAGGTATCTAAAGATTCTTTTTACAGCCAGCATATGAGAGACTTTGGGATTGGCCTGAAATCTTGCACATACACAAGTTGCAAACATGATATCTGGCCTGCTTGCTGTGAGATACATCAAAGAGCCTATCATTGCTCTGTACTGGTGCTGATCAACATCCTCCCCCTCAAGATCAGGGCTAAGTGATGTTGTTTTGGACATAGGAGTTCCCAGAGCTTTGCAATCAGAAAGCTTGAATCTTTCAAGAATGTCCTTGACATATTTTGATTGACTAATGAAAATCCCTGTAGGAGTTTGTTTCACTTGTAATCCAAGAAAGAAGGTGAGTTCTCCCATTGAACTCATCTCAAATTTGGATTTCATTAGTGATTCAAACTCCTTGCAGAGAGATTCATTAGTAGAACCAAAGATAATGTCATCAACATAGATTTGAACTAGCATGATATGTTGATTTGACTTCTTGAAAAAGAGAGTTTTATCAATTGTTCCTCTCTTGAATTTGTTTGCCAACAGAAAAGAAGATAAAGTTTCATACCATTTTCTGGGAGCTTGATGCAACCCATAAAGAGCCTTATCAAGCTTACAGACATGATCAGGAAACTTTGGATCTTCAAATCCTGGAGGTTGGCACACATAAACTTCTTCATCAATTTTTCCATAAAGAAAGGCACTTTTAACATCCATCTGAAACACTTTGAAATCTTTTGCAGCTGCAAATGCCAAAAATATTCTAATAGCTTCAATTCTGGCAACAGGTGCAAAGACTTCATCATAGTCAATGCCTTCCTCTTGAGTGTATCCCTGAACAACCAATCTTGCTTTGTTTTTGATGACAACACCTTTGTCATCTTTCTTGTTTCTGAACACCCATTTGGTTCCAATGGCATACTTTCCTTTAGGCAAAGGACAAGTTTTCCAAACTCCTTGTCTTTGAAACTGAAGAAGCTCTTCTTGCATAGCTTCTACCCAACTGTTATCTTTTAAAGCCTCTGCAACCTTCTTAGGTTCTATTTGGGATAGAAAGCAAGAAAACAAGCAAACATTTGCTTCATGCATAGAGCTTCTAGTTCTGACACCTTCTTCTACATTGCCAATGATGTTTTCAACTGGATGAGTGCTGTGAATTCGAGTCCTTGGAATCACATCCAGTTGAGAAGATTCATCCACGTTGAGTGACTCAAGGTTAGGAAGAACTACCTCAAGTTGGATTTCTGGCAGATCACGTGGATTCAACGTTTGAACTGTTGTGGGTTGGTTTTCTCTGGGAGTAGTGATTTCCAGAGAATTTTCCTCTGCTGGAGGACTTCCTACTTCTTCTTGATGTTGTGAATTAGAAGCAGCTTCAATTGAGGGACCTGCCTGAGATGTGTTGATTGTCTCAGACTGTGATACATCATTTTGTGTTGAAGTGGATTCTGCCAAGTTTTGTCTTAAAGCTATTGGCAGTTCAACACGAAAGTCATCTTCTCTTGAGCCTTTGGAGGTGTCTGTGGTAGCTGACTGTGAAACTGGAACATACTCTTTCACCAGATTAAATGCAGATGTAAAAACTATCAAGATCAAAAACCAATCAGGGCCAGTTCCAGTTTATTGAGAGTATGTTCATTGAACTGAACATTTGCAGACTCTTCAATAACTCTGGATGCTTTGATGTATACTCTATACGCTTTAGCATTTGAAGAGTACCCAACAAAGTAGCCCTCTGCTGATTTCTCAGCAAACTTGGCTAAGTAATCTTTAGTATTCAAGATGGTGCAATGACATCCAAATGGTTTGAGAAATCCAATGAATGGCTTTCTCTTATGCCAAATTTCATAAGGAGTCATGCCATGTGACTTAACTACCAATATTCTATTTTGGACATAACAGGCAGTGTTGACTGCTTCTGCCCAAAAAGTTATTGGAAGTTTGGCATCAGACAACATGGTTCTTGCAGCTTCAATTAGTGTCCTATTCCTTCTTTCAGCTACACCATTTTGTTGTGGAGTTCTAGGAGCACTAAATTGTCTTGTGATACCTTTAGATTCACAAAAAGAATTTAAAACATGATTCTTGAATTCTGTTCCTTGATCTGATCTGATTATTTTTACATGATGGTCACTCTCATTCTCCACCCTGAGTATAAATGACTTTAGGATTTCGGCAGTTTCATCCTTGGTATTTAAGAAAAACACCCAGGTATACCGAGAGAAATCATCAGTAACCACCAAACAGTATGATTTTCTACCAAGACTTTTAACACTTGTGGGGCCAAACAAGTCCATATGTAGTAAATGAAGGACTGTGGTAATAGAATTTATCTCTTTGGCATAATGAGATGACTTGTGTTGCTTACCCTTTAAGCATGCAACACATTTATCAACACATATGAATTCTTTTGTTGGTAAACCAGTTACTAAATTATTTTTGACCAATTTATTCATATTTTTGAGGTTTACATGACAAAGTCTTCTATGCCAAAGTGATGATTCATCAAGTGAAGCTTTTGAGACAAAGCAGCTTATATTACTAAGAGGTGCAGCTGTGCTCATATCTAGCATATACATGTTACTTCTTCTTGGAGCTCTGAGTAGAATTTGATCATTTGGTATCACAAATCCTGGTTTCAGAACAATGCACTCATGCTCAGTAAACAACATGTTATGCTTTTGATCACACACCTGTGATACACTTAGTAAATTGTAGTTAAGTTCTTTTACAAAATGTACATTCTCAAAGCTTACCTTACCATTTGTGATTGTGCCTCTACCTGTTATGTATCCTCCTACTGGATCACTTCCAAAAGCAACAGACCCGCCAAAGAATGGTTCATATTTGTGCAAGAGGGTCTTGTTGCCTGTCATGTGCCTGGAGCAGCCACTGTCAACTATCCACAAGTTGCCTTTTGATTCCTGCTGTTCCTGCACATGACCAGAAGTGAGTTAGTTTCTGATGGGAACCCAAGCCCATGTGGTCTTGGGTTTACCATTTGCATCATTGTAAGTAAATTTCTTTGACATCATTCTAGGTGGGACAGATGATGTGGATGCTTCTGATGTGGGTGATGGCTTATCAGTTGATTCCTTCTTCTTCCATACTTGTGCCTTTTGAGTTGTCGGAAGACTTGGTTTCTTTTGATGGTCATCGGAAGCTGTTTTTCTTTTCCTTCCGATGATCTTCTTCCGAAGACAGATGACTTCTTTTGTTTGTTGAAAGCATTCCTTTGATGAGCTTCCGAGGTTCCTTTTCTTTCGGAAGCTTCCTTTTTCTTTGCTTCCGATGCTTTCTTTTCAGAAGCATTTTTATTTTGTTTCTTCCTATTACTGGAGGTACTTGCTTCCGATGCCCTCTTGACCAAATTTCTTCTCTGTTCTTCCGAAGAAGTAGATGACTGACTCCAACTATTCTTTCTTCCTCTTCCCTTGATTGAGGAAATTCTGCTTCTTGGATTATAGAAGCAATCAGCAGCAAAATGATTCTTTTCACCGCACATCAGACATAGAGTTTGAATGTTGGGAGAGTGTTGCTGCTTATCCCTTTTAACGAAGTCTGATCTTTGATCCTCAGAGAATGATGGTTTGGATGTTCCAGCATACTTGTTAGTCTTAGACTTTGCCTGTTTTCCTGGAGAATTGACTTTTCTCTCCATTGATCTACCTCGTTTTGACTTGTCAGATGGGCAAGTCACATACTCATCTGAGGAGATATTTTCTGTGTTTTTAGCTTTGATAAAAACTGTTGAATGTTTCTTAGTTTTCTTATTTTGATTCTTAAATTTCAAAGCTTGTTTTCCTTTTACTGATTTAATAGGAACATCATCCTCATCTGAGCATGTTGAGGTACTTGGATCAGAGAGATTATCCTTTTGAACTACCTTGTGTATATCCAACTCCTCATTATACACAAGGTCAACCAGTGATTTACACCTAACATCTGTTATGGAAGTATAAGCAGATGGAGGTTCCACTGTGTTATATCCCAAACCAGCTCCCTTTTTTTCACAAGTTCAGTTGTGCTGCTCATTCTAAAAAGTTTTTCATATTTTTCACCTTGGCTTAGAAATTTGTCTCTGTAAGACTCAGCCAATACAAGTTCAGTCTTGGCAGTGGTTAGTCTTTCTAAAAGATTTTTAATCTGACACTGTTTGTTAGTATCTTCATGTTTTAAACTTGAAATGGTCTTTTCCATTTCTTCAATCTTTTCTTTGTAATTTCTTTCAACCTCAAAGAAATTTGCCTTGACTACTTGTAGAGACTCAAGTTCATTACAGAGTTGAGAATTTATTTTCTTATAAATAGTTAATGTTTCTAAGCATTCAGGTGAGCACATGCTATCAGTTACCTTGCTTGAGGAAGATGAGTCATTTGCCATCAAAGCACTGTTGGAGATGGAGGGGTCCTCAGCTTGAAAGCTCCAGTCTGCAAAATCTTGTTCAGCAATGTTTGCATTGTTAGATGAGCTTGATGGTCTTTGTTGTGGTTGCCCAGAAGTTGTCTGCTGAGTTCCTGTGGACTTGCATTCTCTGGCAAAGTGGCCTAACTGTTGACAGTTAAAGCATTTGAGTTTAGATTTGTCAAGTCCAAACCCAGTCTTCATATTGTGCTTTTTGAACTGTCTGCCGGTTCTTTGGTAAAACTTCTTTGCCCTGTATGAAATCATAGCCATTTGATAGTTTATATCCATCTCCTCAAGATCATCTGCAGGAATACCATCCAAGTCTTCTTGACACAGATGAAAGTAATTTGTCTCCTCAGCCATAAAAGCTCCTTGCCCAGAGGTTAGTAGTGGGGTTGGGTTAGATACAAGGTTTGATGAATTTGGAGTTTCAGGAAATGTGACAGTGGGTGTGGAGGTAGAATGGTAGAGGGGTTGATAGCTTTGGTATGGAGGATTATTGATGGGTGCATAAAGAGCAGCTGAACCAGATGGTGAGTGAGAAACTTTAGATTCTTGGGCATCTAATTCCATCTGATAGGCACTGAGAATACCAAACAATTCTCCTAAAGTTAGAGTTTTCAGGTTTTCTGTTCTTCTGATTGTTACAGAATAGATATTCCATGCCTTTGGAAGAGACCTCAGAAATTTTCTGAGCACATCTTGATTATCAAGAGTTACACCTGCAGTAGTTAATTCATCCACAAGTTGGACATACCTTAGGTACTGAGAAGACATATTCTCATTGTTTTGTTGACAAAAGTTTTCAAACTTCTGTTTCAGCATATCCTTCTTGTTTTCTTTGACATCTTCTGACCCTTCATACATCTGCTTCAAGGAATTCCACAGTTCTTGAGCAGACTTGCATTTCTTGAATGCATGTATAATGGAGTTCGGTATTGACATCTGAATTAGCCAAAGAGCTTTAGAATCAACTTCCATCTTCTTGTAATCTTCGTCTGAGTACATAGATGGATCTTTTGGTACTGCAGCAACTCCAGCACCGGCAGCAGCAACTGTAGGAATGTAGGGACCTTCAAGAACAGACTTCCAAAGTTTGAAGTCTTGGTTCCTGATGAACCCTTCCATTCTGACTTTCCAGGTATCGAAGTCTTCAGGTGTGAACATTGGTGGCTTGTTGAGAGTGCCATTTTCTGTATCATGTTTGTTTAGAGCAGCCATCTTGGACAGACACAGAAAATATGAGTGTTAATACTATGAGGGTTTATAAGAAATAGAACTGGTAACTTGATGATGATTAGTCAGTCAAGTTCAAGAGCCAAAAGCTCTGATACCACTTGTAGGATCGGATTGTTATCTCTAAACAACACTTCACAAGTATTTCTTACTTAATTCTAACAGATGCGGAATGTTCTGTTAGAATGATCTCACAATTTCACTCAAAGTGACACAATAATAATCTTTGAACAATATTAAGAACACAAGAGTAATTCAAGCTCAAGGATATATTTCTCTCAAAGTGGAAGTATACAAGCAAGCACACTTCAAGCAACAATACATTGGGAGGTTATATAGCCGAGGCTACAACCGTATACACTTAGGAATACAAGCTGGGTATACTAGACAAGTACATAAAGTAAAGCTTATTCTAGTATGTTGAGTGTCTTAACAGGCTAAGACACTCAGTCATGATCATTACATTAATAGACATTGACTTTACAAAGGACTATTAAATACAAAAGACATTTAATGTTGTTGATCTTCAAGGCTTCAGATGATCTTTTGCATTTAATGCAGCATGGGAGAGGTAAGGCGCTTTATCTGACTCATTACATGTTGTCTTTATCTTTACTCAGACCAGCATGTCTTGTGTCAGTACCTTTTGTACTTTGAGAGTAAGCTGCTACAGTCTTTGTCAGAGGATAAACCTCGGAAGTCTTTGTCTTGTGTGCATAAGAAGATTCCTCAGAAGTCTTTGTCTTCCGAGCATTAGAGGATTCCTCGGAAGCAGTTGTCTTGTACAACCTTCGGCAGGAACCAGTTATCCTTCGGAAGCAATGTTGCTTCCGAAGAATCACTTCTTCCTTCCGAAGGTGTTTATTCAAAGAGACTCCTATACTTAGACAAAACAAGAAGTTTGGTGAGCATAAGCCTTTATTAGTCTTTACAGTATAGTAGGACACTCACTGATACACTTAAATTGTTTAAAACATATATTATATATAGTACTGAGGTTATATTAAAACTATACATACTAATTAAATGGATTATACATTTAAAACATTCAATTTGAAACATTAAAGATGTTAGAGTTAAAAAAAATAAACAAAAAAAATGGTTGTCACGTATGTCTCAAACAACAAAGCCCAAACCACTCCACCAAAAAGGCATTTTGTTGATTTTAATGTAAAGAATCAAATACCACATAGAATTTGTCGGTAGCTTTAGCTATTGATATGGTTTAATAAGAGTATATACGATATAAAAAGGAAGCTATTTTTTGACCAGAAAAAAAAAAGAATAACAATCTTGTGTTTAGAAAAGGAAAGCTACAAATATTAGAAATAAGGGCAAGTTGGTTATGTCTCAATCTGTCGTTATTGTTTTTTTTCTAATTATTGTTTAAGAAAAAGAAAGAATAGGATTATGCATGTTTCCATTTCTTTCTGTTTTTGTTTTTGTTTTAAATTTTTATATACATGTTTTTATTAGCATACCTGTCATTTTGTTTTTTATTTATTTATTTTTTCTCTATCATTCTTTTATAAAATCCCACGCTAGTTCCAGATTTTTTATACGTCTACATCACCTCTGATTATATTTGCATGTATAACTAAAGTACAAAATATAAATGAACTTTCACTATGCCTTTCAAGTGTGTTTTTTTAACTGTCTCAATTTTATATAAAAGGATAAAATCATGAAGTATCAACTGTGTTTCTATATTGTTTTATCTAGTCACTTTATTAAAGTTATTTTTGTAAATGTTAGGGTTTTTTTTGTTTTTTTTTTAATTAAGAGACTTCAAATTACACATGTATCAAACTTGGTTAAATTAATATCTAGTGATTGTTTTTAACTTCACTTAAAATGAATAATTATAATACTTGGTTATTGTTTAGTATTTTTTTTTTCCTTATAAAATTACCTCCTGACTTCATTCTTCATGTTAATTGAAAAAAATAATCATTAACCAAGTTTTATCTGTCTTCTTTTGGTCACTTAATTTTTAAAAAGTTGACACTACAAAAGGTTTCACAATTAGAGAACAAATGTAGAAACTTGCCTGGTTTTATAGTGAAAAAAATTATAAGTGACTTTAATGAAACATCGAATAAACCTTGTTATAAGGAAAATAAAAGTGATGAATCATCAAAGAATAACTTGTGTCATTTGATATAATACGAGATTTCTAAAGAAACTAAGATTATATCCTAAAATGACAAGTGTTCTAATTACTTATTTTGTTAATTTATATTTTGTAATAAGTTAGCCTGTCAAATTGGGTGGGTCGAGTAATATGTTAGAATAGGTTCATGTCAAGATATGTTTTGGTCATGATATGTTTTAAATAAACCAGTTTGGGTTTAAATGAGTTATTTAAAAATACCATAAATTTAATTCAAGTTAAAATGCGTTGTAAGTAATTAAACAAATAATTTGTTTGCATAGTCTTTAATAATCTTATCATTTTATATATTATTGATAATTTTTACCCATTTAAATATATTTTATTCTCGTAGTTTTTAGGTTACACATTTTGACTCATATTGTGTTACTAATATCGCTATGTTCTATGTTATGATGCTACATATTTTAGTGCAAAATACATTATTTTTTCACCCAAACAACACAATTATCTTGTTCAGGTCAAGATTGTCAAATGTACTATTAAGGTTATTATAATTAATATAGGCAAGGTTGATTATGTAGAATTAGTAAGAATAGTTTCTGCCTTGATACAAAATATAATTGGAGCTTAATTTTGAAACGGATGGACCATATTATTTTCTGTAAACATCGAACATCCAAAACCAAGTTGTGTAGAGTTAGTTTTTTTCTTGTCGTTGGCAAAGCTTTTATGAAGCCGGGGGTCCGCATGCTATCCCTCTTTTTACATCTGTATTGTCTATTTTTCGGCCAAAAATTTATTTGTTAAAATAGTGGGTTCTTCCCTCTCGCTTATTAACATGTCTTCTGAATCGTATAAATTTCTATCCATTTTCAAAATGTTTAAACTCCGTCACTATTTTTTTTCTGGATTTAAACTCATAACCTTTTTATACAATAAGCAAAATCTCTATAACAAGTGGGTAGCAAAAGGGGATTTTGTCTTCATATCAAAAGAGACTAAAGTCTCCGGCATCATATAACTTTAAAATTAAATTATGTAAAAGAATTTATAAATTTTGTAAAGCATACAAAATAAAGCTAAAAGAAGAACTAGAATCTAAATGAATCATGCATTGCTTTTGCAACGTTATTAAATATAAAACTATCATGATTGCTTACTTTTAGAAAATTAAAATTTACATGATAATTTAGAAAAGGAAAAAAAAAACCTTTATGGCTTAGTTTTTATTCGTAGAGGAGGAGAATTTGATAGGGCATGAATTCCCTGCACGATATGAACCTTACACGAATTTATTGCGTTTTGTTTTTGGCTAAACATGTTCGGGTCTATTTTAGGTCAAACCTGTCAACCCAATTATATAAACGTGTTAACTTCGGGTAAAACCCATCAGAATGGCAGGTTGACTCTTTTATTTAAAAAAAAACATATATTATGTTATCGTGACATTTAATATTGAATTTTAATATATTTATATTACTGATTATAGGATTATCAATAAAAAGAGAAATGAATGATATCATTCAAGTTGTTATTTCTAAATACGGTAAAAGTGGTGAAAATGATATGAATTGTGAACAAAATTGAATAATAACATAATTTGATTGAAAAATGTTTTTGTTTTATTTCAGAAACTAATGTATATACACAATCTGATCTATTTTAATTACTACTTTTTGATTATATAATACATTTTGATTATAATTTATGATTTTTGAGTAGAATATAAAAGATAAATATATATATTTTAGGCAAAACATGTTAGATTCAGGTCAACCCATTAGTACCCTTAGAATTTATCGGTGTATTATCAAAAGTCAAAACATAATATATGTTAAGAGAAATGATATATCATATATTAAATAAAAATATACACAATTTAAATAAAAATAACTTCAAATTTTTTATTTTAAATATCAATTATATATTTCTTAAAGTTTAGTATTATTTATAACATAATTATATTATCTATCAAATCAAATCAAATAATTACTAGAAAAATAAAAGAAAAAGAAAATTTTAAAAAAGTAGCATATAAATATTTAATATGGAAGGGATATAAAACCAATTTTTAGATGTTTTAATAACATTGCATATGTCTAAAGAGATACTTATTTATTTATTTATAAAAATAAATAAATATAGATTTGGGAACAAAAGTTCTTTTGAAGTTCATAATTTCAAAGTTAGTACTCGTTTTCACAATTTTTACGTCATTTCAAAAGTTCGTATGTTTATTTTATTTCTTTTTGAGTTTATGCCTCAACCTTTTAACTCGGGTTAGGATGACAAAAAACATTGTGATATTAGTAGAGTTAGGCTAAATATACCTCCCATTGTGACTTGTTATACGGTTATACCTTATCTCTCTAAATTTTAAATATAAATTTGTCAAAATTAACCCTTCAACATTATAACACAACCAAAATGTATCAAACTTTATTTTCACCTTAAATTCCACTAAACATATCCACTTCTTACTTGTCATACCCTCCCTCTACAAAATATAAAATTTAAATTCATCAAAAATCAGATTTAAATCATATGAACCCTAATTCATCTTTGTTTAAATTTGATTGAACTGAAGCCTGATCGTTGTTACAAACATAGGGCTTTAATTCCTCAAACAAAAAGAGTGTCATTGTGTATGAAACACCTATCTTAGCTAACTAATTTATGTTTGTTGCTTGATGAACCGAAGTCGAACCGATGAGCTCTTACATGCATTTTTCTTGATTTGTTTAAATTGTGAATAGCTTTGGTTTACGCAGAGAGTTTCGCAGAGGTTAAAGGAATGCATAGGTTCAATTAATTTTGAGTTTTATACTCGTTTTAATAGAGTTTGAGTTTTCGTTCGACTATGGTTATTTAGGCTTATATTTCGTATTGATTTGATTTTTAAACGATGAATTGATGATGATGATGATGAAAATGATTTCGTGATGTTTATAATTGTTTTAATTTTAAATGTTTATAGATCTTTTTAATTAACAACTAAAAACATAAGGTTTACTTGTATATATTTAAAAAGCTTAAAGATGGTGTATGATAAGTAAAAAAAATACAAAAGAGGTATATTTAGCATAACCCTCTTAGTATATTACGGTTAGTTTAAACTAAGCGATCTTCTTGTCTTAATTTTAAATGAAATATTATTAATTGTCAAAATAATAAGATGAGTTTTAAGAGTAAAATTCAAAATTTTAGATAAAAATTGTTAAAGGGTAATTTAGTCATAAATACTTTCCTATACATTTTTTAAACATTCATAACTTTTACATACGATATATTTTTTTAAAAAGATATCATAAAAATAAATATATTTTTATCTTTAAAATGAATATAATATTGTTAAAAAAATTCAGTTTATTATGTCTAATTATCATCATCGTGTCTTTCTTAAATGTTTGTGTATAATATTTTTTATTTTCTTACAAGTAATTGTATTTTTTATAGGTAATTGTATCTTTTTAAAATAATTGTGTTATTCATATTCGTCAGTGTGTCATCTTTGTTTGAAATTTATGTATTCTGCAACATTATTATGTCTTAAATTCTTCAGGGAAACACAACATTGAGCAGGAAGTACAAAAGACACAATGATATGTACAAAATTGTTCATACTCGATCGTCATTGTGTCTTTTTTCAGGTAATTGTGTCTTTTTTAAATATCATTGTGTTATACTCATCATTGTGTCATCCTTGTTTAACATTATATATTCTGCAACATCATTATACTTTAAATTGTTCAGAAAAAACACAACGTTGAGCAGTAAATACAAAAGACACAATGTCATGTACAAAAAACACAATGACCTGTATAAAGACATAATGAACTAAAAAACATTTTTTTTAATAACACTATACCAATTTTTAAAATAAAAAAATGTTCATTTTTATAGTATGTTATTTCAAAAAAAAAATTGTATGTAAAAGTTTTTTTGAACGTTTAAAGAAGGCATGGGAAGTTGATAAAAAGTAAACAAATGTAGTTATTATTAAAGTAACATACAACAAATTGATTTAATCATATCCGTTAATTAATGATTTAATAGCTCCAGATTATTCTTTGACTTTTAAGGATAAGGAGGTTATTAAGTTTAATCTAACTCTAATATCATGTTGACAAAGTGAGTACGGTCGTTAAGTTATAATCTTTTAGGTTTAAAATTTTTTTTGGACAAAATAATATATTCATATGGATCCAATTACAATAGAAAGGCAGGTAAGCGAGAAACAAGCTGCGCCGCCACCCCCTTTGAATGGCAAATCTGATCCTACTGAAAACAAAGTTAGTGTTCTTCGGTGTCGATGAATTACTGTGCACGATCTGCTGAACTCTTTTCAGAAATGTAGCATCATCGGGGACAAGAGACCCAAAAGTATCGAAAGCAAACGGAATGAAGGCATGTTGATTCTCGGCACACGCCTTCTCGTGCTTAGCAATTTTTCCCAATTCTGCCTTTAACACGGCCTGCCTAGCGACAAACCCGGTGTCCCTAAGCCCAACAAGGGGGACACCCCAGTAAGGTCTACACAAGCATGCATCCCCCTGCCCATTCAAACACAAGAATGTCTGCTGGTCGAAGAGTAGACCTTCCCTCACACGGATCTAACAAGAAATTCACGGGAGCCTCTTTTTTTGCCTAGATTCCCGCCCGTTTTAACACATCACAAAGGACATCCCTGACCAAATCATGTATGTATTTAAACCCTGGGAGTTCTTTGCAATGAACAGCATGTTCACCGAATTTATCTAAACAAACTTTACGGCAGATCGGGCATGGCTCATCCACTGGGAACAAGGGGATCATTAAACGGTATTTCAGAATAGCCCGGTACTCCACTGCTGACATGTGTTGGCCTAATCCTTCGATTGGGATGACAGTCAGAAAGTCTTGAGCATGCGGAGTCTGAAGACATTCTAACACCGCTTTTTGGCGAGTTGACAGACTGAATTTTTCTCCCAAACTTTGGACGGTTTTACTATAAAGGGCACTCGCCAGAACATTTTGGGCTTTAGGAGGGGCGGTGTCCTTATCAGTGAACCCGCCAAGATCAAGATCGGGAATCGAGTTGTGCAAACAGTCCAACGCACACCCAAAATTGGGATCTAACCCATCAACACTACAATTACGCAAAATGTGATCCTGTAACTTCCAAGATTGTGCTCTCAAGGCTACAAAAGCATAGGTAGAAACATCCTCCGTTGAATATAGCCCTAAAGCACCAAAACAAATGGGGAGAGATGCCAGTGTCCATTGAAAATCCCCAAAAAACGGACCCCCACATACCACAATATCATCAATCGCCGCTCTGAGCCCTTTGTCAAAAACAGAGACAACATCTTTAACGAACGTAGGCTGTCATGTTTGGAGACCGAACAACAACTTAGTCACTCCCATACAAGAGCTGTGACACCCCGTAATTTCCAGGTCAGCATATTATTTATTTAAATGTTTATTTAAATGCATTACGTACACGTGGCACTAGAATTAGCTTAACTTAGTGTGACACATGGCACAACAGTACGAACACTGACACATGACTAGATAATTCGTGGAATTATCGACAAACAGCACACACGTGTCAAAACACACGAACGTTGGTGAACATCACAACACTTAAGCACGAAACATCTCACAAGTCAATTATGGCTAGCACTTGACCAATAGGGTCCAAACGACGCTCGAACGATGTCCTATGATCGAGAAACGGGCAAGAATGGGCCCAGAACAACAAAACAAGCTTATTGGGCTTGAAATCCACGTCAGGCGATGCGCGCGGATGGGAAATTGAGCGCCCATCCGTTCCAATCCGCGCGTAACGCACCCATGTGTACATCCACGTCAGGCGTTACGCCTGGCAGCCTAGCACGCTAAAATCTTTACAAAACCAAGAAAAATCATTTCAAGCCACCCTATTTTACCTTCTCGAGCTCTAGACCACTCAAAGTCGTCTTCCCCACCAGAAAACTCCATTGTTACCCCGTTGAAGCCATCATCAAGCTTGTGGAAGCTTAGAGTGAAGATTGGAAGCTTGAAGAACTAAGTTGGGAGCTTAACACCATCACCTTCACTTCATCTCTACTCAAATCAGTTGTCCAGGAGCTTGAGGAAGCTGCTAACATCAACATCTTGCTACTCTTGAGCCCTTGAGGTAGTTCTTGTGACCAAAACACCCATTTACACACCATTACACACACATGCATGTGTTAGATCACACATGCAAGCACCTATAGTGCACATGCACAAATTTCATTTCTGGGTTTGTTGATTTTAAGATGATTTATGATGATCTAACATGATTAGAATGCATTTGGTGATGATCTATGAAGGTGTGTATGTAAGGATTTCATGATTTGTTCATAAAGTGTTGAAATATCACCATGCATGTATGATCTATGAGTGTTGCAATGATTTTGGGTATGTAGAAATGTTCTTTATTGATATTGGAATAAGAATACATGGCTAGATGATGTTGGTTGGATTTAAAATGAAGATTTTGACAAACTTTCTAATAATAGAAACTTTTTGAGTTTAAAATGGTGATGTGAATGATATAGGGCATCATGCATGCTTATAGATTGCTACTTAAATGTTATTAGAATGATTATGATGTTCAAATGTGCTGTTGATAATGTTTATGGTCATTTTTGACAAAGTTACTATATTTAGTAACTTTTCGGGTCGAAATAATGATAGGAGACTCTTTCACCATATTAGTATGATTAAAATGATGCTAGATTGATTACTATGAGGATTGGTAATGTGAAAATGGTTAAGAAGTGTTAAATGGTCATTTTTTTATGCAAAAACCATAAAGTTACTATTTATAGTAACTTTATTTTTAGAAAAACCGACTTGTCAACGTGTTTTGTTATTTGAGCATGCTAAATGACTTAATATGTTATAATATGTGTATTAGATGCTAAGTTAGATGGTTTCCGATGTCACGTATGCTAAAAAAATGGAAACTTTCCATTTTAGGAAACTTTTGTGCACTAACATGTTATAAACGACTTATGTGAATCCGTATGATGATGTGCTATGTGTTAACATGATCCCGTAGGACTATTGAACATGCTAGAACTATAAAACCGTCATGCTTTGTGAACTTTTCATAAATGGAAACTTACTATAAATAGTAAGTTGTCCATAGACGCGACTTGCGCGTTTTGCACACGACGAGCACTTACACGTTACTACACGATTCACAAACCGTCACACGGTTCACCAACGGTTCGTTGACTTGACACGATCAACTTTGGTCAAACACGGTCAAACACGGTCAAACATGGTCAAACATGGTCAAACATGGTCAAACACGGTCAGTGTGGACCAACACGAGCAAACACGGTCATTGTGGACCGACACGGACAAACATGAACAACCAAGGGTTGTCGGACACGAACACGAGCACTAACACAAACACTAGCACGATCACTTACACGAACTCACGTACGGTATACGATATAGGTTGCCGGTGACCGACGTGCCTACTACATCAGGAGCTTACGCTTTCATTCATTCACATCACTAAGGTGAGTTTACGGCCCCTCTTTACTCTTTTTCAAACGCTTTTTAAATAGGGAGAGAATACTAGTTGCATCGAGTCAAACATTATTACTGTACAAACATTATTGTGTATGCTGGTTTATTGGACAAACATTAAGTGTTGAAATCGTAACAAGCCCTCACAAAGTCTTACCGTTAATGTACGAACAACGTGGTAGATTTGGATGGATCCATTAGGGAATGACTAACCCCACGGGGCACTATGTTGACTGGATGTCATAACCCGTGCAAATTCTGACCTAACTTGCTATGTATACGAGACATAGCGGAGGCAAGCATAAACAAGTCTAGTTCGGTAGTGACGCACTGACACTTTGGGCCTAGGGCTCGGTACTAACATTGATAAACAGCATGACACACTTTCTTACTATATGTATATCAAAACCTGTGAACTCACCAACCATTGTGTTGACACTTGTTTTCAAACTTGTATTCTCAGGTAACTAGCAAGCTATGGATAACAGGATTGCACACTCTAAGGGACGAGCATTAGGATCTGCATGCATTCCTGTTTATGTTTAACTTTTTAAAACAATTACGTTTGGTTTATGTATTAAACAACGTAGTATCTTACTATTATTATTCCGCTGCATTTGTCAAACATGTGATTTTCCGCTGCAATATTTTATGACAACTTTTATTCCGCTGCAAACTATTTTATTATGTGTATGTGTCAAACTTGGATTTGTAAACGCATATAGAATTGTTCTATATGACCTTGAGCTGTGATTCTGGCCATGTCACATCCACGTGGACATACACCACGAGTGGGAATTTGGGGGTGTGACAAGAGCGAAGCAAGAGAAGCTCACATTAAGGGTCACACAGGCGAGTGAGACTTCTCATCAGATCTACTGCCTTTGAGGCTCTGTGAATAGCTAAACTACTAATAAAACCAACGTCTCGGCTAACCGCCCCTCCAAGGAGTTTGACCCCTAACTCCGGTCTTCCAATCCCAACAGGAAATAAACCACTCTTTGTCTTTACCCCATTGCATGACGGCCAAATTACTTCAGTCTTTTTAATATTAAGCTCAAGCCCCAAACTTGGCCCCTTGGATCGAATAATCTCCAATGCCTTAGCTACTTCAGTGGCGTCTCCTATAATCGTGCCATCATCTGAGTACCAAGCATGGAAAAGTAACGTTCTTTTATGATAGTATATAATCGGTAGACCTGATCCTCTTTTATGATCTAAAGATTTTAAAAAAAATTATGCATACGATACATAAAACACTAATTAATAACACACTCTTAAGTATCCTATTAAATAATTTGCATATAAAACAAATAAATTTTTATGTCAAAATATGGGATTACTATCATATTATCGTAAAAGTTATATGCATTTAATAAAGCTTAAACATTTTGAAGGAGTAGAACCTGAAATTTACAGAAACATAATATATATTAATTGTTTGAAGCGAGGTAGTCAAAAGCACTATTTAAAACAAAAGGTAGTCTCTTAGACAAAAAATTAACACTATAAACGAAAAAAATGAGATAATTCCTATAATCCTTCACCCGTGGTTATATACACTTAACATAGCATTCATTTAATTTCACATGGTACTCAAATAATTAACTTTTGAATTTTAATATTTATTAATAAAAAAAATCCTTTATTATATAAACTTGATTTATAGTAATCCTGATTTTAGGGAAATTTGATGACACGAAAAGAAAAAAGGACCCAAAACTGGCCCCCAAAACTTTTGTGCCTTTTTTTTTTCCTTCTAGATTTGTACCTTTGTGGCCTTGTGGGTGGAGACCACTACTACCAAAGATATTATAATATACAATATTTATATATTGTTGTTCAATAAAAAAGATACCTTTATTAGGTAGTTCCATATTTCCCTAACCTATGGCTAAAATGATAAGATAGAAAATATTATTATACAACATGCTTTTTAATGAGACGTTTGATCAAAAAGCGTCGATTAAAGACTGAAATTATAAATAAAATGATTACTCAAATACAAATAAAAATGTATGTATTAGGTTTATAATTTTGAGAGATTATTTAAATAATCTTTTGAACATTAAAGTGAGTAATTTTTTGTTTTGTTTTTGTAGATATAGATAAAATTTATATGAACCTTATCTTGTTTAAACTCTACCAATAATTTTTCTTATAATGTGTAATTTGCTAGATATGACTTTTTTTTCTTTTTTTTGTTCGATATATATGAAGATATTTTAAAGGATTTGGACTCAAAGTTTTTTATTTGTAAGAATTTGGGTGTTGTCACAAATCATAAGATATAGTTACATTGCAATAGGCTGACTTTATGTAAAATAGTGGAAAGTTTATGGCAGTTGCAATTCTAAATCAGTTAGAGTTTTGATCAACAAAATCATAACCAATTCTAGTTAACTTTGGGGTTTGACCGGTTCCATTTTTACCCTTTTAAAGGTGAAACCAGTACCCGTGAACTTAAATACCGGTGTGAGATGACGCCTCGATCAATTTGGGTTTGTAAGACGAGCTTGACACTAAAAACTTGATACAAAAGTATACAAATTGGTGTTTGACATTTCGTCTCAAGTTTTTAATGAAAGTTTAATGATACTTATGATGAATTTATACCCTTAGCTTTTTGTAACCGTATGGTTCTAGCCTCTTACTAGTTCTAGTCTTTTTACTGTATTTTATCCCCGCCATACAAAGGAAAATAACCAAAAATGAACATAAATATGAGAATGGATGCATGTACTCATGTAGTCGATGTACATGTATGCTATGTATGTGCGTATGAATTCACATGCGGGGCATATCATTTACTTTTTTTTTGAACGGCAATTTGGATCACTTACGGGTCATAGACCCATCCGATCATATCCACACCCCATAGGAGAAAACTCACCATATGTGAGAGAAAACCCCCTAGCCTAACATGAAACCCCTATTTTGTCCATACCAGGACTTGAACCCGTGACCTCCCCAATATTGAAGCCACATGGCATATCATTTACTAGGTACGTGTTGTTAGAAATTGATGAAAGTGGTTAATTTGTGGTCTGTGGGGAATTGAAAAGGGGCCGGTTGGTGTGTGTGGGTAAATAAATGGTGGCAATATCATATCAATGGAGAAATTGTAGATGGCTATAGAAAGCTAGCATATATTGCCAGTTTGCCCCCAACTAATTACTTACGTGCAACACACTTTTAAATAATTCCTTAATTAATTTACAATTTTTTTTTGTTCGTATTATAAGATTCATCGTCAAACCATGTTGATCTACTTTTATTATTTGCCCTAAACTAACTCTATTTTCTGGTAGTTTCGTACGTGTACGTATGCATATGTTATACAAAGATCATGAATAACAGGTGATAAGACATCATGTTCACGTATGATTATACAAAATATGGATGATATATATGTATTTTAAACTTTTTATTTTAATATTTTGGTATACACACACATATATATATATATATATATATATATGGTAAACTTGTTCTAAAACGACATTAATTTGTGAAAAGGGCGAAAACAATATTTAAAAACTCATAAACTAGTTTATACAGACTCTGATTGAGCTCATTCTCAAATCGTCAAGTCATAAACCCTAAATCTTAAAACTAAATTCTAAAAACAATGACAAACACAAAAAAATGACGAGCGGTAAAATACAATGGGCTGAAAAACATAAAAGTTAAAGCTAAACCTAAAAAACTAAATCCTAAAGCTAAATCTTAAAATTATACCTTAAATCATAAACTCTAAAACTAAATCATAAAGTTAAACCCTAAATTAATATGACGAGCAGAAAATATACATGGACACACAATGAGTTGTAAGACATAAAAGTTAAATATTAGGATCTAAAACCAAAAACCTAGACCATGAAACTAAACTATAATACGAAACATTAACTCATAATAGGAGATACATAACTAGTGATGACTAATGACGAAAAAAAAACACAACGAGTCAAAAACATACATTTTATAACCTAAAAACCAAACTGTAAAGTTTAAACCCGAAAGCTTGGCCAAAAGCTAAAATCATAGAGTTTGGTAGGCTTGTTACAACGCCATTATAATGAGATCATTCGAAATTCATTTGAATCGGTTTACAAGTGACTAAAATTCTTCACATTTTTTTTGCAAATTACAAGAACCAAACACTACACGCACATATAGGGATTGTCACTTGTCAATCTAAAAAAGAAATAATTTTATATCATATATGTTTCAGCAATTTTGAATTTTAAAAATAAGTATATGATTAAGATTAAATTATATTAAATTGTTTTTTATTCAAAACTTAATTATTTATTCAACTTTAATATATGCAACGTATTTATTTTAATATTTCAAATGAATGACTAAGATAAAATTTAAGAATTTCCTTTATAACACTAAATTTCCACATGATACAATTCCTATATATATAATTCAAAGTTTTTTTATTTCCCAATCTATCTAATATAATAAATCAAAATAATTTTGTACACGTGTCATCTTATGATGCAATATTTTCCCGCCCAAATTTTTTCCTATCTTAAGAAAGGTAAAATTAATCAATTTTCTATAATTGATTTCTTTTTAAATTCTATCAATAATTTTCCTTTTTTATCATCAATTCAAATTAATGATTATGCGTTTCATTTTAATTTTGAAAGTTTTATTTCAATTTAGTTTTGTAACTACAATGAGAATCAACCTTCCTTTTATTTTTCTAGGGATATCATTTTGTTCTTCAATGCAAGAACGCAAATTTTAAGGTTTTTTATTTTATGTAATTTCATGTTTATCTCATTCACTTAATTAAAGAGTTGTTTGGAATTATTAAATTGTCTCAAATTTTAAAATACCTTTTTCTATTTTTACCATAATATTCTTCTATCCAAATGCCCTAAGGTGTATATGTATTTCCACTTTTTCATGAAAATAATTAATTTGGTATTTGGATCAAATTTATTAATTTCTTTTTTCAATCTCAATAAAATTAAGGGATACCTGTATTTTTCAATTAACTTCATTTTATAACTTAACAAACAAAAATTTATCTCACATAATCATTTTACAATTTTTAAATCTTTGTTAATAATTCTTATTATTTAATATATTATTTTGATCAAGCCCGTGTAGTACACGGGCGACTAACCTAGTATGTAAATAAACACAACTCATTGGTACATTGTGACGAGAACGTTCTCAAAAGCATATGGCGTGTCTAGAGTTTACACCGTTCAAACTTTTTTTTTATTATTGAAAATATAATTTCTAAGTTAAATATATTGTAGTATGTTGAAAAGCACTTGCACTACATAATTTAAAAAATATAATATATTATATATAGAAGTCCTGTAAAGTTTATTATGATTTATTAAGTTTTTGTAAAATATTAAACTAAAAAGATTTATATTTTTTTTATATTTAATTGTATAATTTAAATCTTCTTATTGTATTCTTTTATTAGATCCTAAGACAAGATATAAGCATAAATCTAAATATAATTAAATAAAATTAGGTATAATATGTATAGGTTAAGTTCTTATTTTAGATCTCTATAGTTTGGTTTTGTAACAATGCGATAACTTTAACATATTTTATATTTTTTAAAGAGATCATAGGTTTACCAGAGTATATAATGGACGCCTTTTGGTCTCATATTCGTCTATTTATGATAAAATTTAAAGTCAAAGGCCATTTTCTCGACAAAATTGGCAAAATGACTATTTCTTGATCTTATATTTAAAATTGGTATTTTAATCAATTTTATAAAATTGATATAAATAAATTTATGTGAATAAATTGTTACGAAAAACTACTTGTACGTGTTAGAACACTTTCCAAACACTCGCATCTTCAAAAATAATCAAAATTGTTCTTGCAATAATATATTAGACATCACCATCGCTTTTGTTATCACAAATCATCCACCATATATACGAGAATCTCAAAACATTAAAATACACTACAAGATGAATTACTCATGATTTATGCTACATGTGTGCGATATAACAACGTTCGTTTTTCTTTTTTACTTATTATGTTACAAATTTTAGTATCACACATTTTAAAAATAATCTTTTTAATATTTATTTTAAATGTCTAGTGTAAAACACAAGTTATAGACCGCATGCATATCTGATTTATCTTTTTTTTTTTTAACAGCAATATCTGACTTATCTAACTCATCTAGAAATACACAATGAAGATCTGATGTAATATAATCTAAAGAAGTCAATTCAAAACGATAAACAAAGGTACGACTATGTAAGAAAGCCACCTCTGTCTGACATAGGACGCTGCAACACGTGAAAGTCAACTATACTATACATATATAGTAAAAAGGAACGAAGACTTCATCCCTTACCAACTATATAAATACCAAACATAATCAACAACGTGAACAAGTTCATTCATACTCAATTCCTCTCACTCTCGTTCTCATATTGTACTTTCTATAATCATTGCAAACTTCGTTACTTATTCTTATATCGGATGCTGATTACAGGAGACATTCTTATGTGATGAGACTAACATTGCTTTTTTCTTAACATATTCACGGTATCATAGACATAACATCATATTTGATCCATCTGATCCCGCTGATCTCCCTCATCCACCTGGCCAGATATATTCTAACAATTTGCACCCAACACATGTTTAATTTAGAATTCTATCTATGAAATTATTTACTCCATTAGGTATTTAATTATTATAATTAATAAAGTTTAATATTTTAAATAACCTGATCATTAAAATTAATAATAGTGGGTGCTCCGGATTTGTTTGAATATGATTATAAACTTCTATTCATGGTAATAATGCGGTCGTGCCGGTGATGTTGCCTTTTATTTTAATGAAATATAATAAACATTTGATTATTTTAATTACTTTTTCAAAAAATTAATTATTTATTAAATTTTTTGCATTTATTTGTTCCATGTTTCGTTCTCTCAACATATTCCTTTTTTCCTCATGTGTCGGTGCTCGTTCACGCAATTAATTTCTAGAAATTCGTATTTTCAATTTCTCACTGTCTACTCCCACCTTTGAATTATTTACGAATCCGTACATATTTAAATGTTTTTGAAGGGTTTGGTATTACAACAATTTTTTTTGGGTTGTGCTAATTGCACCCACTTTTGCACCCACATATACATTCTCACTCATATTAATCGGTACAGTCATTAATTATAACATATCATTAATTATAATACAACATGAAAACTAATATAATCATTTATTACCTTTTTAACTTATTGCTTAATTTTTATTTATGTATTATTAGATATCACTAAATAAATAAATAACAAATAACTAAACGTTAAATATCTAAATTATTTAATTTCGGGTATTTTTCGAATAGTTTTCGGATATACGGATTTCTGAAAGATATATTTTAAAATTATTTAATTTTTTTAGAGTTCGGCTATCCGTTCGGATTCGAATATTGAAAATCACTACCCAAAATTTTCGAATGTCCGAAAATGAGCACCCTTAGTTTTTGTACGATAACATGAGTTTATTTATTTTTAGTATCAATGTTTATTTATTTAATTTAAATAAGAGGTTGTTAATTTATTTATTTATATTTGTCGATATATAAATTAATGTTTAAATACTAAATTATATATGTAATAAATAATAAATGATTAAATTAGTTTAATGATATTAATAATTAATTATTAATGATAGGTAACAATTAATGAAGAAAATATTATTGGACAATTAAGTCAAATAAGTAATTAATGATATATGTTGGTGTATTTAGTATGTAAGGTTGGTGCAATTAGACTCACCCTTTTTTTTTAACTGCAAAATTTTTTTTCCACATTTTTTGTCTACTATAAGACTAGAACTCTCAATCTATTTTAGAGAGGACACCTTTAACACTTCTTGGTATATATCATTGAGACAAATGCCCTTTGGTTGGTATGACAACATTTAATACGATATTTCAACCGTCATGTAGAATTTGAAATTTTGTGCGTACGCTCGTGCCTACTTATGAGGAACCCTACAACTGAATAAACTCTTTGATCCCGTCATTTTTCACTTAAACTATATATTCGATTTTTTCTTCTAATATTATATATTGATTTATTTCATGTGGAGAGAAGAGAACTATGCAAGTCCAAATCTTGAAATAAGAAAATAATTTATTTTAATGCTTAGTGTCTTCCGTTTTACTTTAATAACTGTGTTAACACAAATACTAATAATTTATTTGGAAATTTTCACGTGATTATACTTATGTAACTAACTTAAAAACACATATATCATGAAACAGGTTCTAGCTAATATATATTCCAAGCCGGCCTCAAGATTGAAAAAAAAAACAGGGACCTGAAGGCAAAAAAAAATGTAGTGCCCTTTTAAGAAAAACTTACAAAAAAAGTTAATAATATAATATTTAAAAACGATTTAAATTTTGGGCCAATTAAAAGATCGGGCTCAAAGCCGTCGCACACTTCGAGGCTCCCTCAAGCTGGCCTGTGTATTTTTACCTTTACTATAAAATTTCATCGTGTAAATCTTTTTCAAGCCAACTATCATAAAGTGGTTTTTATATTATAAAATAATTAAAAACAAACTATGGGTTTTCACTTTAAGGTTACCGACATTTTTAATTGTACTATAAATAAGTGTAAATAATTATAAATTGTTTCATAAAAGGTCAAAATTGCATTCTCACCACTATACGGCTGACCAAAACTTTACACCTATTTTTATGCGTATAAAAAATGGTTGAACACTTTTTTTTTAACTCATATTATTATTTTACTAATACTTTTCTTGATTTTGCTGATATTTTCTTGATTTTGCTATTCATTCCAACACTAATTTTATTCATACACATTATATATCTTCAGTAGCATGGCTATTTAGAATTTCACCGAATCTAAAATTTGTTGAGCAATGTTGTTAGCTATTAGACTCCTAGACACTTTTGCACCCCATAGGTTTTATTTTGAACGAAAAAGGGGCACGTTGTGTTACCTTCAGTTAGTTATCCTAACGATTGGTAACTAAAATTGATTCCTCGATCGCCAATCGTGAGACCGTACCCTCTGATGCTCAGGAACTCCGTGGAATAAGTAAACCCTCGTCTCCCATTGGTTCAGAATCCAAAATTAAGTTTAAGATTATTTTCCTTACCTGGTATCCATTAAAGTGTTACCAGTGAAACTTAAACCCTGGTATATAAAAAAAAAACAAGTATTAACCACTATACTAGCTTTGATGGATTTGAACCTCATATGTATGTTTTCAATCTCCCATTTTGATATGTCAGCAGAATATCAAACCGGCTATATTTGCTAGATTTGTAGGAAAATAGTCCAAAAAAAATTGTGTTGTCGGTTTGGTAGATAGGTATTTATTTTATTTTTTCATTTTGTATCAATATTAAACTTGTATACAAAAATTGTAAAAAGATATAAACTTAGAGGTAAATCGTTGACCGAACTCTTATACTTAATTATTTTTAAGAGCCAATTACATACTTCCCTTACTAAAACCATTTATTACATATTTACTCAATTATAAAACTAAATTACATATTTCCCATTTTTAACATCTCATTAAAAAAATTTACATATTTCTAATTTTACCCTTAATATATGATAATATCCCTTTTTTTAAAATTGTAAATAATTACTTTATGTCGGTTCAACTGATTTGATCGTGTGTGTAAACACTTTATAAACATGCATACGTGATTAGTTAAACATTCATCAATTTTCCAATACAAATCGACAAATCGTAATGTTGCGTTACTATTGGATATATTATTCCATCACGTGTCATACTTTCTTTATTATGTTTTTTTAACTCGTATTCTTTTTTGGTAATCAATTCAGAAATAATTTTTCCCCGTTTGTGATATTTCACTCCAATATTAGTAAAAGTGTCTAGACAATATGTATTGTTCACTTTTTTATACTTAAATTAGTCACAATAATTAAAACACGTACACAATGACGACCCCTTTACCGTTTATTGTCTTCGTTGTTTTGGTTACATGGCTAAGATAAAATATATAATTGATTAATAATATATGTAAAATGGATTTTGCATTTTAAATTTGGCAAATTATCGAGGTACATGTATGCAAAAGATTTGAATTTAAATTTGTCCCTGAACAAGAGTTATTTGAAAATTTTATTTTGAAATATCAAGTTTTTGTATATTTGAATTTATTTAGTGTTTTATTTTTTATTTTTTTTATGTTTTCATATATCCATAATATTATATTAATAAGGAGTTTCTCTAAAATTTATATTTTTGGCTAATTTTTTTTATCATTTATAAATATTATATTTATATATTTTTATTAATTTACTTTTTTCAAATATTCATTTTAATATTAGAATTCATATTCAAAATTTTTGATGTTTGATTCTTAGGAATTTGTAATTTTAAATACAAATTTAATTAGAGTAATAAACAGTTTCCATAAATTTTCTGAAAAGAAAATTTGAACGTCCAAATTTCTATTTTAAATGCTTCTAAAGGCCTTGTTTGAGATTATTTATTTAACTTCAAAAAGAATTTTTTCAAATATATTTATTAGCTTATGACTTTTTGAAATGAAATTATAAAAATGGGTTTGGATTATCTTTTCCAAAATGAATTTTCAATATGACCAAAAAGAACATTTTTATTAACACTATTTTAAGGTTATTAGATAAAGGGTAACAAGTGAGATGGATTTGTAATTTTATGTCAATAAGTCATAAGACATTTTGAAAAAGCTAGAATTTTTAAATTTTGAAAAACAATTTATTGCCATTTTAGAAAAAGTCATTTCAAAAGTTCTTTAGATTTGTCAAACAACTTATTAACTTATTAACTTTTACAAAAAGCCAATAAATCAATAAATTGTTTTTAAATGAAATCCCAAAAAGGCTTTAATTTTTGCAACATTTTTGGGGATGTGAGTTATTAACCTTTTAAGACCATGTTTTTTTAACGACCAACTAAACAAATACCGGGTATTTCGTACGTGACCCTCAATGCCTAAAGGATGCCAGAGCTGGCCACTAGTCAAGACAGACGTAGCCTCTAGTCCACCAGCCACCAATTTTCAGGGAAAACCTGATCCAAGCACCCTCTTAAAGATACAACGGTGAAAGGCTGTTAAAACTGTGTGAGATCAATGTTCGAACTTCGAATCCAACACCTTAGTATTTTATCACTTTCTCAATACCTTGACTTATCTTACCACTACCTCAATACTTAATTGGTTTTTAACGACGTTTAACCAACACCTTTAAAATCTATAATAGACGACCCAATCAACTATCATATCATTTTAATATATTTTTAAAAAAATTTAATATGTTTTTTTAGCCTTTTAAGTATCGTTATAAATTCTTACAATTCTGCATCATCACTTTTTTTTAACCATGAAAGAATGCGCTGGCTAGGTTGCTTGGATAACATGTTAAAATGTGTTCGAGTTAAGATAAGTTTTAAGCACGTTATTTTTTGTCTAAATAATTGGTTGTTTTCAAAAACTTCAATTTAGTTAAAGTTAAAATAAGTTGTAATCAAATACTTGATACAAATTACAACTACTACTATTATTATTAGCTTTTAACTATTTATGATTTTATTCAATTCTTAAATATGATGATTGATTGAACCGGAGTGATTAATAAACTAATAATACATCTAATTTAATATTCAATACAATTATAAAAAACATTAATCAAAACTTGACTGGTTATAAACAAAACACTACTTATTTGGAGAATTGAAGTTTTATAGCTTATACTTTTATTTGCAAATAAAAGGTTCCATATCCATTGAAAGTTGTATGTTATTGTTCAAGCAATCAATTAACAAAGTCTATAAATAAAAGTATCATAATGATACTCTCTTGACTTTTTAAATTAAATGTCTTGAATTCGAGTTTAATCTTTTAAACAACAAATGTATTAGGTTGAGTTAGAAGGCTTTACTAATACGAAATGTGAATTTCCTTCTATATGTGGTGTTAATGTACTTATATAAAACCAATGATATCTTGTCTTAGTGGTAAAATAGAGGTATAAAAGAAGTGATAGAAGACCCAGGTCCTAGGTTCGATTCTTGATCACACTTGGTTTTATCGGCATTTCATCGTCGTGTATCTGGCAGATGCTTGGGTAGGGTTTTCCTTGGGAATTGTGGCTAGTGAGCTAGGTGTTCCGTCCATCTAAACTAGTGGTCAGCTTCGACATCCTTTAGCCATTAAAGACCGTGTACAAAGTATCCGACAGTTGATTAGTTTGACGTTAAAAATATATTTACTTATTTAAATATTTATATTTGGTGTTAGCTCTTTAAAACAAACCAAATAAATAGAGTAAATTGCACTTTTAGTCCTTTATGTTTACACAAAATTTCAGAGATAGTCCTTAAAGTTTCAAAGTGTCAAAATCAGTCCTTTAAGTATTCAAATGTTGCAAACTCGGTCCTTTCTCCGTTAACGCCGTTAAGTATTAACAGAATAGGGGCATAAATGTCAAAAAAAATCATCACTTTTGGTCCTTTATGTTTACATAAATTTTCATATATGGTCCTTTATTCTGTTAGTACTTAACGACGTTAACGGAGAAATGACCGAGTTTGCAACATTTGAAAACTTAAAGGACTGATTTTGACACTTTGAAACTTTAAGGACTATCTCTGAAATTTTGTGAAAACATAAATGACCAAAAGTGCAATTTACTCAAATAAATAAATAAATAAAATAAAACAGGAATTAGTACCATACTTGTCTGCAATTACCAAAATCTTAGCTGTAAACACACCATCTGCCACCTGCAACTTTCATCCTCACAAAATTACTGCAAAATCATTCACACACACAAACACTCACACACACTCTTTTCATGGAGATTCTCTCTCACTTTCTTCAATCACTCTTCAATCCATCTCCATAATCATCCCTACATTCACTCCCTTCAACCCCACCCATGAAAATCCCCATCTTCTTCTTCATTTTCCCCTTCATGTTAACCCTCACAATCTCCGGCAGCACCACCATCGCCGGAAACTACCGACGGACGCTGCACCAACCCTTCTTCCCACTAGACTCACCTCCTTCACCCCCGTCATCCGATGTACCTTTTACCTCGAACGCAACAACCACCGCATCTTCGCCGGATAACCAACCGTTCTTCCCGGAATCTGTTCCATATCCGCCGCCGCCCCAAACATCGAATCCGTCTGCTTCTTTTCCGGCAAACATATCATCCCTCAATCTTCCCAGTTCTCCGAAATCGAAACCGATTTCCTCGAAACTAATCGCGACGGCTGTTGTTTTGGTGATTGCTGCTGCCATTGTTGTCGCAATCGTTGTTTATCTGCGATATCAGAAGTATAAAAGTCGTGATCATGATTCTAGATCTTTTAGCGATGAAAAAACTTACAGATCCGAGAGTAGTAGAGTGGTTGTTAATTGTAATGTGAATTCAAGTGCCGGTGCCGGTGCTGGTAATGCTAATAATATTAATCGGATTCCGAAGCTCAATCGGCCTTCGCAAAGTAGTGCTGAATTTCTGTATCTGGGTACAATTGTTAATTCTCACGGTGGAATCGATCATACAAATGCTGTCACTCGTGAAAATCATCGCGACGGTGATTCGGATTTACGAAAATTGGACTCGCCGGAGCTCCGGCCATTGCCGCCGCTTGTGAGTGTCGGTGCCGGCGGAAGAAGGAATCGAAGTAGTCTTGGGAATGATAGTTTTGAAAATGGGGAGGTTGAATCCTCTAAAGATGATGAATTTGATGAATTTTATTCTCCGAGAGGATCGATCGGCACCGGATCTGGTTCCAGAGCTACATTCGCCGGAGTTCAGGTGGAGAATTACGAAGCCGGGAGAATAGTCGGGTCGGGTTCGGATTCGTGCTCGTCGTCAAGTTCCGGTTCTCCGGCGAGGTCTGTGTCACTGAGTATTTCGCCGCCAGTTAGTTTAAGTCCGATCAGATCACGGACGAAGTCTCCGGAGCTTGTTTCAATTCAAACTCCTCCTCCGCCGCCGGCAAGAATTCCACCACCTCCACCTCCACCGCCTCCGCCGAAGGCCTGGGAAACTCCGAGTCCGAAAACACCCGCACCACCGATTCGGCCTCTGGTTCTAGTCACGCCGACAAGACCCAAACCTCTGATCAACGATCCACCACTGGTTTCTCCGATGGAACCCTTGCCGGAAAATCAAGAAAATCTTGAAACCCCTAAACCGAAGCTGAAACCACTTCACTGGGATAAAGTTAGAGCAAGCTCCGATCGTGAAATGGTTTGGGATCAACTCAAATCCAGCTCCTTCAAGTAAGAATCCATTTCAATTCTTTCAATTCATCATTTTTTATTCAAATTTTCTTCAATTTATGATTTGGGGATCTTGGTTACAGGTTGAATGAGGAGATGATCGAGACATTATTCATTGTAAAAACACCAAACTCAAGTAATTCGAACGAATCATCCGCCACAAAACGCCCGATCCTGCCATCACCAGTTAGCCATGAAAACCGAGTTCTTGATCCAAAGAAATCACAAAACATTGCAATTTTACTTAGAGCACTCAATGTGACAATTGAGGAGGTTTGTGATGCACTTTTAGAAGGTAAATTTGCTTCAATTCAACAAAATTTACATAAAGTTTCTAAATTTTGTTATAATTTATGTTTGTTTATACTTGTATAATCATGAATACAGGCAATGCTGATACACTTGGGACCGAGCTTCTTGAGAGTTTATTGAAAATGGCTCCAACTAAAGAAGAAGAAAGGAAGCTAAAAGAGTACAAAGATGATACACCGGTTAAGCTTGGACCGGCTGAGAAGTTTCTAAAGGCGGTTCTTGATGTACCATTTGCGTTTAAAAGAGTGGAGGCCATGTTTTACATATCTAACTTCGAGTCCGAAGTCGACTACCTTAAACGCTCGTTTCAAACTCTTGAGGTATGTTTTCATGCTATAGATTTGTTTTAATCGGTTGCGTTTCGATCTTGACCCAACCTTAGATAAATGCGTTTTGTTGAATAATTATTGTATTTTAGGTTCAAATAAATAGCATCTATGATAATAAAAATACATTCAAACGGTAAGACTACCCGCAATGCATAAGGATACATTTATTACATGCATCCTAGTCACCACTGACACATCAGTTTTTTACCCATCTTTCCTACATGCTCATCTCTCCTCTTTTTAGCTCCAACACATCCTTTGCACATGCATCATCTTTCTTCCACATCACCATTTTTATTTTTCTGTTTTCCAACACATCCATTTGCTTTATTTTTTTTAATTGAGTTTTATATTAAAATGGGCCCACATTATGCATCCGTTGATGCACTTGATGAAGTGCATTGATGAAATGCATCCTTTTATCCTCCCCCACCCCAACCAGCCCTTCTCAAGTGCAGCCTCCACCTAAGCAAGTGCAGCATCTCTTAAATGCGCAATGGGAACAGCCTAAGAAGTATTAATAATATATTTGATAATAAAAATTAACAAGGATTATGCAAATAAACTATTAGTTTACTTACAACTTATTCTAATTTGAACTAAATTGATATTTTTTAGAAAACGACCCATTTAGAATCATACCGATTTTGCTTAAAACTCATTTTAACCCGAACTTGTTTTGACCCGTTACTTAAACCAACCTAATCCATCTATTTCTCTAGGCTTGGGTTCTTGCAAAGATTGAACCGTTTGTTACTTTTTGTTGTTGACATTCAAATGAATAAAATTGTATAGAAGGCTACTTTTTTATGGATGGTTATAGGTGGCAAGATCCCAATGCTTTTATAAAATTGGGTTATTTTCAAAATGAATAAAATTGTATAGAATGTTACTTTTTGAAGAATTTATATGAGATGGGGCATTTGTTGAAGTCGTTCAAAGAAATTGAAGCTGATATTTAAACGACTTCAAGTGATGCAAGACAAAAGTCTTAGAACATCAGTATCATATCTCGTTGTATTAGATTGCAACTAACCCATAATTAAATACAAAAAAATGTCCCATTTGTCATCTTAAGGATTTTGAAAGCAGCTCAAATTTAGGCCATGTGGGTTGTGTGATGGGTCAGAACAAGTTGGGTTAAAACTATTTTTTAGTATAGCTTGGGTTGGTTTTAAACACAGTTTGGTCTAGTGTATCGAACTTGTAAGGTATTAATCTAAATCTTTGAACAAAAATGTTTTACAGATCGCATGCGAAGAGCTTAGAAACAGCCGAATGTTTCTAAAACTCCTAGAAGCGGTTCTCAAAACTGGAAACCGAATGAACGTAGGAACAAACCGCGGTGACGCGCATGCGTTCAAGCTCGACACGCTCCTTAAACTCATCGACGTCAAAGGCACCGATGGAAAAACAACCCTTTTACACTTCGTCGTTCAAGAAATCATCAAAAGTGAAGGAGCCCGCCTTTCTATTCCCGACACCCAAAACTCAACAGTCACTAATGACACAAAGACCCGCAAACTTGGTCTTCAAGTCGTTGCTGGGATCACTTCAGAACTCACAAACGTCAAGAAAGCCGCATCCATGGACTCAGATGTTCTTAACAGCGACGTCACCAAACTGTCGAAAGGTATTACCGACATCTCACACGTTGTGAGGTTGAATGAAACACTTTGCGACGGTTTAATACGAGAAAGATTCTCAGAATCCATGAACATGTTTATGAAGACTGCGGAAGAAGAGATCATCAAGATTCAAGCTCAAGAAAGTGTCGCATTTTCTCTAGTAAAAGAAATAACCGAATATTTTCATGGGAATTCTGCTAAAGAAGAAGCACATCCTTTCAGAATATTCATGGTGGTTAGAGATTTCTTGACGGTTCTTGATCGCGTCTGCAAAGAAGTGGTGTCTGTAAATGAACGGACCACGATAAGCTCGGCTCATAAGTTTCCGGTGCCGGTCAACCCGACACTTTTACCGGTGTTTACGCGACAGTTTAGTTCTTCAGACGATGAAAGTAATTCGTCGTTTCGACTGTCGTAGGTGAGGGCATTGTTGTGTTGTATTTGTATCATAAGTTTAGAAGATTTTGAACGTTAATTTGGTTATAGATATATATAAATTTATATGAAAATTAAATACTGGGGAGATTTTGGATGAAGAATAAGCATATATCTCTGTAAAAAAATTTAAAATAAAGCTTCGTTTGTGATAGATTTATTCCATGGTATTGGATTCTTTTTACCTCCATTCCACTGTAACATAATATATAAATGATTCCTTAGTTTCAAACAATTTTTTATATACCCTTTTCAACTTTTTTTTTATTTGAAACAAGTCGTTTTATTAGTTCACTAGGTTATAGACCCGTGTAATACACGGGTTTGCGAAAAAAAAATAATGTGATTTTATAATTATGTCTTCATGAATTTACATAATTGAAATAATTTTATTACATCTTTTTTTAATTTACATGATTATCTTAATACTAATAATATTAGTTATACCCTTTTTTTATATAGACGTATTAAACATTTACACATGTTAAATATTTGAATTTTAAAATTATTTGTTTAAAATAACATAATACATATTTTTCAAATACGTTTTATAAAAAATTAAAAAACTTATTAATAATTTAATCATATTATTTACTAAATTAAATAAAATCATTAATATTTAATAGAAAAAAGAAGATAGAAAAAATCAAAATTCAATAAAAACATGGCATTGAAATATTTATTATGAGAGAGAGGAGGGAAAATTTTTTTTTAGGTGGCCTAAAATGTTAACAAATGGCATATCAAAACCTTTATTTATTATATAGTATAGATATAGATTTAGTCCATCGGTTTTAAAAGTTAAAACTAAAAAAAAAAAATCAAAAGGTAATCAAGTATATGGTGATATTATCATCAATAGAGAGATTGATTGAGAGAGAGTACCGTTATAAGCTAGCTTTAAAATTAATTAAATACATATAATTATTTAAAATATTATATTTAAAATGATATCCTATGATGGATGGTATGTTATGAAATGGAATCTTTGTATAACGTTAATTTTCATCTTATAATTTAATTAGTTTAAATTGGTGTTTTTAGGCCACACGGAGTGGGCATCGGGAAGGAGCCGAGGAGGCTTTTGCCGAATTGGGGAAAAGTGGGAACACCGCCCCCCCGGAAGTGGGGTGGGGTGAATCGGGAACCCCTCACCGATTGAAGCCGAGCTGGGAAGAAGGGGTAACCGTTGGGGGGGGGGGGCTCGATCGTTGGGGGTTTTTTTAAAAAAAAATCCAATTTTTTTTCTATTTAAATAACTTTAAACAACCACAAATCTCACACTTTTCTCTCATTTTCTACAATCTATACACTAAATTTATAAAATTTTCAAGTAAAATGGAAGGAGTTTCATCCCCTGGTGGGTCGTCAAGCAAGAAATTTAGAAAACTACGACCAAAAAATGTTCAAACGGCTCAAATGAACCCGTTCAACACACACAAGTATCGTCCACAAATGTCATCTCCGAATCAACCACAAACTTCTGCTATTGGTATCGTCCACAAATGCCTTTCTAGGTTTTTTAATTTAATTTTTTAGGTTGTATTCTCTGTTTTTTTTTGTTGTATTCTTTTTTTATTTTAAATTTAATGAATCTTTTATTTATTTATTATTATTATTATTATTGTTAAAATAATTAATTAAAAATAAGATTTGAAAATTAGGAAAAGTGGGACGACACCGTGCAAAATGGGGAAAAGTGGGGAAAAGTAGGGAAAAGTGAGGAAAACTAATGTGACGCTGATGTGACAACGGGGAAAAGTGGGGAAGCACGGGACGACTCCTAGTGCCCTTACTATAAGAAGTTTCTTCTTGTAAATAACTTGGGTCTAGTAATTTGCTAGACCTTTTAATAATATACGGTTTTGTTAAAAAAACAATTTAATTAGTTTAATTACCAACTTATGTCAGATTTGCACATGAGCAGTTCCTGCATGCAGCATATATATGTATGGCCGGGTATCAATCAACCAACATGTATATATTCTTTTTACGTACGTACAATATTATATAATAATAAATCAAAACCTCCATCGGTTAGACTATCCACAGCGGTCACCTCACTGAAAACCCTTCCCACTGAAATTTCCTGCCACGTCATCACCCCACTCAAAACCACAAAACCCCACAGTGGTCACCCCACTGAAAACCCTTCCCCGCTATTCCACATCATCAACAATTAAAAAGGAGTTGGGGCCCACCATTTTGAAACCAACCAATGAGATGGAGGGATTGGCAACGGGGAGTGGGAGCCGTGGAGGCTTCTTGGGCGGGGGCCGCTGGCTAGGGGGGCGGTGTTCCCGCTTGACCCCGCGGCGGGGGAGGGGGCCGCTAGCCGGGCGGGACGACCATTGTGGTCAGTCTTAGCGTCGATTCACAAAAGAATTTTTTAAACCAATATTTGCCACCGGACCTACAAAGGTGGTCTGATTAATAGGTCGTGTATATTCACAAAAATATAATTTTGTATTTATGTGAAGATAAAGATTAAAGGTTTTAAATGTTACCTATACGGCTATACGTTTATTTAAGAGTCAATTACATATATGTCATTCTTAAAACCATTTATTATATATTTACCCAATTATAAAACTAAATTACATATTTCTCTTTTTTAAACAAAATATATTACATACTTATCCATTTTATTAAAAAACAAACTATGTATTTCCTATTTTACACTTAATGAGCTAACTAAAAATAATTTACATATTTCTCCTTACTAAGGGGCAATCTTAAAACATGAGGATATTTGTAATTTTAGTTTAACATTGGAAATATGTGTAATATGATATTATCCCTTTATTTAAATGTTATGAAAGAATACCAACTATAATTTATATATATGATTGAATATTTAAGAACTTTTTCTTTTTTAATACATATGAATACACAGCTAGTATTATGTATTATTGTATATTCTACAGCACATGCACGTGTGAAGATTACATAACAAAATATATATAACAAGAAGACCAAAAACATTGAAAGTCATAGATTTTTTTTTTGAACAGCTAAAAGAGTCCTCAGACCCAACAACACACGCGTTGCGACCACAGACCGCTACTAACCCCCGGAAATATTTAAAGCCGGACGTTGGCGAGTGCCGAATCGAGGAACCGTCACGCCATCATATCTATGAGGAAACTCACACTGAGAAAACCCCCTAGCTCACCCAGATAATTTTTTGCTCTAAGCGAGACTCGAACCCAAGACCGCTGGTGGTCAAGGAGTACCACTAGGCTATAAGCACAGTGATTATTGAAAATCATAGATGATAGATGGGAGACATTTTACCCTCGTTGCATGTGCCCTGTCATTCGTCATTTTCTAATTTTTATAATATTTTTCAGTTGACCGGACTTATTATTTAAATTTAATATATATTTTTATTTTTAAATTTTCGTCGTCTTATTTCGTCTTCCTGTTTGAATGAATTGAAACTCATTCTTCTAAATATTAAAATGTAGCTAGTAGACATAAACATGTGAGTTGGAGGAATAAGCTCATATTATTCAGAATCTTATATATAAAAAAAAAAACCTAAAACGAACATAGAAAAAATTTCATGTAAAAACGCTAACAAAAATATACATGTAGGTTGTCATAATAAAATTTTCCTTATTTAAAAGCTTATAACATAAAGCCATGTATGTACTTTTTGAAGTACCCGAGCCCCATATTTCTCCGGTTATAAGAGTCGATTTAGTAGTTTTTAGTCAAAAAATTTACATAATTCTACTCAAAATGGTCAATTTAGTAGTATTTCATCGAGAAATTTTATAAATATTGAGCCTGACCTTCGTTTTCTTACTAAAATCTTTCGCCCTCCTCGAAGTTTTTTTTAAGCTCCGTCATTGCATAAATTCTTTAAAAAACCTAAATCTTGTAGCAACTTTGATGGTTATATTATATGTTACCTATTTGTTAACTTGTACACTATTACTCACAACTTGATTTTAATCAAAATTTATAGCGAAGTATAGATTAAAATAAATACGTTGAATGGGATAATTATAAGACGAAGTAGTTTTATCAACTATTAATTTTAAAAGGAAAAAAAAAACTAACTGTATTGTTTATAGTAGTGATATAATTTTACCCTGCGTCGTCGACAATCACCCGAAGGGCCATTTAGACAAAAAAACAAACTCGGCCTTAGTTGAGTTGGTACGTGTTTACATTTGAAATCCAAATTCATGGGTTCGAAACCCACATCTGCCTCCTTTTCTTATCCTATTAGCTCTCAACATGTATTTTTTGGATAAGGGATGGATGTGTGTCTGTGTTTCCTTTATTGCTATTCAATGTTTCCTTTTCTTTTCTGTAATAAAAATTGCATTTTTTTTAATTAACCACGAAGGTGCAATAAAAAGAATTAACGAAATAAAAAAAAAAACACTTTTTCTATATTTTTTTTTTTACTTTCTATTAAATGAAATTAATGTAATTAATTAAACTTTCATTTTAGTCCTAATCTTTCTTTATTATTTTCTTTACATTTTTCTTTACCAGATTTTAGTCATTTATCTTTATTTCTTGATTGTATTTTATTTAACATTTTCTTATCTATGTTCAGTTTCATAAAATTAATATAAAATTTCTTTTAATCCCAGTCCTTTTACTTTTTTTTTTCTTCTAATCTTTTTTTATTAATACCTATTTTATTTTATTTTCTCCTTTTATATAAACTCAGTCCTTTTACAAAACATTTTACGATTTAGTTTTAGTCTATACACATTTATGACGGCTGTGCGGCTGTACTTTATGGTTTTACATTAAAGTGACAATCATTGTGATGTACTTTTATATATGAGATTTTATATACTTGATAGTGAATGCGTTCTGATAGGAATTTCCGCCACAACATGCAAGCTCCTTTCATACTTTGTTTTCTTCCAAGTTTTTTTCATTATTTTACGCTTTATTATGTTTTTTTTCTTTTACATAAACTCGCTTTGTTTACCAAAACTTTTATGGTTCTTCTCTAATATACAAACGTTTACGATAACTATGCTTTAGAGTGTCGAGTAATAACCGTTGTGACGTATTTTTATAAACGTGTTTTAATATACGGGATCATGGGTGTGTTTTTAATATTCGAAATCGTTTATAATTCCCGCCGTAACATAGAACTCAATACAAAATACAATATATATCTGAGTGTGTATATATGTTTGTTGGTTGGAATTAAAACACATACCAGAAGTTAGAAGAATTGGTAACTTCCGGTTTAGTTTTTTGAAGGATATATCAAGTGTTCGAAATAATTTTTCAGTGTCCTATATGTTAATGTTGTAATGTTCTTTTGGTAACTGCATTTCAAGAGTGTGTCTATGTTTTCAATCGTATTACCTCTATGTTCCTATATCCAAAACCACGTTACTCTAATTTTATATATCTATGTTATAAACATAGAATGCAACGTAAGTGATTAAACTCGTAAAACGCTGCTTCACGCGCCTTCGATTTTGATTTTTTTATACTTTTTCTTATTAATTTTTATTAAAATTCATATAATGTAACGTATAATGTTGTCTATCTATATTTTAATATTAATTACCGATCAGTCATAACCTCATATATATCTTTTAATCATCCCACCGCATTAAAACTCGTGAAAATTTAATCGTACTAACTACCGCCCGTGACAACGCGCGGGTAACTTTCTAGTTTAGATATAAAAACAAAAACCATTCACAGAAACAATCTTTTTATAATTTTGGATGATTGTCCACTTGTGATTAAAATATTACCATGTTAACAAAATAAACTTTACGAAAAAAATATTAAAAAAAATACTTTCTTTAATATGTAATATGTATGCATTTATTAAGTTAACTAGGTTAGTATTTCTTGCATTACATGATTGAATAAAAATAAAAAACTTTGAAATATAAGACGATTTTTGATATAAAATACGATTCAAAATTTATATAAATAAAAATTAAAATAAAAGTAGAATAATATTTTTTAAACAACAATTTATAGTTTTTTAAATATTTTAATCTAAAGAGCTGCTTTGAAAATTTTATATTATAGAATACGCTTTTTTTAAAAAGTGTCTTTTTTAATATTAATATACCATTTAATGTATGTATGAATTTTTTTTAACTTATATTTAATATTTTAATATAATTATTTAATATAAATTATATTTAATATGAAAAATATACAGAAAAATTATTGTAATAATAGTTTAAAATAGTAACATGTATCTCAGTTTATTTTTAGTTATTTAGAACAAAAACATGATCAAATGTTCGTAAGGATTCCGCCTATTAATTTTATATTATATTGAAATTACTGCATGAGGGTCATGCCTCCTAAGCGTCCTCTCCTACTACACAGGTGCGTGAAGGGCTGGCACGAGAGGGGTCACGGCGTGAAGAGGAAAAAGAAAGGGAAAAAAATGTGTGTGATGAGGTCTTGATGAGAGGGTGATGATAACACATGTAGTGATGACGTGGAGTGATGAGGGTGATGTTGTTCGTTGTTTACGCGGCGTTTACATGACGTGTACGTGCATGGGAGTACTTAGGAATGGCGGATGGGGGTCGACCGACCCCCATGGAACTTTTGATTTTTCATGTTGTATATATGATTTGATCTGGACCGACCCCAAGAAATTTTTTCCCCGACCCCCATGAAAATTTGACTAACCAAATGAAACTCAATTTAAAATCATTTAAAAGCCAAAAATAATAAAAATTATACTCAAATAACGCATTATGCATTACTTGTGATTAAACTTTGTTGGTAATAAATAATTTAACTCAATACATAATTAGTCATAGCTTACTTAAAAAAGTAATAAGACCCAATTTGTATATTGAGTGATTGAATTTGATGTTAAGAAATAATGTTCGGATTCTTCCTAAAAAATAGACTAAATCAATAACTTACTAATGTACACCGTTGTCTTCCACCTCAGAACAACCGTAATCTATAGATTGAGTGATTGTTATATAATTTCAAAAGTTGAAACGTATTAGCATGATGAAAATTTTAGTTGATTTGTGATTTAAATATCTTTCGAATCATGTCGAAAGAAATTCAATTTTTTCATATAATCTTAATCAATTAGATGGTTATTTGACGTGGTTTTGTTATGTCTTTGTAACTTAATTTAGTTTTATCAGTTTTTTGGGTGATCCGATCCAACCCTATTCGAATTGGTAAAAAAAAATTTAACGACAAATAATTGTACAAAATAATTCCGACCCCCATAAATTAGATTTCTAGTTTCGCCATTGTATGTGGAATGATAAGGGCTTTACCACTACAAATCTCTATTCTAATAAAAGAATAGCTACTGCTGCCTCCTGGTCTAGGGTTTTCCCGCCCATATTAAGGTAAGCATGTATTAATCATGCGTTAATTTCATTGACGATCGTTCCACAATTGGTTAGTTTTTTTTTGACCGGCTCACAATTGATTAGTTATTTTCCTTTTAATCACCAAATGAAGATTTTGAAATTCAAATTACCCAATGTGTGATCCCTACCCGTATGGTTTTGTTCAATAAATTCAAGTTTTGCCTTCTATTTGATGAACCATATTATAGCGGATTTGGTTATGAACGACACGAGCTATGCACAAATGATAATCTCATTGAATGATTGGTAGCATTACAAATATGGAACACATAAGAGAATACGAGGGATCAACAGGAGAGAACTTTACAAACTATTACTAACAAGAAAATGGTACAGAATGTAAGCCTTCAGGAAGTTCCGAACTCCCTTTCGGATGTAAGGACCTTCCCCTCGGTTTCTCTATGAATTCTTCTTTTAATGTTTGCTTTTTGAGTGATCAGTTAGCATTTTTCTCCCTTTGATGCTCCTGTATCTTTCTTTTATAGTTCTCCTCCCTGGTTCTTCCCCACGGGTCTTTTTATGCGTCCTCCGGGTAAGGACCTTCCTGCCATTTCTTTGATTGATGTGTAGCTGGCTTTCTTTTCATCTTATGTACACCATGCTATTTCATTAATTAGCCATGGCCTTCATTAAATGCTCCACCAGGTTATGATTATACTCATTTAATGCAACCATGCTTCATTTATTATAGTGGCAGCCCCATGTGTCATCATCAAGTCCCCCCAGTTCAGGTGGTGCCACTCTTCAGGGGTCACTTCCTGAACTCGTAAGGTCCATGCGGGGTTTTGCTAGTCTTTTTGCTTTTCCCGTCTTTTCTCGTTCTTCATCATGTTATTCCCATTTGTGTATAATGGGATATGCACCTTTTGTGTGGCATTGATATGCCTTTGATCACTCTAAGGTTTTATGCATTTGACATTTATATTTCTTTGTGTACGTACGTTGTCGGGGACCCTTTTCTAAAGCCGGTTACCCGTTGCCTCTTTTTATGAGGTATGCATGCTTTTTTTTTTTTTTTTTCGCTCGCAGTGTTGGTGGGATTGATTATTTCCCTGTTTTGAAATGCATTCATTTGCATTTTTAAGGACACTATTTTTGTCCATTTTCTTTGTGTTCTAGATCGGCTAGCCTTACAAGGTTTTCCACTGCTTTCACCCTAGTTTGGGTGTTTGGAATTTCACCAATAGATTTTCTTTATTTTGGTGTTATTGGGTGGCCCTTACAAGGATTTCCACCGTTTTCACCCTATTTTTGGGTGTTTCAAATTTCACCAATGGATTTTCCTTATTTTGGTGTTATTGGGTGGTCCTTACAAGGATTTCCACCGTTTTCACCCTATTTTTGGGTGTTTCAAATTTCACCAATGGATTTTCCTTATTTTGGTGTTATTGGGTGGTCCTTACAAGGCTTTCCACCACTCTCACCCTACTTTTGGGTGTTGCTTTCTTTTTATAGAAAGTCTTTAAGTTCTTAACTTTTCTTATGACTTTTAAAGCGCCTACATGAGACATTGCTTTCATCTTGAGAAAGTCTTATGTTTTTTACTTCTCATGAGAATATTTCATTCATATATAAGGATTCATATATTCGTATGTAGGGGTTTATGACCGGTGTTGATGCGACATGCCATGATCGCCAATTGAGGGTTGCCAATATGTCTATTAGGAGCATTGAACTTATAACATCAAACTAAATTGATCAATGTTGTATATATGCATGTATGCTTTTTCGTATTAGTATTTGTTTTGTTCATATTTTGAATACAAATATTCATTTGAAATATGAAATAAATCTTTAAATAGAGTTAACATGGCAACATATTGCTGTCAAATACACTCTCTCTTTTTTTTTTTAATTCCAAAGTATTAGTTGCAACATTTATATAAAATAGATTTATATAAATCTTTTGAATATGATAACCGGGTGGGCCCTGCCTTCTTCGGTTATTCTGTAGGTAGAAGAAAAAGAATATGGTTGCTTATTTAAGACACGATCTTGCAACCATTATAATAGTAGGTGCTACTATTTTTTTTAGAGTGTAATATTTACGAGAAAAATTACCATGACTTAGATATTTACACATGAATATCAGCATGAGTGAGGGTCATAAAAGCTCATCATTAAGTATTGCTTGTATTGTTTTCAACCCACTTTTTTTTTTCAGTTTGTTTTATTCTTTCTCTCTGTTTTTTTTGTTTTTGTTTTAAACTGGATGGGTATAAGTTTACACCTTAGATATCACAACCCGCTTAAAGGGTAAGGAACTTGAGCATAATCAGAGCTGTTGAAAGCGGTTTTTAATCCTAGTGAGAGGTAGGTAACTTGAGTAGGATCATAATTGTTGAATGTAGACTTTGTCGTCCTCGTATAGGGTAAGGGTTTACATTCAGTCTTCGTATGTGTAAGAGGCTACATTTAATCCTTGTAAGGATAAGGGACTACATTCAGTACATGTAAGTGTAAGGGACTACATTCAGTCCTTGTAAGAAGGAAGGATTATATTCAGTCTTCGTAAGGAGGAAGGACTACATTCAGTCCCTGTAGGGGGAAATGATTCCATTCAGCCCTCATAAGGAGGATGGGTTGCATTCAGCCTCCATAAGAAGGAAGGGCTACATTCAGCCTCCGTAAGGAGGAAGAATTACATTTAGCCCTCATAAGAAAGAGGGACTACATTCAGCCTCTCTAAGGAGGAATGATTACATTCAGCCCTCATAAGGAGGAAGGGCTGCATTCAACCTCCGTAAGGAGGAAGAGCTACACTCAGCCTCCGTAAGGAGGAAGGATTACATTTAGCCCTCATAAGAACGAAGGACTACATTCAGCCTCTGTAAGAAGGAATGATTACATTCATCCCTCATAAGAAGGAAGGGTTGCATTCAGCCTCCGTAAGGAGGAAGGATTACATTCAATCTAAGTAAGGATAAAGGGCTACATTTAGTCCCCGTAAGGATGAAGGACTACATGGTATAGTAAAAAGTAGTAATGGATTTGATGTTCACTTTAATAAACTGCTACAGTAAAAAGTGTACTTTAAAGAAGTACTTTTTACTTTTTTAATTTCATTTCTTTTGTCTTCTTCTACTTTTTCTTTTCTTTTTCCTTTTACTCAATCGTACTTATATAAGTATTTTTCTTTTTCTTTTTTACCTTTTACTTTATTTCTTTATTTTTTCATATATAGGAATATGTGCACCTAGGATGGTGTCTAAAATATTTTTAACTATGTTTCTTTTTTATTATATAAAGTACTTTTCTTTCTTTTTTTTAGTGATAGGTCACCTCATAATTTTTTATTATGAAGCTTTCTTTCATTGCAAGATGGTTCAATTAATACTATATTTTTTTATTTATTTATTGATCATAAGATAAAGAAAAAACCACTAAAAAAATATATTAAGTTGGTTTAGTGGTTAGAACCTGGCGTAAGGAGCTTGAGATTAGTTAGAATTTTTTGAAGAAACGACTTTGCAGCCTGTAAGGACCTTGCGAACTCGTCAAAATACTGAAAAATCTTCTCGTAAAGGCCTTGTGTAGGGCCAAAATTTCTTAATAAAAGACTTCATGATCTGTAAGAACGTTAAGAAGGCCTTAAAATACAACTTGTTTGCCTTGAATCTTCAAAGAGGGGCCTATATATGCTACGTATCTGCATTTGAGAGCACATATATGTCTATAAAATCTTCATCTTCATGCACCGACCGCTAACACTCGCTTGGACCTTCGATCCATGATGCAGACCGTCGGTTAATGGTCTTGACACATGGTCGGATGTGGAAAAACTTTTCATCTGAACCTTCAGTCATTTCGAGTTGAGAAACTAGGGTGCTCCCAGTCGGGAACGATCCCTGTTTATCTGAGCCTTTAATGATCAAACTTTGGGGTGTAGAACGAACATTATCATCAGCCACGTCGTGTAATCGTGCGTGTCAACTGGTGACCCGAAAGCGGGTCCCACGGATGGCGCCAAATGATGAACCATATTATAGCGGATTTGGTTATGAACGACACGAGCTATGCACAAATGATAATCTCATTGAATGATCGGTAGCATTACAAATATGGAACACATAAGAGAATACAAGGGATCAACAGGAGAGAACTTTACAAACTATTACTAACAAGAAAATGGTACAGAATGTAAGCCTTCAGGAAGTTCCGAACTCCCTTTCGGATGTAAGGACCTTTCCCTCGGTTTCTCTATGAATTCTTCTTTTAATGTTTGCTTTTTGAGTGATCAGTTAACATTTTTCTCCCTTTGATGCTCCTGTATCTTCCTTTTATAGTTCTCCTCCCTGGTTCTTCCCCACGGGTCTTTTTATGCGTCCTCCGGGTTATTGTCCTCCGGGTAAGGACCTTCCTGCCATTTCTTTGATTGATGTGTAGCTGGCTTTCTTTTCATCTTATGTACACCATGCTATTTCATTAATTAGCCATGGCCTTCATTAAATGCTCCACCAGGTTATGATTATACTCATTTAATGCAACCATGCTTCATTTATTATAGTGGCAGCCCCATGTGCCATCATCACTATTAAATCGATTGGCTTGAATCTCTTGAAGCGGGTTCTTGTAATTCTAACATATGAAGCGTATTATATCGAAAGGGATCTTGGATTTGTTTACTTTGCAGGTGGGTCAAGCATTTACCGGATTTGGCGTCGGATGTAGTTTTGATGTCGGTGTTGGTGTTGGTGTTGGTGTTGGTGTTGGCAGACGTGTAAGTGTAGGTACCTGATGTTCGCCTTTTTCTTTGTTTTGTATGTGTAAGCTGTTGAATAACAACATGAAATTTAGGGGGATTTTTAAATCTAATGTCATGATGCATGATTTTTGATTTTGTTTTGTATGTTGTTTCATAAGTCGTTTTTTTTTTTCTAATTGTTGTGATTTATGAGTTGCTTAGTCTGTTTATGTTATAAAATTGGGTTTGTTAAGTTTTGCTTTGCTTTTTGATTCAATGAATATAATACAATAAAAAAAATTGAATTTATAGTGAACACCATGTGGTAGCAGTTTTTAATCTGGATGACACTATTTGAGCAATTTGCTTGAATTAAAATATAATGTCAGCCTACAAATAAAAAAAGACAGCAGACTCTGTTAGTTTTGAATATTGATTTAAACAATATGCTATCCTTAGCAGCTTAGCTCTAATGAATTGTGTCAAATTGGTTTTACTTTCAGCCTAGATAAGACAATTTTCACTAAAAAAAACACAAGTGCCAACAACCTAAGTTAATTTTTTCATGCTGTGTAATCGTTTAACACAATTACAACTCACATCTGAACTGTGAAGTCAATTCTTTTGTTCTGCTGCATCTATGCGTCTCAAATAACAAGCTCCCTTCTGTAGAGCAACATCAATCACAAAGGTTTTGAGAATATGATCTTTTTATCATATTTCTAATTCGGTTCGGGTTGGGTTGTGAATACGGTCTTAAAATTTTCCAAATCCAAATAAATTGTTATTCGAAATAAACTGTTATTCGACCCGATGAACACCGTTGCTAGAATATTTAAGGTACAGAGAAGTAGGTACATTCAAACTACTCTACATTATATGTTTCTTCTAATTTTCCAAATTTATTGAATTTTTGGTTCAAGTATTTGGAAAATTGGGGGTTGAACTTATTTGGTATCCCTTCTCCTTTGAAGCCTAAAGTTCTTCCATTAACTATATTCGTTGGGGCGTTATCTCCCGTCCTTTGTAGCAGTATTGATCATTGTTCTTTCATAGTAATGCTATGTAGGTTGACTTATTTAAGTTAAACCAATATTTCATGAAAAAAAATTAACATGGATCAAATCTTATATGGACTTTTGTTCTATGAGTGGTGTTTGTTTTGGAGTCCACTTCAATTCATCTAAATTTTCTCTTGACCTGTATAGTCATGAAATGAATGTTGGTCTCGATTACATGGGAGTCTCTTCTTGCGAGTCAGCGGCTAGACTTCTACATATCTTGGTTTTTGGTTGAATATGTGTAACGACCCGATTTTAATAAAACGGATACGTTGAGATAATCATTAATAAAATGTTTATTTTTTTATTACAAATTGAAAATACGTGAGAAATGATGAACGTGGGAGAAAACCGAACGCGAAACGGAGTTCCGGATTGTCCGGAATCGCGAAACGAAGATAAAATCGAAAAACGAAGAAAATCGCCTGGGGCGGTACGCCCCAAGCCGCACGCCCACAATAGGCGATGCGCGCGGGAGAGGCAAAAATATCTGAGACTTGGGTCTCGCGCGGTACGCCTGAGACCAACGTCCCTCGTGGGGCGATGCGCCTGACGTCTATGGCAGCTGCAAATACCTTATCTTCGAAGATTTCAACAGAAACTTTATTTTTTTTTCTTTTTTTTCGATGCTGGTCACCTAAACACACACATATACGAATTTTGAGCTCCCAACAACAATTTTGAAGCCACCAGAACGTTCGGGTTGAGCCGTGGATCGTTTCTACGCGTCCAGATCGTTGTTTTTCATTCAGAAATCCGTTTGAAGGGTATCGATCCGTTTTATCTCATTTATTTTGATAATATACGGATTAAATATAGTTTTGTGTATTATATAATGATCTGGGATGATTAGAAACAAAGGACTAGGTGTTTTAACGGTGAAATCTTGATTTTGATCCGTTATAATGCCCGTTTGTCAGGAAACTCATATTACTGAGTATGATTATTAGTTGGGTGATTAAAGAGTGGTTGTGAGGGTCTTGGATCATTCTTTAGAATGATGAATTAACGTGTAAAGTTGAAAGTTAATGATTTTAGTATAAAACGATGTTATGATAATTTGAATATGATAAAGAACATGTGTAGATTAATTTCTACACATGGGTTGTTGGTAAAAGCCTCAATGAGGTTTTAACTGAAAATAAAGAATGAAATAGGTCGAATGAATTAGATTACATAAATAACACACGTGTTGTGTTCATGTTGTTAAATTCTGTTATATGTGAATTTATAATAGGAAGAGGAGGTGAATCTAATTCTAGAAGGCCTGGGAAAGAGTTGGAAATTGTTGATAACTCTTCAAATTAAGGTAAGTTACCTATTTGATTGAACTTGTAGTTAAGGACTGGGTGAGTCCATACTACAAGTGATTGTGTTATATGTGATTGTGGTTATTGTTGTTGCATGATTCACAAGGTGTGTGAACATGTGGTGATCTACGAATGCGTAGATGTTGAATTGGTAATGTGCATGCTTAGATTCACAAGGTGTGTGAACGTATAACTTGCCATTCCAATGTAAAAGATTCACAAGGTGTGTGAACATGTGGTGATCTACGAATGCGTAGATGTTGAATGGGTAATGTGCATGTTTAGATTCACAAGGTGTGTGAACGTATAACTTGCCATTCCAATGTAAAAGATTCACAAGGTGTGTGAACATGTGGTGATCTACGAATGTGTAGATGTTGAATTGGTAATGTGCATGTTTAGATTCACAAGGTGTGTGAACGTATAACTTGCACTTCCACTGTAAAAGATTCACAAGGTGTGTGAACAAATGGTGGATTTGAAATGTGCATGATTTGGTGGAGACATTTGAAATTCTGGTGTCAAATTGTAAATTGTGAATTTTGTGAAATATGATGCACAATGGGTGTTTTGTGTGTTTATATATGTGTGTTATATTAAATTATAATAATTGTGCATGAATGAGGGATGTATTGAGGTTTTGGTTGAAAACGAACCGTTAGTAAATCGTTTTGTATGTGGTTAAATGTTGTTATCAACATTCTATTTGAAACCTCATTAGTGTATCCATATGGTGTTATGAATACACTTGGTGAATGATGAGGTAATCTTACTTAGTTCTAACGAACTAATGGTGAATTTAAATGTGGTGCTTACAGGTACAAGGGAGTAGGGTGAGCGGTGATGGTGATCGGAAATCGAACATGAAGGCTCGTGTGGTGGTTTAATATATAAATAATCGAACATGCGTGAAGCTTTTGTGTAATAAATGATTTGGTGGAGTTTGTAAACATACTTAAACTTAAACTTGTTTTTAACAGGTGTTGGTAATAGTATGTTTAAAGATTTGTAAAACACAAAAGTTGTTTTTATTATTACTCGGACCTAAACGTAATTTATTAAATATTGAGTAAAATGTCCGGTGGGGACATGAAAGTGACTGGGGTGTCACAGTATGGTGATAATTTGTTGAGACTTTTTTGTTTCTTGCCATTTTTTTAGTTCAATTTAGTTATAATAATTTATGTTCAACTCATGGTGGTTTGAAGTTAATGATTGGTTTGGAGTCATCTATATGACTTACAAGTCAATAGTGGCAGATATATGTGACATAATGTTGTGAATCTTGTGATGTTTTTACCTAAACGTAGGCCCATGTTTAAATTAATTTTGATTTCAATTACCATGTGGTAACAGATTAATTTGAAATCTTGGCTCGACCTCCCACATCGCAGGTTCTTTCTCTACATCTTAGTTATCTGTAACATACGAAACTTACATGTACTAAAAGCTTGAAATGGTAAAACGAAAGAGGCAAAGAAATCAACACCATATCCAATCCAATTTCAAGAAGATATATGACCAAAAAGTATTAAAATGAATTTTAATGTGTTTCTGTGTGAAGTATTAAGACCGCCGGTAACTAGAGATAATTCTGTTTAACTAACTTGATGCTTCAGATTGATCACAATTTCATGGAAATATTAGCATTCAGATGAGGAATTGAGTCAAATTCATTGACCATTTAGGTTTTAACTATAACAACTTTGTTTAACACGTATTTTTTAGGCCCTGTTTGGGATTGCTTATTTAACCTTAAAAGGAAATTTTGTTAAAAGTGATTATTAACTTATGATTTTTTAAAATGAAGTTTTTAAAAATGTGTTTAGATTAGCTTTTTCAAAATGAATTTTTAAAATCACCAAAAAGAACATTTTTTATTGACATCATTTTAAGGTTATTAGATAGAGGGTAAAAAGTGAGGTAGATTTGTAATTTTATGTCAATAAGTCATAAGTCATTTTGAAAAACTAGAATTTTTAGCTTTTGAAAAACTACTTATTACCCTTTTACAAAAAGTTATTTTCAAAAGTACTTTTAAGTTTGACAAACAACGTATTAACTTATTGGCCTTTTGAAAAAACCAATAAGTCAATAAGTTATTTTTAGATGAAATTTCAAACAAGACCTTACCTTTTGAATTATGATTACTTTACAACTGTTAAAACCATGGTTGCAAAAATCGCTAGGCGCTCCTAGGTCGGAACAGGTCCTTGGAGCGAGTAATCGGAGAGTACTCGGCCCTAGGCGGGAGTACTCGGGTAATACTCAGGAAGTACTCGGACTCGGAACAACACCTTGGAGCGAGTACTCGGCCTTGGAGAATGACTTTTACAACAGTGGTTAAAACTGGGTGGGTCAGACATGTTGGAAAACACGTTTATAGGCCAGGTTAATCACTTAATCCTAAACACCAAATTCATGTTTGTTTTTTGAAACCAAATTTCGTATAGAAGATGAACAAAAATGAAGGAATTCTTATCAAATTCATGAATATATCATTATAAGTATGAATTTCAATGATATGTTACTTTCATGTGAAATTTTTTGTTAATGTTCAGACTTCAAATTGATCCCAAATTTGTGAAAATATAGCATTTAGACGAGGATTTGTCAAATTGATACAGCATTAATCGTCCATTTATCTTAATAATTATAACTTCTTAGCATATCTTTTTAGCTAACTTGATGTTTTCGATAATTCTTTGGATTAATTCTAAATTTATGGAAAAATTAGCACTCAAATGTGGAATTGTGTAAAATTTATAAAGCATCATTCATTTAGGTTAATAATTATAACTACTTTGTTTACCATATTTTTTAGCTAATGTAAAATTTATAAAGCATCATTGTTCACTTATACATGTACTTGAATTCATCTCTCCCTATATTACTGGATTTTGAGAGCACATGCATTTTTATTTAATTTTCTTTTGTGTTATTTTGTTCATATACAAAAACATGAAGGCAATCCTTTTGATAACCAATCCTCTGAACACTAATCAAAAACTAAAAAATATGCAGGTCAAATCCTACATTATACATGAAGCCCTTATAATTTGCATAAAGTCTTTTGTTTAAATGCTTGCATCGTTCATCTCTAACTTAGAACATAATTTTATATCCTTATAAAACCTTAAAGTTATTTTTTATGAATTATCTATGCGATTGATTTGTGTTCAGGGACAATCCTAAAAATTTAATTCCACTAGAAGAACCGGGAAAAAAGGCCTCTAACGAATGGTAAATTTGTGCTTTATCGGTTTTATATTTTTAAATAAAAATAAATACATAATTTACAAAGGATTTAAATTTTTGTGCACCTAGAAACATAGGCCGGGTTTGCTCCTTTCAAAAGCCGCCTATATTTGTGATATATGTGATGCAATCAATGATGGTGAATTTTGTGAGTATCAATTAAAGATCATAACTAAATCAATGTAATAATCCAGAGTTTTCATAGAATTTTATTTTTAGGGATGATTACTCATCTCTTTTAGGTTCCTCTGCATTACACAAAGCATACTATTCTTATAATATCAGTTGTTGTACATAAAGAAATACTTGTTGATTTGAAGTTATAACTGTACCTTTTTCATTTTTTTAATTAGCATAATGTAATATGTACCTACAGTAAAAAGAAGTATAGAAGTGAATTATCAACTTTATATATATTTTTTAAATTCAACCCGTGTATTACACGGGTTTCTAACCTAGTAGTCTAATAAATATAAAAACTGGAAGCTAACGTCAGCATATGTATGGCTGACGGAGTGACGGACGTGAGCGTTTAAAAGAAGGCCAGCGAGAGACCATTATGATACCTCTTGCTGCCAATAAGTTTTATGCTTAAACGAAAAGCCTTAAAGAAATAAAAATAAATAAATAAATAAATCAATCAAACGCAAAATAACTCGCTTGTTCATTATTGCGAGCAAAGCCACAAAGTGAAGAGTAGATTATGTGAGGAAGCCGATATTCACTAAAATTTTAAGTTTAAGTTTGTATATAACTAGTTTATTAACAAATGTATCACATGGTGTTTATAAAAAATAAGCATTATAAAACAATCACTGATAAAAAAGTAGATATACAAATAACGATAAATTTTATGTACTTAAAAAAATTAAATTTTCTAAACCTTTAAAAAATACAAATGAGTTATGAGCTTATGCCTTGAGCCAGGGGATTTCTATAAAAACATACAACATCTTTACTATTTAAAATAGAGGTGAAGTTTGCCTTCATCCCATCCACAAACCCTACTGATTTGTGGACGTGATGGGATATGTTGGTCGTTGTAAATCCTCTTGATCTTAAGAAATTGGTTGTTCCATCATAAACAACTAGTAACACTCAATTAATCAAACCAATTCATCTTCATGTGGACAAATAGGTGATTAACTAAGTTTAACAATAAAATATGAATCCTGTAGTCTGGTAGGCAATTATTTCCTAATACAATTTTTAGGACAGAAACAAAAACATCAGAAACAGGTTCATCTGTTGGTTCAGAAGTAAGATACTCTTCTTACTTCTCTCTTAATATTGATTATGTTTATGATTATGATTATGATTATTCCATGTTTTTTAACGTAGTTTGAAATTTAGATAGTTTCCTTTGACAGCAAAGAATCAGCATCCATGCGTTCTAACATTGTTCGGGCTTCCTCTTCTGTCGCGGGGACCACCTTACGGATCCTAAACCCGTTATTATTTGCTTTCGCCTCCGGACGAACGGTAAATGTGAAGTAGAACGTGTTTGAAACCTGCAAAGTAATGACTCAAACAGTTAACAAATATATTTATGAGTTGGAACAGGTCAGGTCGGGCCGGGCCAGATTTGATTGACCTCGAACCCTTTTTGTTCAACAATTTCAGAATAACTGGGATCATGTTCGCATTGGACTGTCACACCCTTTGTCTAGGTTGACAATCACAAAAAAATATATTGTTTCAATAAAAATTTAACTACTATAACAATATTCATAACAAATCTAAAGTTTGAGAATAAAACAGACCTCACTCGACCTCAGTTCGGGTCTTGTAACATGTGCGACAACTTCAACGTTGATCAAAGGTTGTTCTGCGTGTTCGAATTCCGTATACAGAACACATGATTTGAAACGTAAGAAATCACCAACATCAACCTGAGAAAATAAAAATTAAAATGCCAGTAGGCACAAAAGCATAACCACGCATCCCTCATGGGTTGTTGGTAGGGCTCGCATTATATCTTTGTGCATTTTTGTCACACCTAAAGAGTTAAATATAATTAATAAAACTATATTTTATTTAGAATGATAAAAGATATTTATGCATTAAAGAAACATGTTGGGCGACTTTTCACTCATTTGACCCATTTCTTGTTTAGCTAGTTTCATATTGTTTGCCCATTCGGCCCGTTAGTGATAAAACATAACCCAAATCAATCATTCACAACTGAATCACAAGAAGCAAGGTGTATGAAAAGGTACTCACAGGTCTAAGAAAGTCAACATGGTCAACTTCAAGAAAATATGGCATCAATCCGGCAAAAGTATAAGCAGTTGAGAAGGCCAACTCGAAAGCCCGATGCATCAAAAACCCTCCAAATATACGCCCATGAAGATTTCGTTGCTGGGGCTGACAGATCAATGAGTTTTCAAGACGGGTATCTCTAAGAAGAATGCTATCTCTGTTTGCTAATGCAGGCATGTCACAAAATATACGTCCTTCGGCTAATAATAAATCAAGGAGCGGTACATGGTATAGTAAAAAGTAGTAATGGATTTGATGTTCACTTTAATAAACTGCTACAGTAAAAAGTGTACTTTAAAGAAGTACTTTTTACTTTTTTAATTTCATTTCTTTTGTCTTCTTCTACTTTTTCTTTTCTTTTTCCTTTTACTCAATCGTACTTATATAAGTATTTTTCTTTTTCTTTTTTACCTTTTACTTTATTTCTTTATTTTTTCATATATAGGAATATGTGCACCTAGGATGGTGTCTAAAATATTTTTAACTATGTTTCTTTTTTATTATATAAAGTACTTTTCTTTCTTTTTTTTAGTGATAGGTCACCTCATAATTTTTTATTATGAAGCTTTCTTTCATTGCAAGATGGTTCAATTAATACTATATTTTTTTATTTATTTATTGATCATAAGATAAAGAAAAAACCACTAAAAAAATATATTAAGTTGGTTTAGTGGTTAGAACCTGGCGTAAGGAGCTTGAGATTAGTTAGAATTTTTTGAAGAAACGACTTTGCAGCCTGTAAGGACCTTGCGAACTCGTCAAAATACTGAAAAATCTTCTCGTAAAGGCCTTGTGTAGGGCCAAAATTTCTTAATAAAAGACTTCATGATCTGTAAGAACGTTAAGAAGGCCTTAAAATACAACTTGTTTGCCTTGAATCTTCAAAGAGGGGCCTATATATGCTACGTATCTGCATTTGAGAGCACATATATGTCTATAAAATCTTCATCTTCATGCACCGACCGCTAACACTCGCTTGGACCTTCGATCCATGATGCAGACCGTCGGTTAATGGTCTTGACACATGGTCGGATGTGGAAAAACTTTTCATCTGAACCTTCAGTCATTTCGAGTTGAGAAACTAGGGTGCTCCCAGTCGGGAACGATCCCTGTTTATCTGAGCCTTTAATGATCAAACTTTGGGGTGTAGAACGAACATTATCATCAGCCACGTCGTGTAATCGTGCGTGTCAACTGGTGACCCGAAAGCGGGTCCCACGGATGGCGCCAAATGATGAACCATATTATAGCGGATTTGGTTATGAACGACACGAGCTATGCACAAATGATAATCTCATTGAATGATCGGTAGCATTACAAATATGGAACACATAAGAGAATACAAGGGATCAACAGGAGAGAACTTTACAAACTATTACTAACAAGAAAATGGTACAGAATGTAAGCCTTCAGGAAGTTCCGAACTCCCTTTCGGATGTAAGGACCTTTCCCTCGGTTTCTCTATGAATTCTTCTTTTAATGTTTGCTTTTTGAGTGATCAGTTAACATTTTTCTCCCTTTGATGCTCCTGTATCTTCCTTTTATAGTTCTCCTCCCTGGTTCTTCCCCACGGGTCTTTTTATGCGTCCTCCGGGTTATTGTCCTCCGGGTAAGGACCTTCCTGCCATTTCTTTGATTGATGTGTAGCTGGCTTTCTTTTCATCTTATGTACACCATGCTATTTCATTAATTAGCCATGGCCTTCATTAAATGCTCCACCAGGTTATGATTATACTCATTTAATGCAACCATGCTTCATTTATTATAGTGGCAGCCCCATGTGCCATCATCACTATTAAATCGATTGGCTTGAATCTCTTGAAGCGGGTTCTTGTAATTCTAACATATGAAGCGTATTATATCGAAAGGGATCTTGGATTTGTTTACTTTGCAGGTGGGTCAAGCATTTACCGGATTTGGCGTCGGATGTAGTTTTGATGTCGGTGTTGGTGTTGGTGTTGGTGTTGGCAGACGTGTAAGTGTAGGTACCTGATGTTCGCCTTTTTCTTTGTTTTGTATGTGTAAGCTGTTGAATAACAACATGAAATTTAGGGGGATTTTTAAATCTAATGTCATGATGCATGACTTTTGATTTTGTTTTGTATGTTGTTTCATAAGTCGTTTTTTTTTTCTAATTGTTGTGATTTATGAGTTGCTTAGTCTGTTTATGTTATAAAATTGGGTTTGTTAAGTTTTGCTTTGCTTTTTGATTCAATGAATATAATACAATAAAAAAAATTGAATTTATAGTGAACACCATGTGGTAGCAGTTTTTAATCTGGATGACACTATTTGAGCAATTTGCTTGAATTAAAATATAATGTCAGCCTACAAATAAAAAAAGACAGCAGACTCTGTTAGTTTTGAATATTGATTTAAACAATATGCTATCCTTAGCAGCTTAGCTCTAATGAATTGTGTCAAATTGGTTTTACTTTCAGCCTAGATAAGACAATTTTCACTAAAAAAAACACAAGTGCCAACAACCTAAGTTAATTTTTTCATGCTGTGTAATCGTTTAACACAATTACAACTCACATCTGAACTGTGAAGTCAATTCTTTTGTTCTGCTGCATCTATGCGTCTCAAATAACAAGCTCCCTTCTGTAGAGCAACATCAATCACAAAGGTTTTGAGAATATGATCTTTTTATCATATTTCTAATTCGGTTCGGGTTGGGTTGTGAATACGGTCTTAAAATTTTCCAAATCCAAATAAATTGTTATTCGAAATAAACTGTTATTCGACCCGATGAACACCGTTGCTAGAATATTTAAGGTACAGAGAAGTAGGTACATTCAAACTACTCTACATTATATGTTTCTTCTAATTTTCCAAATTTATTGAATTTTTGGTTCAAGTATTTGGAAAATTGGGGGTTGAACTTATTTGGTATCCCTTCTCCTTTGAAGCCTAAAGTTCTTCCATTAACTATATTCGTTGGGGCGTTATCTCCCGTCCTTTGTAGCAGTATTGATCATTGTTCTTTCATAGTAATGCTATGTAGGTTGACTTATTTAAGTTAAACCAATATTTCATGAAAAAAAATTAACATGGATCAAATCTTATATGGACTTTTGTTCTATGAGTGGTGTTTGTTTTGGAGTCCACTTCAATTCATCTAAATTTTCTCTTGACCTGTATAGTCATGAAATGAATGTTGGTCTCGATTACATGGGAGTCTCTTCTTGCGAGTCAGCGGCTAGACTTCTACATATCTTGGTTTTTGGTTGAATATGTGTAACGACCCGATTTTAATAAAACGGATACGTTGAGATAATCATTAATAAAATGTTTATTTTTTTATTACAAATTGAAAATACGTGAGAAATGATGAACGTGGGAGAAAACCGAACGCGAAACGGAGTTCCGGATTGTCCGGAATCGCGAAACGAAGATAAAATCGAAAAACGAAGAAAATCGCCTGGGGCGGTACGCCCCAAGCCGCACGCCCACAATAGGCGATGCGCGCGGGAGAGGCAAAAATATCTGAGACTTGGGTCTCGCGCGGTACGCCTGAGACCAACGTCCCTCGTGGGGCGATGCGCCTGACGTCTATGGCAGCTGCAAATACCTTATCTTCGAAGATTTCAACAGAAACTTTATTTTTTTTTCTTTTTTTTCGATGCTGGTCACCTAAACACACACATATACGAATTTTGAGCTCCCAACAACAATTTTGAAGCCACCAGAACGTTCGGGTTGAGCCGTGGATCGTTTCTACGCGTCCAGATCGTTGTTTTTCATTCAGAAATCCGTTTGAAGGGTATCGATCCGTTTTATCTCATTTATTTTGATAATATACGGATTAAATATAGTTTTGTGTATTATATAATGATCTGGGATGATTAGAAACAAAGGACTAGGTGTTTTAACGGTGAAATCTTGATTTTGATCCGTTATAATGCCCGTTTGTCAGGAAACTCATATTACTGAGTATGATTATTAGTTGGGTGATTAAAGAGTGGTTGTGAGGGTCTTGGATCATTCTTTAGAATGATGAATTAACGTGTAAAGTTGAAAGTTAATGATTTTAGTATAAAACGATGTTATGATAATTTGAATATGATAAAGAACATGTGTAGATTAATTTCTACACATGGGTTGTTGGTAAAAGCCTCAATGAGGTTTTAACTGAAAATAAAGAATGAAATAGGTCGAATGAATTAGATTACATAAATAACACACGTGTTGTGTTCATGTTGTTAAATTCTGTTATATGTGAATTTATAATAGGAAGAGGAGGTGAATCTAATTCTAGAAGGCCTGGGAAAGAGTTGGAAATTGTTGATAACTCTTCAAATTAAGGTAAGTTACCTATTTGATTGAACTTGTAGTTAAGGACTGGGTGAGTCCATACTACAAGTGATTGTGTTATATGTGATTGTGGTTATTGTTGTTGCATGATTCACAAGGTGTGTGAACATGTGGTGATCTACGAATGCGTAGATGTTGAATTGGTAATGTGCATGCTTAGATTCACAAGGTGTGTGAACGTATAACTTGCCATTCCAATGTAAAAGATTCACAAGGTGTGTGAACATGTGGTGATCTACGAATGCGTAGATGTTGAATGGGTAATGTGCATGTTTAGATTCACAAGGTGTGTGAACGTATAACTTGCCATTCCAATGTAAAAGATTCACAAGGTGTGTGAACATGTGGTGATCTACGAATGTGTAGATGTTGAATTGGTAATGTGCATGTTTAGATTCACAAGGTGTGTGAACGTATAACTTGCACTTCCACTGTAAAAGATTCACAAGGTGTGTGAACAAATGGTGGATTTGAAATGTGCATGATTTGGTGGAGACATTTGAAATTCTGGTGTCAAATTGTAAATTGTGAATTTTGTGAAATATGATGCACAATGGGTGTTTTGTGTGTTTATATATGTGTGTTATATTAAATTATAATAATTGTGCATGAATGAGGGATGTATTGAGGTTTTGGTTGAAAACGAACCGTTAGTAAATCGTTTTGTATGTGGTTAAATGTTGTTATCAACATTCTATTTGAAACCTCATTAGTGTATCCATATGGTGTTATGAATACACTTGGTGAATGATGAGGTAATCTTACTTAGTTCTAACGAACTAATGGTGAATTTAAATGTGGTGCTTACAGGTACAAGGGAGTAGGGTGAGCGGTGATGGTGATCGGAAATCGAACATGAAGGCTCGTGTGGTGGTTTAATATATAAATAATCGAACATGCGTGAAGCTTTTGTGTAATAAATGATTTGGTGGAGTTTGTAAACATACTTAAACTTAAACTTGTTTTTAACAGGTGTTGGTAATAGTATGTTTAAAGATTTGTAAAACACAAAAGTTGTTTTTATTATTACTCGGACCTAAACGTAATTTATTAAATATTGAGTAAAATGTCCGGTGGGGACATGAAAGTGACTGGGGTGTCACAGTATGGTGATAATTTGTTGAGACTTTTTTGTTTCTTGCCATTTTTTTAGTTCAATTTAGTTATAATAATTTATGTTCAACTCATGGTGGTTTGAAGTTAATGATTGGTTTGGAGTCATCTATATGACTTACAAGTCAATAGTGGCAGATATATGTGACATAATGTTGTGAATCTTGTGATGTTTTTACCTAAACGTAGGCCCATGTTTAAATTAATTTTGATTTCAATTACCATGTGGTAACAGATTAATTTGAAATCTTGGCTCGACCTCCCACATCGCAGGTTCTTTCTCTACATCTTAGTTATCTGTAACATACGAAACTTACATGTACTAAAAGCTTGAAATGGTAAAACGAAAGAGGCAAAGAAATCAACACCATATCCAATCCAATTTCAAGAAGATATATGACCAAAAAGTATTAAAATGAATTTTAATGTGTTTCTGTGTGAAGTATTAAGACCGCCGGTAACTAGAGATAATTCTGTTTAACTAACTTGATGCTTCAGATTGATCACAATTTCATGGAAATATTAGCATTCAGATGAGGAATTGAGTCAAATTCATTGACCATTTAGGTTTTAACTATAACAACTTTGTTTAACACGTATTTTTTAGGCCCTGTTTGGGATTGCTTATTTAACCTTAAAAGGAAATTTTGTTAAAAGTGATTATTAACTTATGATTTTTTAAAATGAAGTTTTTAAAAATGTGTTTAGATTAGCTTTTTCAAAATGAATTTTTAAAATCACCAAAAAGAACATTTTTTATTGACATCATTTTAAGGTTATTAGATAGAGGGTAAAAAGTGAGGTAGATTTGTAATTTTATGTCAATAAGTCATAAGTCATTTTGAAAAACTAGAATTTTTAGCTTTTGAAAAACTACTTATTACCCTTTTACAAAAAGTTATTTTCAAAAGTACTTTTAAGTTTGACAAACAACGTATTAACTTATTGGCCTTTTGAAAAAACCAATAAGTCAATAAGTTATTTTTAGATGAAATTTCAAACAAGACCTTACCTTTTGAATTATGATTACTTTACAACTGTTAAAACCATGGTTGCAAAAATCGCTAGGCGCTCCTAGGTCGGAACAGGTCCTTGGAGCGAGTAATCGGAGAGTACTCGGCCCTAGGCGGGAGTACTCGGGTAATACTCAGGAAGTACTCGGACTCGGAACAACACCTTGGAGCGAGTACTCGGCCTTGGAGAATGACTTTTACAACAGTGGTTAAAACTGGGTGGGTCAGACATGTTGGAAAACACGTTTATAGGCCAGGTTAATCACTTAATCCTAAACACCAAATTCATGTTTGTTTTTTGAAACCAAATTTCGTATAGAAGATGAACAAAAATGAAGGAATTCTTATCAAATTCATGAATATATCATTATAAGTATGAATTTCAATGATATGTTACTTTCATGTGAAATTTTTTGTTAATGTTCAGACTTCAAATTGATCCCAAATTTGTGAAAATATAGCATTTAGACGAGGATTTGTCAAATTGATACAGCATTAATCGTCCATTTATCTTAATAATTATAACTTCTTAGCATATCTTTTTAGCTAACTTGATGTTTTCGATAATTCTTTGGATTAATTCTAAATTTATGGAAAAATTAGCACTCAAATGTGGAATTGTGTAAAATTTATAAAGCATCATTCATTTAGGTTAATAATTATAACTACTTTGTTTACCATATTTTTTAGCTAATGTAAAATTTATAAAGCATCATTGTTCACTTATACATGTACTTGAATTCATCTCTCCCTATATTACTGGATTTTGAGAGCACATGCATTTTTATTTAATTTTCTTTTGTGTTATTTTGTTCATATACAAAAACATGAAGGCAATCCTTTTGATAACCAATCCTCTGAACACTAATCAAAAACTAAAAAATATGCAGGTCAAATCCTACATTATACATGAAGCCCTTATAATTTGCATAAAGTCTTTTGTTTAAATGCTTGCATCGTTCATCTCTAACTTAGAACATAATTTTATATCCTTATAAAACCTTAAAGTTATTTTTTATGAATTATCTATGCGATTGATTTGTGTTCAGGGACAATCCTAAAAATTTAATTCCACTAGAAGAACCGGGAAAAAAGGCCTCTAACGAATGGTAAATTTGTGCTTTATCGGTTTTATATTTTTAAATAAAAATAAATACATAATTTACAAAGGATTTAAATTTTTGTGCACCTAGAAACATAGGCCGGGTTTGCTCCTTTCAAAAGCCGCCTATATTTGTGATATATGTGATGCAATCAATGATGGTGAATTTTGTGAGTATCAATTAAAGATCATAACTAAATCAATGTAATAATCCAGAGTTTTCATAGAATTTTATTTTTAGGGATGATTACTCATCTCTTTTAGGTTCCTCTGCATTACACAAAGCATACTATTCTTATAATATCAGTTGTTGTACATAAAGAAATACTTGTTGATTTGAAGTTATAACTGTACCTTTTTCATTTTTTTAATTAGCATAATGTAATATGTACCTACAGTAAAAAGAAGTATAGAAGTGAATTATCAACTTTATATATATTTTTTAAATTCAACCCGTGTATTACACGGGTTTCTAACCTAGTAGTCTAATAAATATAAAAACTGGAAGCTAACGTCAGCATATGTATGGCTGACGGAGTGACGGACGTGAGCGTTTAAAAGAAGGCCAGCGAGAGACCATTATGATACCTCTTGCTGCCAATAAGTTTTATGCTTAAACGAAAAGCCTTAAAGAAATAAAAATAAATAAATAAATAAATCAATCAAACGCAAAATAACTCGCTTGTTCATTATTGCGAGCAAAGCCACAAAGTGAAGAGTAGATTATGTGAGGAAGCCGATATTCACTAAAATTTTAAGTTTAAGTTTGTATATAACTAGTTTATTAACAAATGTATCACATGGTGTTTATAAAAAATAAGCATTATAAAACAATCACTGATAAAAAAGTAGATATACAAATAACGATAAATTTTATGTACTTAAAAAAATTAAATTTTCTAAACCTTTAAAAAATACAAATGAGTTATGAGCTTATGCCTTGAGCCAGGGGATTTCTATAAAAACATACAACATCTTTACTATTTAAAATAGAGGTGAAGTTTGCCTTCATCCCATCCACAAACCCTACTGATTTGTGGACGTGATGGGATATGTTGGTCGTTGTAAATCCTCTTGATCTTAAGAAATTGGTTGTTCCATCATAAACAACTAGTAACACTCAATTAATCAAACCAATTCATCTTCATGTGGACAAATAGGTGATTAACTAAGTTTAACAATAAAATATGAATCCTGTAGTCTGGTAGGCAATTATTTCCTAATACAATTTTTAGGACAGAAACAAAAACATCAGAAACAGGTTCATCTGTTGGTTCAGAAGTAAGATACTCTTCTTACTTCTCTCTTAATATTGATTATGTTTATGATTATGATTATGATTATTCCATGTTTTTTAACGTAGTTTGAAATTTAGATAGTTTCCTTTGACAGCAAAGAATCAGCATCCATGCGTTCTAACATTGTTCGGGCTTCCTCTTCTGTCGCGGGGACCACCTTACGGATCCTAAACCCGTTATTATTTGCTTTCGCCTCCGGACGAACGGTAAATGTGAAGTAGAACGTGTTTGAAACCTGCAAAGTAATGACTCAAACAGTTAACAAATATATTTATGAGTTGGAACAGGTCAGGTCGGGCCGGGCCAGATTTGATTGACCTCGAACCCTTTTTGTTCAACAATTTCAGAATAACTGGGATCATGTTCGCATTGGACTGTCACACCCTTTGTCTAGGTTGACAATCACAAAAAAATATATTGTTTCAATAAAAATTTAACTACTATAACAATATTCATAACAAATCTAAAGTTTGAGAATAAAACAGACCTCACTCGACCTCAGTTCGGGTCTTGTAACATGTGCGACAACTTCAACGTTGATCAAAGGTTGTTCTGCGTGTTCGAATTCCGTATACAGAACACATGATTTGAAACGTAAGAAATCACCAACATCAACCTGAGAAAATAAAAATTAAAATGCCAGTAGGCACAAAAGCATAACCACGCATCCCTCATGGGTTGTTGGTAGGGCTCGCATTATATCTTTGTGCATTTTTGTCACACCTAAAGAGTTAAATATAATTAATAAAACTATATTTTATTTAGAATGATAAAAGATATTTATGCATTAAAGAAACATGTTGGGCGACTTTTCACTCATTTGACCCATTTCTTGTTTAGCTAGTTTCATATTGTTTGCCCATTCGGCCCGTTAGTGATAAAACATAACCCAAATCAATCATTCACAACTGAATCACAAGAAGCAAGGTGTATGAAAAGGTACTCACAGGTCTAAGAAAGTCAACATGGTCAACTTCAAGAAAATATGGCATCAATCCGGCAAAAGTATAAGCAGTTGAGAAGGCCAACTCGAAAGCCCGATGCATCAAAAACCCTCCAAATATACGCCCATGAAGATTTCGTTGCTGGGGCTGACAGATCAATGAGTTTTCAAGACGGGTATCTCTAAGAAGAATGCTATCTCTGTTTGCTAATGCAGGCATGTCACAAAATATACGTCCTTCGGCTAATAATAAATCAAGACGGGATTTTTCTCCTTTTTCTTCAATCTCTTTTCTTTCCACTTTCTTTAATTTTCTTAATTGGTTTCTTTCTTCTGCTTCTTTGTAAAACAGTTTTTCTGTCTCGGTTTCTGGTGAGAGTCGGTTCACAGGAGCTGCTTTCCCAGTTTTGGAATCACGGGCCACAAATATGAAGTTAGCCGTTAGTGCCACTGTTTCTTTAATGTCAGTGCTATCTGCAAGACCAAGATTGCCATTTCAGCTCCTGTTGATTTTTGGTATGATATGGCATGGATTATAGTACTATGCTCAAAACAGATCATTTGGGTTGAAACAAAACAGTTAAATTTAAAAACTTTGTACCCGTTTCAACTTTCATGTTATGCTATTTAGCCTGTTAAAGACTTAAAGATAAAACAAAACTTGAAACGGGTCAAATTTGCAACTCTACATTAACCTAAGAATCCTTAACTTTAAGCACTTTGATTCTAGACATACGCTTACCACTTGATAGCTGAATGACTTCAAGTTGAACTTCAATGGAGGACCGTCCGACCCATATAACTGCACCAGCCATTTTCAGATCACAATCAACACTAATTGTTTTCTTCAGGACCATTTTGTCAACAGATGCAGTAACCAACAACAGGGGCCTTGTCATACTATCATCATCAGAGCAATGCTAGATTCACACACACCAATAACAGTTACTGATAAGTGATATCCGGTCCAAACAAGAAGAAAATTTATACATGAAACATAAAAACAAAAACATAGATATATTCATTATCAAAGAAATTGAAATTTGGGATACATTTCAAGTGATTTCATAAACATAGCATCAAATTCGATACCTTGACAGAAATTGTGCCAGCTAGGGCATCAAGATCTTCAAGCAATTTCCCAATTCTGACTTCATTCCAAGGATCCCTATACTGTTCTCTCAATATGTAATCAGTCGAAAAATTATACAAAATGGTTGTACGGCATTGAGAGGGGGTTTTCGTAAGCAATTCACTTTGTGGGGGTGCATCTTTCGGTGGATCGAGCAATCTTTCAAAGATTTTTGACCTAGTTTCCCACAGAGCAGCAGTGACAGGCGAATGGTACATACCTGGCCATAAACTAAGCGGTTTTCTGAACGAGTTTTCGTCATCCGCTGTTGGCGAGCTCTCGAATGGTGAAGTGAAAGTTGATTTGATTCTTATTGTGTCGAATTCCATCTTGTTTTGTGTTAGGGTATGGAGAAATTGGGGAAAAAGATGGTTAATTTGTGTAAAATTGTGTGGGATTATTGAGCAGGGAATTGGGATTAAGTAATTTGATCGAGAATTGGGGATCGATTGGTGAGTGGTATGGTTTGATCATGGTTTTGTGGCTTAAAAATTAAGGTATATAACAACTTAGGGGAAATTGGGACGTGAGTTACGAGAGCACTTTAACTATGATCGATTCTTAACGGTCCTTACAACTACCATCTTTAGTTTGGCAAGATATTCTTTGACATCTCACTTCAAAGTTCAAACTAACTACTCTTTTAATCTATGTTTTTTTATTTGTCACTAACAATTTGTTTGTCATGTTAGGTTTTCTTTTTTGAACGTCAGACCATTCCAAACTAAATTAACATCGTTGTATGAGATTGAATCAATAACATTTTATTATAAGAGACAATAACTCTATCAAATAAGCTAGTTTCATATTGGTTATGTTAGGTTTTTTAAACATACTAAGCCATCGTGAGATTAGCTCATTAGTTGTTTAAAACAAGTCGAGCTCAAGAAAACACAAGCCCAATCTCAAGTCGTTTTATAAATGAGCTCAAAGCCTAAACTTCGCATACAAACTCAAGAGACAAAACAACCCTTTTTAGATTCATGTAAATTACCTTTTTTTGAACGGCAATTTGGATTACTGACGGGTCATATAATCACCCGATCATATCCACACCCAATAGAAGGAAACCTACCATAGGTGAGAGAAACACTCCTAACCCAGCATGAAACTCCTATTTTGCCCATATCAGGAGTTGAACCCGTAACCTTTCCAATATTGAAGCCATATGGTATCTCTCCTCAACCACTTGAGCTAACGATCATTTGTAAGTTATTTAGTTAATTGCTCAATGTTTTTGTGTCAATATATCTCCTAGTTATGATTGGTCTAGAAGACATCAAACCCTTGGTTATAATCATATTCCATTTAGCCAACTGAGCTATTATTAACATAAATTCCATACACAGTAAATATCTGTCCTCTTTAACCTTGCTTCAAATACATATTCATATTCCTCTAGAAAATTCAGTTACATACAACATAATCAAAAAACCTATAGACTATTATATTATAGTAGCTGAACAAAAATATATATTCGCTATAACGTTTATTCAAGCATAAACCATACACCATCATATAATACATTCATCTTAAGTAAAACCGCTTACGCATCGATCATTTCTTTGCCATCACTTTCGTCTCTCGAGCCACGATGAGTTCTATGTCACCTGCATCACCAGTATCAGACGGCATCAAAAGCTCGTCATCAGTTGTAAAATTGTACTTCTCACCAATAGCGCGTAGAAACTGGTACACTTCAAACATCGTGGGCCGTTCTTTATGAGCGGGCAACACACAGCTACACGCGATCTTAAGAACCTGAAAAACTTCATTGTCATATCCTTTCCCGACCAGTGACCCATCAATTGCATCTTGAAGTTTTGATTGTGATGATAAATCAGCAACCCATTCGACTAGATTACCCTTGAAGCTTTCAGGAGCTTTAGCCACATGGGTAGGTCTTTCACCAGTTACGATCTCCAAAAGCACCACCCCGAAGCTGTAAACATCACCTTTTGGGGTTGCGACTAGTGTTCGTGCATATTCAGGTGCTACATAACCGATGTCACCAAACTCACCATTCACAAAAGTGCTTAAATGTGTGTCCACCGGGTTCATAAGCCTAGCAAGCCCAAAATCTGAGATTTTGGGCTCGAATTCTTGATCCAGTAAGATGCATTTCGAGCTTATGTTTCTGTGCAGGATTCGCGGGTTGCAGTTATGGTGGAGCCATGCAAAACCTTTAGCTGCACCGACAGCAACTTTTAACCGGACCCACCATTCCATGTTTGACCCGTTATCACCAACTGCGTGTAGATTATCATGTAGAGTACCGTTTGACATGTATTTGTAAACCAAAAACCTTTCTTGTTTTGTGACACAAAACCCTAAAAGTGGTACGAGGTTACGATGTTTAACATTCCCGAGTGTTGCCATTTCTGATGCGAATTCTTTTTCCGAGTGTTGGGTGTCGTGCAATCTTTTTATCATGAGTGAGCTTCCGTCTTCGAGTGTTGCCTTGTATAAAGAGCCCGTTCTTCCTGACCCGATTATGTTTTCTTTGCTAAAACTGTTGGTTGCTTTCATTAGATCACTTAATCGCATCTTTGAAACCGGGTTATCAAACATTGAGAGCTGAAATTCCATTAAAAGTAGGAAAATTTTAAGCAACGGAAACATATATGAGCAGACAAATAAAAAATTATAGATAGAAGTGACAATGTTGACCAGTTTACTCATGAATGGGTCAATTCGGGTTATGTTTGAAAGAACATGGTTGGAATTACAGGTAGATGTGGCAATTTTGATCCGTTTACTCTGTGCATGGGTTAATTCAGGTTATGTTTAAAAGAAAATGGTTGAAAATTAGTGTATTATTTGAAACATAAAACATCATTAATCACTTTGATCAAGAACTAAGATAACTTCGAGACTAAAATAATCATATTTGGCAAACTAAATATTTATAAAATTGTAAACTTTTTGGTAACAAATTGTCTTGGGTGAACCCAATCTGATCAGACCTGTACAACAAAGTACATATTTTTACCTGTTCCACCCGCCCAACCCACATTTTGCCAAATGAGTACAACAAAAAAATATCAGCGGTCAAAACCAAGACGGTTCAAAAATTAAAACTGTCTTACTATTGAATGAACATAACTTTTGTAATCATATCTGACACAGACACACATTAATTACTTATTTAATTGTTTTTGTAGGAAAAATAAGTTACAAATTAATGCAACATGTTATCCACCTCTAATTTAAGGAATCAATCATCTAACCTTGATCTTTTTAGTTCCTTTGATACTTCGGGCCCATTTATTTTGATCAGGATCTTCTTCTTTCTTCCTTCTAACAACTTTTCGCATAAAGAACATCATCCCACCACCTACAACCAAGGCTGCAATAGTGGCACCGCCAATTGCTGCCCCAATAATCACACCGATGTGTGTTTTCTTGGAACCTCCTTCACAAGGAGGCAAAGGCCCGCCACATAACCCAGGATTCCCTGAGTAGGCTTCAGAAGAAACAGAAAGATTCCCAAAATATGGAACTTGACCCGTTAAACGATTATTAGCAACACTAAACTCTTTGATCCGATCAAGCTGGCTCAATTGTAATGGAATCTGCCCTGTAAACTGATTGTTATTGAGCCTAATAATATTAAGAAAAGAACAGTTTGCAATACTCGCCGGGATTTCTCCAAATAAGTTGTTTGATGAAAGATCAAGAGCTGTTACAAAGTTAATATACTCAGTCATGTTGTTCGGGAGAGGCCCATCAAGATGATTGCTTGAAAGATCCAAGCCTGTTAATGAAGTACAGTTTTTGAGCCCGAGAGGAAACTGACCCTTTAATCCCATGTCAGAAAGGCGGATGTTTAGAACTCTACTTTCATCCGGATGCCAACATTCAACACCCGTAAATCTGCATATGAAACCTTCGGTATTGTTATTGAAATCCCATGAAGAAAGAAGCTTTTCTGGATCTTGAAGTGAAGCTTTAATGGATCTTAGGCAATCAATGTCACTTTGAACCGCATTGCTGTAACTACTGGATATAAATATCCAAACACACATGGAAATGATCGTTCGGGTATTGAGTGTTACCATTTGCATACGAGCCATTATGCAAAAAGATTGCAGCTTTAGGTATAGGAACCTTGGGTTTCAAGAAAGAAACCTAGAAAGATAGCAAATACATAGAATCAGATAATCTACAATAATAAAACTTGTCGCACACGACGATATTTGGATGTGTTTGAAGTTGTGATAATGACTTTTAATGGTGTTAGAATCGTCCCACTTTATAAACAACATGACAATTTGCAAAATTCTATCATTTGAATGAAAACTATGTACATGTAAATGCCTAATAAACATATTTTCTTTATAACTATGATAATCTATAACTAGAAAACTTATAAGGCCTCCCTAACACCCTGCTAACCAACAGAATCAGATAAAACACAGCTTACACCAGGAAGGTGGCCTTCAAAGGGTTAAAAGAAAGAAAACCAGTAAAACTTTATTGTGAAGAGTGGCTTAAAAGTTGTAATCATATGCAAACAAAAGGTCAATTACAATATTTCAAAAAGTCAATCACTTAGAAACATCAAGTATCAATGAAACCAAGAAATGTAAGACCAAATTTAGAACCACAGTCCAAATTTCCCCAATCATCAACACCTGAAACCTAATATTCATGACATAAAAGTTACCCTTTCTCAATAATCAGATGACTTACGATAACCAATCAATATTATAATCCATCAATTGCGATATAAAAAACCCTAATCAAAAAGCACCTAAATCAACACTTTATGAGACAATCAGTAAGTCCCTGCAAAATCAACACACGCCAAGAACAGAAAACATCATCATCAACTAAAATAATCAAAATCCCAAATGAATTTCATCAAACCAACATCAAATTCAGCATAAATTGAAGACATACTGCAACTAAATCGAATCGAATCGAAATGACAAATACGAAGAGCTTACAGTGTGTGATTGAAGATCTTCAGCATGTATGGATGATTGATTTTAATGGATGGAAGAGAGAATTGTTGCGAATCGGGTCAAAGAAGGAAAAGCCATGCTGGTATGAAGTTTCAAGCGACGACTAAGAAGTAATAATGAATGGGTACACTTGACTTGCAGTTGTTTGTTACTATTTCCAAAGGAAAGTGATTGGCGTGTGAAGTGAGGACTTTTGGGGAATTGAGAGACATTTGGACCCAAAAATGGGCAATTCTTTGAGTGACGTTGGATGATATTTTAAAGTCCCACAGATATTATACGTCTTATTTAGATACGAGACGTATAGTTATCTTTTACACATACTGATTTGACAATGATTAGTCTCTTATACGTGTCGTATAAGAACTATGCAAAACATATACGTCTATACATCATGTATATGACTCTAATCATTAACATTGAAAAATTTTAACAAAATATGTCTTGTATAGGCATATACGAAACATATAGAGGGTGTAAAGAATGTGAGGTGAGTATGAGAATAAGATGGCATATTTTGAATCGTGATGTATTTTTTTAATCATTGCAACATCTCATCTACCAAATTTATAAATAACTTATAAATCAAAAGAATTAATACATCATAGTTTATGGTGTACAAATAGTGTTGAAAACCCATAAAAGAAAACTACTTTTAAAATTATGTGTAACGGAACATGCATGATCACTTGGGTGATTGAGGTGTCGTGCCCCTACCCATGTTGAGTCCCAACATGAGTGACACAATTGGGTTGAGTGAATATAAAATACAAGTAATTATTACAATGAAGTGATATGACATGATAGTTACACACTTACACATGTATATGTGATTCTGGGTGATATGAATAGGTAGTTATATGATCCATACGTAATGACTATATGAAATGAAGATGGAGTAATAATTACACATAAATTTAATGGTATAAGTAAATATTATCATTATGATATCTATTTACATATTAGTTCATGAAACACTAACAATTATTTTTTGTTGATTTAATGTCAAATCCAATTTGTGACTAATTAGACAAGGGTTACTTTTTAGTTGTCCTTTTTCTTGATTTATTAGTTAATAAAACACTAATAAAATTTCAAACTTAAATAGAAACTAAACTATGTGAGTTTGTGACTCATATTGGATGATTGTTATCGTATTTCAGATATTATGTTTTTACTTTTTATAGGAGTAACCAACCCGTAAGTAATTATATATATGTTTATACTTGTTTAACATTAACTTAATAACAAAATAATAACATTACAATAAATTGTTTTCATAGAGTCATAGAGAGATGGTAATTGTCCCATCAAAAAAATCAAGTTGAGGGTAATTTCGTTTTGTTTTTTATTTTTTGATTTCTAATTATCTTAATAGTTTTTTTATAACAATACAACTCTTTTCTTAATATGAAATTTGCAAGTTAAGAAATTTGTCTAACATACTAAAAGAAATTATTCACAACCACAAACCAAAAGTTGAGGTTCGCATTCTATGAAAAGGTTGTATATGCTCACACTTGAGTCGCGAAAGTGGAAAAAAAGAAGAAGATATTTAAAATGTGATATTTAAAAGGTTGTATATTCTATGAAGAAGATATTTTACCATTTTCTAGGATATGTCCGAATAAATTGAGAGTTTTTTTTTATTTAAAATGTGATGATATGTATCATAAATGATATGGTTGATTTTAGTTTCTATTCATTTTTCAATATTAAGGGAACAAACGAAGAATCATATTTTTATTTTGTTGTTTAACTATTAAAACTAACATATGCTTTTTAGATTATGTTCAAATACTAATACGATAGATAAAAACATGCATAATGCACATAAGATACACATGAAAAATTGTGGGTCGTGTCTTTGTAAAAATGGAATTTTAAATGGGTATGTTTTTGTAAAGTCATAAAAAATACAATTTCATCAAAATAATTTTCTTAGCTTTACGAAATAAAACATTTCGTAAACAAAACAACGCTCAGTCTCTAAATAAAACATTTCTAATAGCTTGAAAACCAGTTTCAAACAAAACAACCAAAACTACCCTTCGGGATCGAATGATTCGAGTTGCCATAGGGGGTAAATCGAAGGCACTTCGGAGCCATTTATTTAGTAAATCCTCATCCTTAGACCCAACTAAAGAAACGTATGAACAATGGAAACAAGATAACTTCATAGTGTTCTCATGGTTGATACAAAAACATGGAGCTCACTCCAACAAGCAACCAAACGAATTTCCCACCTCAAAAATGTTATGGGATGATTTGGTGGTTAACTAGAGTAGCAAGAAAGAAATATTGCAAACCTTTGATCTACAAGTCAAAAGCAAACAAAATAAACATAATGACTCACAACTAAAAGCAGTGTGAAAAACATCAGAATAGAAGGAGAAAACATCAACAATTGTGGATAACACAGAGGCCACCAATAACAATGATGAAGATAAATATGACTAACACTTCTTGAAAGTTTGTAGTCATGTCAGTAAGGTCGGAAAAACGGGTCTTAACAGGTTTAACATGTTTCAGATGATGCAATTAATGCAAATATAAAACATGAAGACGGCTTATTTAACACTTGGTTTGGTGATTTAACCATGACAGTTCTATATTTTTTGTTGCAAAAAAAAATGAAGTATAGCCTCTTAATTTTATTATTTTTAAAAAAGAATAAAATAAATAGTAATTTTTTTTTGTTAAACATGTATAATCGTGTCTTAATAGGTATCAATTTTGTCAGCTCTACATGTAAGCAGGTGATGAAGAAAGTATTAAGGGTTAAGAGATGTTTATATTATAATACATTATGAATTTCCCTTTCGTTATTGAAAGTTATGAAAGGACCCCCATAACTATTTTAACCAAAATAAGAGCTCCTAAAATGTTGGTAAGGCATGTGTGACACAAAACTCACATAAAGGAGACACATCTTGAATCTTTAACTATAGTGTTACTAACACCTTGAATTTTGAAAAATCCGATTTTACATCACCTGCAAAACACAAAAGAAAATTATGTTATAAGTTATAACTGTTGCTAAAGGGGAAAAGTTTATGTATACAAGGGAGGAAGTATTGAATTCTCACCAACACTCAAAAATTTTAAATTGCCCCTATATGTTATCATTGTCACGTAAGTTTTCATCAATCAATCAATTAACTAAAAAGTTGAATTGTATGATTTTGATGCATCCTCTTTTTGTTTTACAAGACATCAGGACGTGAGTGATTAGTGGGTCTGACCCCGTTAACGGAAGATAAAATTGGTGCGTTGTTCAGAATTTCAGACACATTGGGCCAAGGCGAAGGCCTAGATTTTAAAAACTTGATTTGTAAAATAACCCTAATATTTTATTAAAACGGTCCTCCAGCTGCAGAAATTAAGCCAAGGCGGACAAGAAACAAGCGACCGAAGTTGTCAAGCCCCAATCCAAGAGACCCCGAGCCAACGGTGTAGTAGCAGGATACGGGCCAACACCACCATCAACTCCGACAAAAACTTCTATGCTGCCTAGTTTGTGTATACTTTTATTTTTATTTTTGTTTTTGTTTTTTAGTATATATGTTTCGTGAATTATATGGTGTTATATTAAGGGCATGTTGGATTAATCTTGATGAGTCAAGTTGGGTCATGAAATGGGCCAGCATGAAGTCGTTATTTTTATGGGTCAAGTTTATTAATTTAGCCATATGTTTATTATGTCTTAAATTTCAAGAGAGTGGGTCTAAGTCATGGGTGGTAGTAGCTTAATTTATGAGAAAGTTAACGTGGGCATGATGCATGGAGTAAGTGGTATGTAAGGTTTGCATGTTAGCTGTATTTGATTTTCTATATATTTAATTTCTGAGAATACGAAAGAAGAATGAAAAAAGTCAAGAAACAAAAAGAGATCGTGCATTTTTTTTCCAGCATAGTTTCTTTATACACCTGAGATTTAGGGTGTTTTGTGTGTGTTAACAAAGGGGCCTGAACCAACAATTGGTATTAGAGCGTACTCGGGTTGAAGAAGAAGCCGGTTTGAGAGTCGGTGTCGAGTTCGATAGCAGCTCTCGGCTGCAGGGCTGAAAAGAAAGAAGCAAGAGGACGTGACTGAACATCAGTGATCAATGTAAGAAGTAACAAGAGACCATAAGCATCAAGAAGACTGGCTGCTCCAAAGCAGCAAACATCGAAAGAGAACGTGACCGGAAATTAAATTCCGGTGAGACCGAAAAGACCAGCGAGCTCATGTGAAGAATTCGCAAGAAAGAAGACCGAAGACCACTGCCGGGAAAGAAGAACTATTGTTGTGACAGACTGAATAGCTTGAAGACCGAGAGACCGTCATCGGCAAAGAAGCACCGGTGAGAAGAGAAAGCTAGAGAGCGTAACTTCAAGGGGATCGTTGAATCAAAAGACCAAAGAATTTAAGAAAAATTTGTGTCACAAGGTCACGATCGAAAAAAATAATAATAAAGGAAAATGGAGGGAGCAACCAGCATGTAAGAAAATATGGCAAGGAGCAACGTGTATTGAAAAGGAAGAAGCCGAACCTTAGTGGTTCGCGTAGCAAGTAGCAAGAGATCGGACCCGGTGCTGTTCGTTTAAGCAAGAGCAAGTAGCAAGATTGAATCTTTGTGATTCATATAGCAAGAGCAAGAAAGTAGCAAGTTTGGCAAGTGAAAGTATGGAGCAAGAGCAAGAAGACAGACCGACTTTACTTTGAAGAAACGGGTGAAATGATCAAGATTAAGGGAGTGAATGTTGGATTAATCTTGATGGGTCAAGTTGGGTCATGAAACGGGCCAGCATGAAGTCGTTATTTTTATGGGTCAAGTTTATTAATTTAGCTATTTGTTTATTATGTTTAATTAATTTCAAGATAGTGGGTCTAAGTCATGGGTGATATTAGCTTAATTTATGGAAAAGTTAACGTGGGCATGATGCATGGAGTAAGTGGTATGTAAGGTTTGCATGTTAGCTGTATTTGATTTTCTATATATTTAATTTCTGAGAATACGAAAGAAGAAGATAAAAGTCAAGAAACAAAGAGAGATCGTGCATTTTTTTCAGCATAGTTTCTTTATATACGTGAGATTTAGGGTGTTTTGTGTGTGTTAACAAAGGGGCCTGAACCAACAGTGTCTGTGTAGTGTTGTGAAAGCCTTACAGGCAAGATTCTACACATAAACAAGTTTGAACTCTGCTTAGAGGTGGGGAAAACCCGGAACTGGTCCAACCCAAAACCGGAATCGACCAAAAACCGGAATTACTATAACTAGTTCCACCGGAACCGGAATTACTATAACTAGTTCCACCTTTGCCCAGCCAAAACCGGAATTGGCCAAAAACCGATAAAAGCCGGTCATAACCCGAACTGAACTATACCGGTTTTTCACTTTGTTGACCATAACTGGAACCGGTTTAAAAAAAAGCCGGATTTATACACCCTCTATCTCTGCTTGTTAACTTGTAAATTTTCAAAGAGTTTGCTTTGTTTTCATTCTATACTTCTTGATTATTTTATTTATATGTATAATTATTAGGCTGACACAAATTCATATATTGTGCTAAATGAACTTAAACACAACATGAATATATTTACTGGTTGCTATGAACATAACACATTTTATAGGAATTGTTTTTCACTTTTTGTCATATCAATTTCTTTTTTAATTTCTAATTTTTCACATAAATAATCTTAAATTTGTTAAATGTGTCAACTGCAAACACTTCAGGTTGACATGAACATGAACTGTTTATCTAAATGGGTTTGAAGGTTCGACGTGAAATTATAAAATGCAGACTCCTTTATGACCCGTCTATATAACCTTGTATATAAAAGTTAGCCTTGAGCTTGGGCTTGGTTAATCTAGGTTGTTTCTAAAGCCGTATGTATCAACATTTAGGCCCCAAATCACACATAAACAAATACTCACAAACAAGAAGTTTTTCGTATATTTTAACTTTCTTACTTACTTGAATTAAAGACATACTAACTTTTATAATGAAAACAAACAAAGCACTACCACATGTTTGACCCAATACTCCTACAATTTAGACCCAATACTTGCATAAATCTAAACATATCCATGACCTAATTAAACACTTAAAAATATGTGATTAAATTAAAACCATACTGACTCATAACCGAACCCATCAAGATTAATCCAACATCTTGCCCGTTCAACTCACACCCGATTGTTTACATACTGATGTTTGCAGTTGACTATGGAAGGCACGTTGGTTGACTCGATATGCCATATCAGGGCTTGGTCCCCAAGCTACAAAAAAGAAAACAAAAGAAAAAAAAAATATTAAACCATTAAAGAATGAATTATATACTTTATTAAAACTACAATCTCATAAACAGTAACTTTATAATAAAGATTTATAGGTATGTGATATCTTATGTATTTTGTTCTGAAAAAAATAAAAAGTAATCATTCTACTTATTGTTGTATGTTAACGCTTATATAAAATCAAGTGCAGGTGCAAATATTTCATTCCCGAAACCGAAACAACGTTGACATGAATGGCAATAATAAGAAGATTGATAATCAATTAGAATGACCAATTGCAACCATATATGGTTGGATCCAGATTTCATCATCACTCAAGACTGAACAAGAAACAAGAAACACGTAAAAGAAAAACAAATATTATGAATATTCTTGTGTAATAATTTTTTAAAATTCTTTAATGATAAACAAGGCGTCATGAGCCGGGGGCATCATTGGAAAAACCTCTTATTCCTACGTGTAGGGGTAAGGTTGTCTTCATCTTACCCTTCTCATATCTTATCTTAGTTTTGCTAATGATGAGATATACTGAATACGATGATAATATTAATGATGTTTAAATATTAAAACAAATTCTTAAAATAACTTTACGTTACTCATAGTTGATAAAAGACGATAATATGAAGGGATGTGAAAGAGTACATGTAAATTTACACTCTAATCTGTTGCACGTACAATCGTTATCTTTGTATTTGCAAATGAGTTTATAGTCCAATAACACTACTTTGACTTTGTTAGCCTCATAATTGATTAATCAAGTTCGATTAAAGTTAAGGGGTTAAATTGTAATTAGTTTAAAGTTAATATTTAAAGTCAAGTATGTAAATATGTAAATTAAAGTGTCCTAGATGCCAAAAAGCAAAGTTAGAAACTCTAAATAGGGTTATATATACCCATTGTTTGATGTCTGTAAAATTACAATTCATATCCGTACATATGAATTAGAAAGTTCACTTTCATAATATTCGTTCCCACATCTATTTCAATTTCTTGAAGTTTATTTGTTGGTTTATTTGTTTTTGATCATAATTTGGGCAATAATTGGTATCAGAGACTAGGATTTAATCTAAGTCAAGTTCTCTTTAATTCGTATGGCTATCGTGATTATCATCAAATCGATTCAGTGGAAGAACAAAAATCAATTAACTAATATTGATTAAGGACAGAATCGATTTAGATCAAAATCGATTCAGAAACTTAGAATCGCGAAGCCATGAACGAAAGGAAGACGCTGGTCAAAATCGATTCAAAATCAAACGAAACATAATCGGTTCAATAAAATCGATTAAAAAAGAAAACAATCAAATAGTTAAATATCAATTCAGAACTAGAGAGAAATCAAAATCGATTTTAGTAACACGTGTCATATTCTAATAAATAAATGTTTTCTAGTGATACATGTCATCTTTTTATAACACCTCAACTTTATTTTTCAACCCTCTCTTCTATTAAATGCATCTTATATTAAATAATAATATTAAATATACTTTTTCTATATTTTAAAATTAAAAAAGTTTTTCAATACATTAAAAATATATTAATATTAAAAAACATTTTAAAAATAAATCAAATTATTGTAAAATATAAAATTTCAAAAACAATTTTTTAAAATAAAATGTTTAAAGAAACAAATTTTGATAAACTTAGTATTTAAAGAAAAATATATAACTATTTTACTACTTAAAGTATTAAATATATAAAATTTTAATCACATGTCATATTTAAATATCATATTATAGTGTTAAAATTTTAATTGATAATTATTTATCATATTCTTTTATTTAACACGTGTAATACATAGTGTACTAACCTAGTCTATATCTATATCTATACTATATAATAAATCAAGATTTTAAAAAGACACATGTCAATTTTTTAGACTATCTAAAGGCGGTTTTCCCGCTTCTCTCTCCTATTTAATATTTATATGTTACTTTTTACTAAATTTTGATTTTTTCACAAGCTATCTCTACTATTAGATATTAATGATTTTATTAAACTTTAAATAATATAATTACATCATATATAAATTCTTTATTTACTTACAAAACATATTTGAAAAACTATATATTATGTTAGTTAAAATAAATAATTTTAATATATATTTATTTTATCTGTGTAATACACAGGTTTTATCCTAGTTATTAATATAATCATTTGCTTCTAAATTTGAGAGGCCCCGAACCCCTCAGTTGGCAAAACATCAAACCGATAATACTTAAACCATAATTACATTATCATAGCAGCGGAATGTAGGGTAACAACATAACTATCATAAAGATCTAAACAAACTTTTACACATTAAACATAACCCACTCTTCTAACAGTCATATAGTACAGCCAGTCTATGCCAGGGATAGTCTTCAACGTATGCCATGAGCCTTCCTGGTCTCCTTTCTCAAACTATTCAACCTGATATGCATGTAAAACAAGTCAGCTTTATGCTGGTGAGTTCTAAGTTCATTTCTTAGAAAAATCTTTATTTATTCATGTCATCACATGACACAATTTAAATACATAACATACCTGTTCTCATATCATACTTTCATCACCTACATATCATCATAACATACTTACATAACATACATATTATCATAACATCATTCATATAGTGAAGGAACTTCACCGTTAACTGCTGACCCTAAAGTCAAACAGGCTTGTGCAATCACAAGGCTCTTAAACTACCAACCCGCAGCTGGTAACTCATACATGTATAAGATTTCTTTAACACTATCAACGCGCAGCTGATAACTCAAGCATGCCTAAGATTTCTTTAACTGAACTGGCGACACACAGTCGGCAGGCCTATGTTTCCACAGGACTCTTTAACCATCAACCGAAATTGACGGCTCATACCGGTACAAGACTTCTTAACATACATCATAACATGGTTTAAATCATTTAAACCATCATAATCATAAACGGCTCCTTTCACCGTAGTGTTCAAGTTTTGCCCAACCGCAGCCAGCAAAACCTCATTTCCTACTCAACCTCGGTTGAGTCCTTTAAAATCATTTCTTTCTCAACCGCAGTTGAGACTTTAAAACATTCATTATATTTTAGCTGAGATTCTTAAAAATCATTTATTTCTCAATCATCATTGAGGCTTAACATATTCATTACATCTCAGCTAAAATTCTTTAAATCATTTACTTCTCAATCATAGTTGAGATTTAAAACATTCTTTTCTTTAAAACATTCTTTATCTATAAACATTCATTATCTGAAACATACTTCACCTTAAAACATACTTTATCTGATCATAATCAGATTACAATCATTTTCATAAAATAACTTTATAACATGCATATCAGCCCAAAATGATAAAACATTTAAAACAGGGCTATAAGAACTCACCTGATATCTTACGGTAGCAAGATTCCTCGTAAACTGATACTAATGGTGTAACTCTGCATTCGTTTACACTTAATACGTCATTTATGATTTAACCTACTGATTAGATCTTTCTGAACGTTCAATGTCAAAGACATTGTCTTGAAAGTCATCAAATAGTTAATGTTGTTGATTATAATGCTAAAACAGTTTCTGAACAGATTAATGGCTTAGAAATGATAAATCCTTATCATTGATTACCCAGATATCATGAAATATCACAACATAGTCTTAGAATAGGTTTAATAACCATGATTAACATACTAATCTGACTGTTATCACAAACATCAGATAATCGTTCCAATAAGTATGTTAATGATTGTGATTAGTTTGGAACACTCAGATTTAACCTTTGCATTTCAAAGATTAACCAAACTAATCATTTACATCATTATAATCAAATGGATTAATCCATTATAATCATAGTTGTGATTTCATGCAAACCGGGCATTACAACGGCTCAAAACAAGGATTTAACCGTTAGAACATCGTGTTCTTCATTTCTAATCAATCCTAGCCATCATCTAGGCAATAATCAACAATCCTAACTATCTTATTACGTTCAAAATCAAGATCTAATCAATCAAAATCAAACTAGAAGGTTAAAATGAACCGTTACCTGTTCTGATGAGTTTCTGCGGTTAAAACATCGATCAGGACTTGTATATATGATTCCTGGGATGATCCGGATGTTTAGAAACCTTAGATATGAAGTTTGGGGGTGTTAGAATGAGGATTCTTCGTCTGGAAGTCGAATAGCATCGAATATTAAGTAAAAATTGACTTCCAGAACAATCTGATCGTTTTAACACATTTTTGGCCGACATAGTCCCTGGGCGCATAGCCTGACTCTGGAGGGTTGGGAGTTAGGCTATGCGCCTAGCGTGTTTTTCTTCCAATATTTGATTTAAACTTCGTTTCGCGATTCCGGGAGCATACGAACTCCGTTTTGCGCACGGTTTTCGCCCACGTTCATTATTTTTCACATACTATCAATCCCCAATAACAAAAGTTACTAAATCCTCGTGGATTTCAAGCACGATCAAATGTGCTCACGTCATAATTGCCGAATTTTTTTCGTACGCAGTCGTCACAGTTTCCACAGTAACCGAAATCTCGTACGTTTACTATTAAATTTCTAAATTTTCGGTTGTTACAAATCTACCCTCCTTACAATAGGTTTCGTCCTCGAAACCTGTTACGTTTCAAACAAATGTGGGTAGAGTCGTTTCATCTCGTCTTCAGTCTCCCATGTAGCCTCAGATCCTTTTCGGTGCTTCCATTGAACTTTAACTTGTCTGATCATCTTGTTACGTAACTGTTTCTCTTTCGTATCAACAATTGCAACTGGTTCTTCTATGTAATTCAATCTTTCATCAACTTCAATATCATTTAAAGGCACATATGCTACATCATCCGCTAGACATTTTCTCAGATGTGAAACGTGAAATGTCGGATGAATTCCACTCAGTTCATCTGGTAGATCTAATCGGTAAGCTACCTTACCAACCCGTGCCATTATTCGAAAAGGTCCAATAAATCTCGGACTCAACTTTCCTCTTTTCCTAAATCGAATAATTCCTTTCCATGGTGAAACTTTTAGCAGTACCTGATCTCCTACCTCAAACTCTATTGGTCTCCGTCTTTTATCAGCATAGGACTTTTGTCGATCCTGTGCAGCTTTCATTCGCGCTTTAACTAGTTGAAGCTTTTCTGTCAAATCTAACACTGCAGCTTTGCTTCCTACTTCTTTCTGTCCTACTCCTCCCCAACACAGAGGTGTCCTACAACGCCGTCCATACAATGCCTCATATGGTGGCATTCCAATACTAGCATGGTAGCTATTATTGTACGAGAATTCCACCAATGGTAAATGATCATCCCAGCCACCACCAAAATCAATAATACAGGCTCTGAGCATATCTTCTAAGGTTTGGATAGTCCTTTCAGACTGTCCATCGGTCTGAGGATGATACGCAGTGCTAATATTGAGTCTTGTACCCATTGATTCATGAAACCGTTTCCAGAATCTTGAAACGAACCGCGTGTCACGATCTGACACTATAGAAACTGGAACTCCATGTCTTGTAATTATTTCTTTCACAAATAGTTCAGACAGTTTCTCCGACGTATAAGTCTCCCGTATGGGCAAGAAATGAGCACTTTTCGTTAACCGGTCTACAATCACCCAAATAGCATCATGACGTTTCGCCGTAAGAGGCAACTTAGTTATAAAATCCATGGTGATGTGTTCCCATTTCCATTCCGGGACTTCTAAAGGTTGCACATAACCATAGGGTTTCTGATGTTCAGCTTTTACTTGCGCACATGTCAAACATTTGTTTACGTACTGCATTACATTAAACTTCATACCTGGCCACCAATAATCCTTTCGAAGGTCTTGATACATTTTCGTTGCACCAGGATGAATAGAGTAGCGTGACTTATGTGCTTCGTCTAGAATCCTTGACCTGATGTCCCCATTTCGTGGAACCCACATTCGACCAAACCGGATCTTAATACCAAACTCATTTTCTTCTAAATTCTTAACTTGACCAAAAATTCTTTCGAACCCAATATTTTCTTCCTTTAGTCCTTCCTTCTGCGCATCTTTAAGTTCATTCAGGAAATCTGGGGTTATTACCAAACTATAAGACTTAACTTGTATAGCGGAGTGTTCTGTTTTACGACTTAGAGCATCAGCCACCACATTGGCTTTTCCTGGGTGATACAAAATCTCACAGTCATAGTCTTTAAGTAACTCAAGCCATCTTCTTTGTCTCATATTCAAGTCTTTCTGTTCAAAGAAGTATTTTAAACTTTTATGATCTGTGTAGATTGTACATTTCACTCCATATAAATAATGCCTCCAAATTTTTAAAGCAAATACCACAGCAGCCAATTCCAAATCATGCGTTGGATAATTAGCTTCATGGGTTTTCAATTGTCTTGAGGCATATGCTATTACCTTTCCCCTTTGCATAAGTACACAACCCAAACCCAGATAAGACGCATCTGAGTACACCACCATGTCTTCATTACCATCCGGCAGTGTTAAAATAGGAGCTTCGGTTAATCTCTTCTTTAGTTCTTCAAAAGCTTGAACCTGAGTTGGACCCCAATCGTACTTTACTTCTTTCCTCGTCAATTTTGTCAACGGTGTAGCAATCCTAGAGAAATCCTGAATAAATCTTCTGTAATAACCTGCTAAACCGAGAAAGCTACGCACTTCCGTTGGTGTTTTCGGAGGATTCCATTTCATTACCGCTTCTACTTTAGCTGGGTCCACCATTATGCCTTCTGGACTAATAACATGACCTAAAAATTGTACTTCCCGTAGCCAAAAGGCACATTTAGAGAATTTAGCATAAAGCTTTTCTCTTCTTAGTATTTCAAGAACTTCCCGGATATGACACGCATGATCACCTTCACTCCTTGAGTATATTAATATATCGTCAATAAACACAATCACTGATCGGTCTAACATAGGTCTGCACACCCGATTCATTAAATCCATAAACGCCGCAGGAGCGTTTGTTAATCCGAAAGACATCACAAGAAACTCATAGTGTCCATAACGTGTGCGAAATGCTGTCTTCGGAATATCTTGTTCTCTCACCTTTAATTGATGATACCCTGATCTGAGATCTATTTTAGAAAACCAACTTGCCCCTTGCAATTGATCAAATAGATCGTCAATTCTTGGTAACGGATACTTATTCTTTATTGTGAGCTTATTCAATTCCCTATAATCAATACACATCCTCATACTTCCGTCCTTTTTCTTTACAAACAACACTGGTGCACCCCAAGGTGACACACTCGGTCGTATAAAACCTTTGTCTAGAAGGTCTTGTAGTTGGGTCATTAATTCTTTCATCTCTGTTGGGGCCAGACGGTACGGTGCCTTGGCGACAGGTTGAGCTCCTGGCACAACATCAATTTGGAATTCGATTTCCCGATCAGGTGGAAGTCCTGGCAAATCCTCAGGAAATACATCAGGAAAGTTACACACCACGGGTACGTCTTCCAATTCTTTTACCTTAATTTCTTTATCAATAACATAAGCCAGATAAGCCCCACACCCTCGCCTCATAAATTCACTTGCCTTAATCATTGAAATGACTTTAGGCACGTTAAACACTTTATCCCCGTAAACCGTTACTGAACTCCCATTAAGAGCTGTTAAGAAAATCATCTTTCGTCGACAAACGATGTTAGCCTCATATTTGGCCAACCAATCCATTCCCAAAACTACATCGAAACCTCCTAACGTAATCAGAAACAACTTAACAGGGAATCTATGACCTTCTATATCAATGTAACAATCATCCTCAATGGCCTCCGTTACTCTAGTAGATTTACCAAGAGCAGTTTCTATGTTAAAGGCATTTTCTATCTTTTTAACATTTGCACACAGTTTATCACAAAAAGTAATAGCCACAAAGCTCATACTTGCACCAGAATCAAATAGCACTGAAGCAGGGATATCATTAATCAAGAATGTACCTGTCACCACATCCGGGTCTTTGGCTGCCTGATCTCTGGTCATAGTAAAGGCACGAGCTTTTGCCTTTTGCTTCTCCCCTCCCTTGCTACTTTCAGGTTTACTGGCTTCAGTAGGTATTGTCTTTGGTTTAAAACAATTCTTGCTCATGTGACCGATCCCACCACAATTGTAACACTTTAGTATGGTTGGACAATTATACGAGAGGTGTCCAGTTTTTCCACAACGGTAGCACAAAGTAGTCCCCAGGCGACATTCTCCCCCATGCTTCCTTCCGCACTTGGTGCACGTTTCAAATTCTTCTACTTTAAGCTTTTTCATGGGGAGTCCCGGTTTACCATTTCTATTTCTTTTGAATCCCGGTGACCACTTTTGCTTCGGTTCTTCCTTTGTTGGTTCAGCTTCCACAACATCATCCCAAACAATGCCGCTGATTTCTACTGCTGATTCAAAAGTCCTAGGAGCATGCGCCTTCACATGTGTTCGGACTTTAGGTGGTAACCCTTCCACATATAGCTTCAATCTGCGTTCCTCCGTATTTACCAAATGAGGAACCAGTCTTGACATTTCATTAAATTTTGACGTATATTGCCGATGGTTCATACGTCCAGCTTTCAAAGTCAGAAATTCCCGTTCGATTTTATCAATTTCATTCTTTGGACAGAAGTGTTTTATAACTAATTCCTTCAAGTCCTCCCATTTAAAACCCTCCACATCAGTAGTGGTCTTTGACTGCTTAACAGTGTTCCACCAATGTAGAGCTTCTTCAGTAAATGAGTGAGCTGCAAATTTCACAGCTTGATCTTCCCGGCATTCACTGATAGCAATAACCGCCTCCATAGCCGAAACCCAATGACAGGTGGCCACAGCATCCTTCTTACCATCAAATGAGGGTGGATTGCATCCTTTGAAGGCCTTGTAATCACAACCCTTCCGTTTCTCTGACGTAAAATCACCGTTCTTAGTTCCGGTGATCACAACTTCCTCTTCTTTGGTGCTGTCATTAGCTCCTTCAGACTTGTCTTTCAAAGTATCCTTCAGTATTTTTGTAACCAAAGCTGGTAGCTTATCATCCAAAACTTTACAGACCTCATCAGAAATAGCCTTCACTACGATAGGCTCTAGAGTAAACTCATCTTCATCTTCCGGTCGCTCGTTGTGCTCGTAGTCGTCTTCATTGACGGGTTCTTCATTCTCGATATGCGGTTCTTCAGGTTCCTGTGGTTGCTTCCTTGGTCTACCCCTTTGTCCAGCCATTTAACTATCTACAAGATGCATCAATTGGAGAGTCAGTACAGGTTTAGTTTAGCACGAAATAAGCTTTGTAAATCGTTAATGACGTTGATCAGGTGTTATTAACCATTTACCTAACTCATAGGCTCTAAACGTTTCCCATCACGTCACCCCAAAGTGCATGACTCTAACTATCTTTCTAACCTTACACCTATGTCTTAACTCATACATAATATTCAGCTCATGGCATCAAACTACCCTTGACTGGCATTCTTATCCTTCAGTCCCATTTTCAGTTTAAGTCTAGTCATTAGGGATGACCAGATCTCTCAAACTATGGCTCTGATACCAACTTGAGAGGCCCCGAACCCCTCAGTTGGCAAAACATCAAACCGATAATACTTAAACCATAATTACATTATCATAGCAGCGGAATGTAGGGTAACAACATAACTATCATAAAGATCTAAACAAACTTTTACACATTAAACATAACCCACTCTTCTAACAGTCATATAGTACAGCCAGTCTATGCCAGGGATAGTCTTCAACGTATGCCATGAGCCTTCCTGGTCTCCTTTCTCAAACTATTCAACCTGATATGCATGTAAAACAAGTCAGCTTTATGCTGGTGAGTTCTAAGTTCATTTCTTAGAAAAATCTTTATTTATTCATGTCATCACATGACACAATTTAAATACATAACATACCTGTTCTCATATCATACTTTCATCACCTACATATCATCATAACATACTTACATAACATACATATTATCATAACATCATTCATATAGTGAAGGAACTTCACCGTTAACTGCTGACCCTAAAGTCAAACAGGCTTGTGCAATCACAAGGCTCTTAAACTACCAACCCGCAGCTGGTAACTCATACATGTATAAGATTTCTTTAACACTATCAACGCGCAGCTGATAACTCAAGCATGCCTAAGATTTCTTTAACTGAACTGGCGACACACAGTCGGCAGGCCTATGTTTCCACAGGACTCTTTAACCATCAACCGAAATTGACGGCTCATACCGGTACAAGACTTCTTAACATACATCATAACATGGTTTAAATCATTTAAACCATCATAATCATAAACGGCTCCTTTCACCGTAGTGTTCAAGTTTTGCCCAACCGCAGCCAGCAAAACCTCATTTCCTACTCAACCTCGGTTGAGTCCTTTAAAATCATTTCTTTCTCAACCGCAGTTGAGACTTTAAAACATTCATTATATTTTAGCTGAGATTCTTAAAAATCATTTATTTCTCAATCATCATTGAGGCTTAACATATTCATTACATCTCAGCTGAAATTCTTTAAATCATTTACTTCTCAATCATAGTTGAGATTTAAAACATTCTTTTCTTTAAAACATTCTTTATCTATAAACATTCATTATCTGAAACATACTTCACCTTAAAACATACTTTATCTGATCATAATCAGATTACAATCATTTTCATAAAATAACTTTATAACATGCATATCAGCCCAAAATGATAAAACATTTAAAACAGGGCTATAAGAACTCACCTGATATCTTACGGTAGCAAGATTCCTCGTAAACTGATACTAATGGTGTAACTCTGCATTCGTTTACACTTAATACGTCATTTATGATTTAACCTACTGATTAGATCTTTCTGAACGTTCAATGTCAAAGACATTGTCTTGAAAGTCATCAAATAGTTAATGTTGTTGATTATAATGCTAAAACAGTTCCTGAACAGATTAATGGCTTAGAAATGATAAATCCTTATTATTGATTACCCAGATATCATGAAATATCACAACATAGTCTTAGAATAGGTTTAATAACCATGATTAACATACTAATCTGACTGTTATCACAAACATCAGATAATCGTTCCAATAAGTATGTTAATGATTGTGATTAGTTTGGAACACTTAGATTTAACCTTTGCATTTCAAAGATTAACCAAACTAATCATTTACATCATTATAATCAAATGGATTAATCCATTATAATCATAGTTGTGATTTCATGCAAACCGGGCATTACAACGGCTCAAAACAAGGATTTAACCGTTAGAACATCGTGTTCTTCATTTCTAATCAATCCTAGCCATCATCTAGGCAATAATCAACAATCCTAACTATCTTATTACGTTCAAAATCAAGATCTAATCAATCAAAATCAAACTAGAAGGTTAAAATGAACCGTTACCTGTTCTGACGAGTTTCTGCGGTTAAAACATCGATCAGGACTTGTATATATGATTCCTGGGATGATCCGGATGTTTAGAAACCTTAGATATGAAGTTTGGGGGTGTTAGAATGAGGATTCTTCGTCTGGAAGTCGAATAGCATCGAATATTAAGTAAAAATTGACTTCCAGAACAATCTGATCGTTTTAACACATTTTTGGCCGACATAGTCCCTGGGCGCATAGCCTGACTCTGGAGGGTTGGGAGTTAGGCTATGCGCCTAGCGTGTTTTTCTTCCAATATTTGATTTAAACTTCGTTTCGCGATTCCGGGAGCATACGAACTCCGTTTTGCGCACGGTTTTCGCCCACGTTCATTATTTTTCACATACTATCAATCCCCAATAACAAAAGTTACTAAATCCTCGTGGATTTCAAGCACGATCAAATGTGCTCACGTCATAATTGCCGAATTTTTTTTCGTACGCAGTCGTCACAGTTTCCACAGTAACCGAAATCTCGTACGTTTACTATTAAATTTCTAAATTTTCGGTTGTTACAAAATTAAAATAAAACTCCTCTCGGCTCTCCTTATTAAAGTCGAACCATACTCTCCCCCGCCACTCATATGTTGTCTAAACTATTGTTTTCATGACCGATCGACCTCCTTAGCAATAGTTGAAATGTATTTCAGATTGAACATGGACTCAGGAAGATGCATTGGTTGGGTCAAACTGGTCGAACTAAATTTATATTTACAATTGTTCAAGTTAATTGGGAAAAAGTTATTCATTTGTTATTATCAAGATTCATTTATATATTATTTATCTTAAAATAATCTATATTATATATTTATCCATATATCAAATGATACAAAGGAGAAACAATTACAAATAATAAGATAGAAAACTCAGAGAGATTTTTGTTTTAGTATTGTATTCATAAACTATAATATCAAACCACCTTTTTATTAAAATGCAAATTAAAGTAGTGATTATCCAAAACAATACCCTGTATTCTGCGAATTATTTATTTATTTATTTATTTTTCTAACCGTTAATTGAGCTTAATTTGTATTTTGTACTAGTGGCGGATCCAGAAAATTTTTTCATGAGGGGCGAAAATTTTTTATGGTCATTTGAGGATCGTTATATAATAATTTTTTTTTCTCTTTATTCAGATCGGGTTAGGTTGAATCGAGTCGGACCATGTTAAAAAAAGCAAACATACTTAATTTCATATATAAAAACATAATAAAAATACAATATATCTAAAGTTACTCTTATGCCTGGTAAAATAGGAGGGTTTGGTTGTGTTAGGTAGCGGGTCAGAACGAATGCGGGCCAGGATGAGTGCAAGTTAGGATGAGTTTTAAGGAAAATCAGTTTGGGTTTAAAAGGATCATTGTAAAAAACTTCAATTTTGTTCAAGTTAAAGTGAATTGTAACTAAACAAATTGTTTAATTGAATAATTTTTAGTGATTTTCTAATCAAATATAATACTGATCATTCTTATCTGTTAAAATCCATCATATTCACATAATTTTTAAGTTATCCATCTTAACATGCGTTGTGTTAAGGTGTTAATCATCTCAACCCATTTGAAGTTATGATTTTATATTATATGGTTACCCATTTCAACCTAAAATACATTAATTATTTACACAATTTTTGCATTTATTTTGTTATGAGTTAAGATTGTTAGGCATAGTTGTTCCTATTGAGTTTTATTTTTAAAAGTATATCCAAAACAACATATATGGAGACTTTTTTAAGTATCTTTTTATCAAAAAACAAATATAACTATCACTTAAAATCTCAACATAAGTCCAATCATTTAAAGTTAAGGGGGGCAATTGCAAAATATTAAGGGAGTCGATCATGATTTTAACATATATATACTACTAGAAAAAAAAATTCAGAGAGGGCGGCTGCCCCCAAGGCTTGGGGTGGGTACGCAACTGTTTTGTACCCATGACCAAGTCCTACTCGTATGGGATATTTCTTCCATTAATTGATTAGTTCTATTGATATGACTCAGTCATACTAATTGAGGATTTTTATTACCAAAGAGAGTCAATTTCATTCTATTATACGTAGGCTGAATTTGCTAAAAACAAGTTTCGTTTACACATATAAAAGCATCTGTTTTTCGCACTGTATTTGTATTTTTTTATTCTATTTTTAAATATAGTAAAAAAAATAAATTCAATATAAAAAATACTAATTTAATACAAAAAATAAGTGATTTTTTATGTTTTTGAGTAAAATATTGTTATTATTTTGATCTCGTGATCCTTTTATGCATATTTATTACTCAAGTTGACCGTGAAACTGGTCGGTGAAGGACGCCTAATGGTGGCGTTTGGCCGTTTTAGTCACTTTTTTTATTACTCAAGTTAACAAGTCATACCTATTGTACGTCAATTCAGCTATATATTTAAAAGTTCTTATATGAAATTACCTATGCATTACTTGTATGACAACTGAGCATTGCATTTTATGCCCGTTACTTTCGTACTTTTGTAATTTTGTGGGTTAACATTTTAAAATTCATATATAGCTTTTCTAATTTCCTCGGTCATCACATGGAAGGTTGACTTTATTTTTTAAATTTTATTATTATTCTTTCAAGTTAGACTTATTAAATGTGACTGCTAAGTTTTAGTTACAGAAGGGAGTTTATTTATACATTATTAGAAGCTGTTTTTAATTAATTACTTATTGCACAGATGAAGCTAATTAGCATAATATGTTTTCATTTGGTTCTAATATTATTGAGTTTGTTGCACCATGGATTATGTACACAATCAATTTTACCCAAAAAAAATAACATTCTTTTGCATGATGAAGTTATAATAATACCAGTTGGAATCATTCTTGACATGGAGTCATGGATTGGGAAGTCGATTCACAGCTTCGTAACTTTCGCAATCACTGATTTTTACGAGCATAATAATGCTTATAGCACGAGGATTGTTCTCCATACAAGGGACTCCAAAGGTGATCCTTTACAAGCTCTCTTAGCTGGTAAATTTTTTTTCCCCTCATGTGTTAATTATTTCTTATTATTTTGTCAGCCGGTAAAATGTGAATGTTTTTAGTTGTATGATCCAATGTGAATATCTTAGCCGGTAAAATAATGATCATGAATAAACCAAAGTCGAATAAACCGAATTCAATCGAATAAACCGATTAAAACCAAATTAATAAACTTATCTGAATAAACGAATTCAACCGAGTAAACCGAATTCAACCTTATATATTATTAATAAGATAAAAAATTTAAATTTGAATTTGGTTTAATCGATTAACCAAACACAAAATTCGGATATGGTCATGTACCGAACCGAAAACCGAATTCGGAATTTGGATACAGCTAGAACCAAAACGAAAACTGAAATCAGAATTCGGTTAGATTTTTTCAGTTACGAATACGTTTCAGTTTTCGGTATTAAACGATTTTTTGGTTTTTGAACACCTCCACTTTAATATTTAAATTCGCTAGGAAGACTATTTTTCTAGCTCGTCCTGGGCACACCAATTATCAGGGCCGTCCCTGAAGTTACTAAGTAAGAAACTTGTGTTATTATTGTTCTTTGTGTACATAAAATATATGTAATTCGAGAGATAGGCAACTATCTTGATGGGTGTGTTGGTTAAATTCAAAAGATGTTTAAAGAAATGGGTCGGTAATAAGTAATGAGTTAGTAGTAAGTAGCTGGCGATTACATCATAGATGCATGTGAGATGTGTGCATGAAATAAGAAGTTTTGTAGCCTAGTGATCTAGTTATTAGTAGTTGTTTTGGATGGTTTGTTTCCTGACAAAAGTAAAAGTGCACTAATTTTAACGTTATTTTAGTTATTTGTGAAAATAACGTTAAAATCATTGGGATGGTTAACTTCAAACGATTACTTTGAGCCAGAGACTCTTTCGGAACAGCATCTCTATCCCAATTGGGATAAAGGTAAGGTTTGTATCTATCCTTCCTCCCCAGACCCTACTAAAAAGTGGGAATATACTGGGTAAGGTTGTTGTTTCCTTATCCTAAAAATTATTGGTAATTTTTGAGCTATCAACAGTTTCAGATATTGGATTAACCTGTTGATCGAGATAATAATGTTTGTGATTAGTCGAGATGGGTGATGTGAGAGTGCAAGCTCGCTTAGCATCGATATTATATGAATTGGGTCTTAAGTGTAATTAATTATGGGCTTATAAATCAAGTGAGAATTTGAGATTATATGTGGGCTAGCTTATAATTAAATTAAGGGATAACTTTGTAAAAATGTAACAAACTTTTCATTTTGTTCCAATTAAGTCACTCAAATTTTTTTGGTCCTAATTAAGTCATTCAAGTTACTTTTGTGTTTGAATTCTATGTTTTTAACTTTTATAGTAGGTAATACATGTTAATATAACTTTAAATGAATAGTTTTTTTTTAAAAAATAACTGATTTGAATCAATAATTATTAATTTTAACTAATATTTGACAAAGAACAAAAAATTAATAATTCATAATTACTTATTCAAGTCAGTCATTTTTTTAAAAAAGTTTATTCACTCAAACTTATATCAACATGTATTACATACAATTTAGGTTAAAAACATAAAATTCAAACATAAAAATAACTTGAATGACTTAATTGGGACAAAATTTTTTTTGAGTGACTTGATTAAAACAAAATGAAAAGTTGGGTACAATGAAGTTTTCCCTTAAATTAATTATAAAAAGAAATGGGCTCATATGAATGTTAGAAGGTGACTATATACAGCCGTGAAAACATAACAAATGTGTTCTTCTTTCTCTCAATCACATTCAACATACAAACGGTTACGGAGAAGATTCACAAAAACATCAAAATCTAATTACAACAACAGAAATCTCTGTCTAATGTGAGAAATCATTGTGTGTAACCCATAAATAGGTTTATCTGATAGTGATTCACGATTCAAAGATTAATCCAAGTTGTGTTTATGAAGATTCAAGTAAGTTGTGTTCGTGATGATTCAAGTTTCAGGTTTGTGTTTAATTGTTTAATTTTATGATTTCAGTAGATTATATACAACAAAAAAATAGATAATTAACGCTGAAAGTGAGATTTTGTTTTTTATTAATTGAAAGAAAATAACCATACATGTGAACAAGGGAAGAATAAGTATGAAAAAAAAAAAAGAATGATAATGACAAGTAATTGTTTTTCCATTTATCCAAGAACTGAATGATAGTTTGTTTGTTACTGATAACATTTATAGTCATATATGCTCCATATATCTTATAACATTTCCTGGGCATGTGCAGTGTATGATCTTCTGAAAAGCATTAAGGTGAAAGCAATCATAGGCCCTGAGACATATCTTGAAGCTAAGTTATTGGCCCCAATTGCAAATTGTCACACCCCGGGCCGGCGGGGTTGGATCGGAGTCCCCGTCGGGCGGAAGGTTCCCGGAGCGCGATATCATGAGTGATAATCGGGTTGATCAGATTGTTTACATAGCATCAATGTTAAGAATATCTAAAGCACAATAAAGCATTAAGATAGGATTACAAAGTTAAATTACAATGTCGATGTTTGATAATTTAACCAAATAAACCTATCCAAAAGAATCAAATGTTTCTATCTTGTATCTGTACAAGATATCAAAAGAGATTCGTATTAACTACAAAAGATGTGCTCTTCAAAAGTCTGCTGGGTCCTCTAGTTGGGCTACCTAGCATGCAAAGTTCTGAGCCTTAGCTTATACATGTGCGTCACCTGAGAAAGCATGTAAGAAAACAAGGTCAACACAATGGTTGGTGAGTTCATGTAGTTTTAGTATGTGAAAAATAGCTTTTGTTTATTGATTCAAAGTTTCCAAGTCTCTGTTATTTGTATGTATTAGCTTCAGTATGAATTTAACAAGCATCGTGTTTAGAAGTTTATGATAATCCCCCAAAAGCATTCCTGTATCCCCTAGGTAACAACCCTAATCTCATTAACACCACCTGTATCATCCAACTCGGTATGCTTATATATAGGGCATACCCCTGGGTCAAGCCTACGACCCGCCCAGACGACGTCCCACCACATACTAAGTCGCATAGGACATTGCTGTTAATGATAATTAAGCGTCTTACCTAACATTCAACCTGCACAAAGTAGTATATGAGTATCAAGTTGAGAGGCACCATTATGGACAGCTTAATACCCTAGGGAATTTAGCATCCATCCATAACGGTCCTAATGATTAAATCAAGAAGAACACTGAATGACTAGTAGGGCTTGACCACTGTCAAAGCGCGGCGGTCAATCAGTCTGTCTTACATGATTTTAACACCGAAGAGCACTGATGACTAGTAGGGCTTGACCAATGTCAAGACGCGGCGGCCATCAGTCGGTCTTACGATGTCCGACAAGGAGGAACACTGATGACTAGTAGGGGTTGACACCTAGGTCAACACGCGGCGGTCAACAGTCTGTCCTACAATGTCATATAGTTTAAGCATACAAGTTTAAAGCATCCACATAGTTTTACTGATGACTAGTAGGGATTGACCAATGTCAAGACGCGGCGGTCAATCAGTCTGTTGTCTGAGCCTTCCCAAGTATATCAAGCATTCACATTAGCATCATCAAATAGCAAATACCCTTAGCACTCGGTATTAACACATAGCTTTAGTATTAACAAGTAGCTTATGCCTTTAGAACTTGGCATAATCAAATAGCATTGAGTTTGAATAGTGTCTTATGCCTTTAGCACTTGACATAATCATTAGCATTTAGTTTTAGTTGTGTCCTATGCCTTTAGCACTTGGCATAATCAATAGTATAAAAGCATTTTGCTAAGTTTAAAACAATTGTTTCAAGCATTTAAGTGCTTTAAGAATTCTAAGCATATAAGTCTTCGTGAGTTAAGTTTCCAAGTTTAAGTTTAAGCAAGTAAGTGTAAGTGACAAACTGAATTGACACCTAGATTAAGAGTGTAAGAGATTAACCTTTAGAATAATGATATAAAGTATTAGTGTTTAGAATATGCGTTCATAGTATTTGTTTCCGAAACGAGTGTATCAAGTGTTAGCATTTAGTGTCAGTGTTTCAAAGCCTTAGCATCGAGTATGTTGTCTAAGCATTAAGTTTACAGCACAATCATCAAGCGTATAGTTTAAGCACGTAGCCCCTGACATAGTCATTTAGACCTTAGTCTATAGTTTAGGAATAAAGTTTATAGTATCCTCATCAAGTGTAAAGTTTAAGCCTAAAGTTTCATAGTATAAGTATCAATCATGAAGTTTAAGTATAAACAATAAGTCATAAGTGTCAAGCATACAGTATGAGCACCAAGAATAACTGTAAAAGCATTTCTTTAAAACATTTCAATGTTTGTTTAAAATGTATAACATGCTTCTCAGTCCCGAGGTAAAAACAAATATGTTTGAAAAGGGACAATGAACTCACCTTGTAGTAGTTAGGGTTGACTTAGCTTAAACAAAATGCACGCGCTCTTGATTGTTGTGGTTGTGTATTCACGTTCCTGTATTGATTTCACGTTGTTGTAACTTATAAGTATAAGTCTTTGAATGTGTGTTTGTGTGTGTGTTTGTGTTAGCCCTAAAGTTGGCTAACACTCGTGAGTCTTGGTCATGATCCTTGTTCGGTCCCGTATATTTGATTTATGTCAATAACATTATAGGTTATCATCTGGTAGTTTTGAACTTGATTCATCCTTGAAATTTGCACATCTTGTCATTAGTCATAGTCCGTTTGCTTTGATAAAGGCTTAGTGCTTATTTTCCAATTCCACTTTGTTGATCTTGTACATTTTGAATATTTATTGCATAATTATGAATTAATTAACAAACATCCTTTTGTCATATATTGTTTTGATCTTGTGAAATGTATTAAACCCATGTGGGCCTAATGTAAAGTGTGGACCGAACAATATGACCAAGTTACTTGTTGGGCCTTCGTGTAATAAGTTGGGCCTTGAGCCCAAACATATGGGTCTTGGAATAACCTTGAACAATTGAGAGTTGTGAGGTCTATTTGGAATATGTAGCCAATGATATGGGCTGTTGAAATACAAGGGCCCGGCCAAGTGTTACAAGGCCTAGTCATCAAGTGGCCTTGGGGCCTCTATTGGCCCACGAGGAAAATTGTTGGGCCAGAGGTGGGCCCAGGCAAGATTTGTTGGGCCTAAGGTTATAATGGGCTGTAGGAATCATAATTGGGCCAGAAGTAGGCTGTTGGCCAAACCAATTTGCAAGGTGGCTCCAAGATTAGGACAAGAGCCTTAAAAGTAGGCCTTGGGTCAATTTATGTGGGCCTCGGCTGAATTTTGTTGGGCCTCATGGATTTCATCCAGGCCTGAAGTAAGATAGGGCTTGGGCCAACCTGGGCCTGGTTCATTTGGGTTAAAATCAAGTGTGGGCCTAAATCAAGGAAATCAAGGGCCATTTAAGTGAATGAGCTAAGTGTAAAGGCTAGGTTAGTCCAGTTAGGCTTAATGATCATTTGGACTCAAGTTGGGCCAAGGTGGATCGAATTCAGGAGTTGGGCCAGCAATGGGCCAAATGGGCTGGCCTAACTGTTGGATTTAGCCCAATAAAGGGCTGTTGGGCCAAATGATTTCTGTTGGGTCAACCTTACATGGGCCAACTAATGGGCCTTAGCCGGTTGGGCTGGCCAAATGATAGTGAGTGACCACACTGTTGGGTTAATTCCATTTGAGGTGTTGTTGGGCCCAGGAGCCAACGTTGGGCCTGTTGAATGTTAGCAGCCCAATGCGTTTCTTGGTTTAGGGTTTCTGGCCGAACACTTTGCTTCAGCCGTATGTGAGCTGAAGGTCGAATAGGTTCACCGAATGAGGGCTGGCGATTTGCCTATGCCTTGGCCGAATGATGGTGAGGTCATGAATCGATGAGGACCTCCGACTGAAAGATGGCTGGCGAATGACCCATGTTCGGCCGAATGTGGCTTCCAGATGGTGATGATCGAATGACACAAGTGTCGAATGAGCCACAACCAGCGAATGAAACTCCACGAATAAGGAAGTCAATCGACCCAAAGGACCAGCGAATGGAGTCTCATTCGACTCTGGCTTCATTCGGCCAGTCATTCGGCTGGTCTGTGTGAAGCTCATTCGACCCATCGGGAGCCAAGGTTCCAACTCCACCCATTCGAACCCCTCCCTCACACAGATGTTTCCCAAAGTCCCCAAGGTGTTTTTCGTTTATGCTTGTGGTTGTTAAGAAGGTTCAAGCCGTTTAAGGTTGAGGCCGAGCCATAAGGGGGTGAAAACCCTAGTTTTCATGACTTTTGCAGCTCAATACCTCGATTTGTAGTGGTTTTCAGGGCAGATCCCTTGTACTTTCGTGTAGAGGAGATCAAAGACTACGCGTGGACACCAAGAACGCCCATTTTCGTTGAGAAATGACCAAGATATGGAGGAGAGAAGGGGTAGAAAACCCTAGAAGGGTGGTGGCCGGATTTTTGGAGTAGGAGAGAGGAGGAAGATGAGTAAAATGAGAAACACTCTCATTTTAGGGTTTTTATACCCCGTGTGGTGTCCGGGTTCGTTTCGGTTGCTCGGTTCATAATTCGGTCGCGTATTCGGAAAATTACGCGTATTTTATATGTTATAAATAAAAGAGAGTTAAATTTAATTATTTGATGAGTTTCAAAATTGTAAAATGTTATTTATTTTATTTTAATAATTTAATTTCGTTCGTGTCGCGTTTTCGTTTCGGTTTCGTCAGATCGCGTCACTTACGCGCGTCTTCGTACAGGGCGCTAACTGTACGAACACGATCGTACGTTTCACGTTCTGATTTTGTTTTCTACTTTTCAGTAATCATTTCAGATCGTTAAACTATCAGATCTATTCGTACAGATCGTCACCTATACGAATAGTTCGTCAGTTTAGCATTCCGTAACAACAACCGTTATAGTTTTGTTCTGTTTATCCTCACATACGTTTATACATAATAGCATCAAATCAAACATATGTGTACTTGTTCATTGTTGTCTGATGTGTTTCTGACTATTAAACCCTAAGGTTTTAAATCAGATTTCAGAGAATCGCATAATAGTTTAGTGTTAAGCCTCCTGTGTACATAGTATTAACATAGCCTCCCGTAACGTGTACCTGAGTTACTGTGCACTTTACTGTGCAAATTACTGTTCCGGTGACGGTTCCGGCACAGATGTTACAGTCTCCCCTTGTTAAAGAAATTTCGTCCCAAAATTTAAGCGTAGTTATCGGGTACTATTTTTTCTTTGCATGGAAGGAGATGTATTGATATCACGTGTTTCTCATGTTTTCATGTTTATGCTAAGTTGCAATTTAGAGTTTCCCGAGTCTGTTCGATAGGTTACGGATTCGTTTTCAGTCTCTCGACTGTACGATCCGAAATGTTTATGTTCTTGAAAGAACATTGTTCGTATGTGACCTAATTCCCCTTAAGGGTCTAGTATTTTGTGGGTGGTTATAAATGAGCAGACTTGATTCCATTGTTCTTATCAATCCAAGAACATCAAGTCTCCTGGAAGTGTAAGGTAGCTTGGCATCATGTTCCATAGCTGTTTGTAAACACTTCCACAGTGGTGTCTCTTGGTGTTACCTAGTTTCATGATCTATAATGTTCACCATAATTCTTACGCTCGTGTGTTATTTCTGTCAGGAGAAGCCTCTCGTTTCTCCCCTTGTTAGAATGGATCCGTATATTGTCAGATTAGACAACATTGACGGATCCAATACTGAGACTTATGAATGTATCTCAGTCGTTCATTGTAATGACATGAAAAGGTTTTATTGGATTAGATGACTCTGTCCCTATCAAGGACAAAGCATCAGTTCCAATGATGGTACTGACACCACTCGTGTCCATCACTTTGAATCTCATGGTATGTGTTTGTTCACTAAGGTAAGTGAACACTAAGTTCATGTCATTCAGTGTATAAAATGTGCGAATGTTGCCCCAATTGTGAGTAAGTTATGAACTGACTCTAATGAGGTCAATGAAAATCCATGCTAGTATAAAATATACATAAAAAATGTACCAGTGTTGGTGTTGGTGTCAGTATCTTGGCGTGCAGCAGCAGCTCCAATTTGAAATGCACGCCCCCTCGGTGCTTGCCTGTGACACCCCGTAATTTCCAGGTCAGCATCTTATTTATTTAAATGTTTATTTAAATGCATTACGTACACGTGGCACTAGAATTAGCTTAATTTAGTGTGACACGTGGCACGACAGTATGAACACTGACACATGACTAGATAATTCGTGGAATTATCGACAAACAGCACACACGTGTCAAAACACACGAACGTTGGTGAACGTCTAACACAATGTGTAGCACAACACTCGAAACTTCACGAAACACTTCACAATGTCAATTATGGCTAATAATTGACGAATAGGGTCCAAACAACACCCGAACGATGTTCTATGATCAAGAAACGGGCAAGAATGGGCCCAAAACAACAACAAGCTTACTGGGCCTTACATTTGGGCCAGGCGGTACGCCTGACCCAAGACGCCCAAGATAGGCGATACGCGCGGATGAGAAATGGAGCGCCTCATCCTGCGCACCCGCGCGTAACGACACAGCATGCTTACCCACGTTAGGCGATACGCCTGACACTCCTGAATCGTTTAAAATCTTCTTGAGCAGCGCAAAACCATCATTTCATCTACTCTCATCATTTCTTTCGTCTCCAGACGCCATCTAACACGATTTCATCTTCCCCAAACCTCTGCCATCATCTCCTACACCCCCTAAGGCCCATTGGAAGCCATTGAAGCCACCTTGAAGCTTGGAGAGCTTGAGAAGAAGAGTTGGAGTCCACACCACCACCATCACCATCGTCTTTCTGCTTGAACCTGCTGTCTAGGAGCTCTGGTAACTGCTCTCATCACCATCTCAGGATCTTTGAGGCTTTGGAAGGTAGATTGATATTCCTTGTAGACTAAAATGCACTATTCTCACTTCTACACACACATGCAAGTGTTGAATCTCACATGCAAGCACTTTGAATGCACATGCATGAGATTTACTTCTGGGTTTGTTGATTTTGATGTGTTTTATGATGATCTAAAGTGTTTAAATGATGATCTATGATGATCTATGGTGATGGGTATGGGTCTTGTTGCTTAAAGTGATGTTTTGTAAAGATATATGGACATGCATGTATGATCTAAGGCATTTTAGATAGTTTTATTGATGTTGAGATGATCCTTAACGATGTATAAGTGTCCTTGCAAGATTAGATTGTGATTAGGATGGTCAAAATGTGATTTAGAGGCAAACTTACTATTTTTAGTAACTTTTTAGTTACAAGTTGATGATTTAGTGGAAATGATGAACATGCATGTATGTGGAATTGTTGTTAGGATGATAATATGATGATTTGACTTGTTGGAAAGTGGTTTTGATGTTGTTTGTAGCCACACTTGTCATTATTACTATATTTAGAAACTTTTCTAGTTGAAATATTAATAGATGATGAAATCGGTTATGTTGACATGATTAAATGTTGATAGATGATATATTAGGATGATTTGTGACATAAACAATGGATTAGAAATGTTAAATGGTCATTGTTATGCAAAAACCACAAAGTTACTATTTATAGTAACTTTATTTTTAGAAAAACCGACTTGTCAACGTGTTGTGTTATTTGAGCATGCTAAATGACTTATTATGTTATAATATGTGTATTAGATGCCAAGTTAGATGGTTTCCGATGTCACGTATGCTAAAAATGGAAACTTTTCATTTTAGGAAACTTTTGTGCACTAACATGTTCTAAACGACTTATGTGAATCCGTATGGTGATGTGCTATGTGTTAACATGATCCCGTAGGACTATTGAACATGCTAGAACTATAAAACCGTCATGCTTTGTGAACTTTCCATGAATGGAAACTTACTATAAATAGTAAGTTGTCCATAGACGCGACTTGCGCGTTTTGCACACGATGAACACTTACACGTTGCTACACGATTCACAAACCTTCACACGGTTCACCAACGGGTCGTTGACTTGACACGGTTAACTTTGGTCAAACACGGTCAAACACGGTCAAACATGGTCAAACACGGTCAATGTGGACCAACACGAGCAAACACGGTCAATGTGGACCAACACGAGCAAACACGGTCATTGTGGACCGACACGAACCAACATGAACAACCAAGGGTTGTCGGACACGAACAACCAAGGGTTGTCGGACACGAACACGAGCACTAACACAAACACTAGCACGATCACTTACACGAACTCACGTACGGTTTACGATATAGGTTGCCGGTGACCGACGTGCCTACTACATCAGGAGCTTACGCTTTCATTCATTCACATCACTAAGGTGAGTTTACGGCCCCTCTTTACTCTTTTTCAAACGCTTTTAAATAGGGGGAGAATACTAGTTGCATCGAGTCAAACATCTATTACTGTACAAACATTATTGTGTATGCTGGTTTATTGGACAAACATTAAGTGTTGAACTCGTAACAAGCCCTCACAAAGTCTTACCGTTAATGATCAAACAACGTGGTAGATTTGGATGGATCCATTAGGGAATGACTAACCCCACGGGGCACCATGTTGACTGAGTGTCATAACCCGTGCAAATTCTGACCTAACTTGCTATGCATACGAGGCATAGCGGAGGCAAGGACAAACAAGTCTAGTTCGGTAGTGACGCACTGACACTTTGGGCCTAGGGCTCGGTACTAACAATTAATAAACAGCATGACACACTTTTATTACTATATGTATATCAAAACCTGTGAACTCACCAACCATTGTGTTGACACTTTTCAAACTTGTATTCTCAGGTAACTAGAAAGCTATGGATAGCAGGAATGTACACGTTAAGAGACGAGCATTAGGAACCGCATGCATTCCTGTCATATTATTTGAAAACAATTTCATTTATGCTTTGTATTGATACAATGTTTTGATCTGACAATTTACTTTTCCGCTGCATGTATTCAAACGTACTATTTCCGCTGCTATGAAACACTTTTCCGCTGCAAACTATTTTGTTATGTGTATGTGTCAAACTTGGATTTGTAAACGCATATAGAGTCGTTCTATATGACCTTGAGCTGTGATTCTGGACACGTCACATCCACGTGGACATTGGCCACAAGTGGGAATTTGAGGGTGTGACATTGCCCTCTCGGTAGCACCCTTTTTGGATAGTCTTTGGAGAAATGACCTAATTCCCCACAGTTATAGCATCCCCGATTGTTGTTGTTGTAGTTTCCAGGGTTTTGTGGGGGTGGCATTGCCATGGCGGCGTTGTTTACTACCGGGGCCGGTTGGTTCGGCAGTGTGGAGCCAGATGACCTTTTCGGCCACAGTTGGTACACTGCCTACACGGCATTGTGGCAGCATGATGAAAATGACATTGTGCACATTGAGGATGTACGCCTGAGTAAGGTTTGCGTGCAGTTTTAGCAGGTACTGCAAGGGCTTGTCCTAGAGAGGTGGCCATCGCATAGTTCTCAACGATCTTTTGCTTCTTCGTTTGATGATACTCTGGTTTCTTAGTTGTTGTTTCCTTGGATTTTTCCACTTCGTCTTTCAGAACTCCTGATTTCACCATTACCCCTGTAAGTTTAGCTGAAAGAGAGATGGCTGACTCCTAAGTAGCAGGATATGCAGCCAACACGATACTTTGAATACAAGAGGGTAGTCCTGCAACATAGCGATCAATCAGTTTTTCCAGTGTTGGTACCATTTCTGGCACCAGAGCTACCAATTCATGACAGCGAGTGGTAAAAGTCATATGATCAGCTCCCTTCATCACATGATTTGAGAGCTCGACTTCCAGTTGTTGCAGTTCATGCTTTGGACAAAACTCATTCCTCAGAAGAAGCTTAAACTCTGCCCAGGGCATTGCCATTGCCTCATCCCTTCCCTTTGCCCTGATCTGTGCGTTCCACCATGTTAAAGCTCGCTTGCTGAATGAACCAGCTGCATAGCGAACCTTATGGTGTTCTGGACAACCGCTAATGTCCAGGGTGTTCTCCATCTTTTCAAGCCATTGAATAAGTCCAACAGCTCCTTCAGCACCAGTGAAGCTTGGGGGTTTGCATCCTACAAAAGACTTGTAGGAGCAGTCCGAGGTATGGCTAGTGTTTCCACTAGCTTCTCCAGTGGTATGTCCAGAGTTGTTTCCATGACTTTGAATCCGGTTTATCATCTCTGGGATGACATCTTTCAGTTGGCTTGTCAGTTGAGTGCTCAGAAGTGTCGCCAAGGCGATAGTAGCAGGATCTATCATCTGAATGTTGCTTGAACCTGGTTGTGGAGAGCGTGGAGGAGGCGGAGGAGGAGGAGGTGGCGGTGGTGAATCTGCAGGAGAAGGTGTCGATGAATGTGGAGCAGATACTTGCGAGGACGGTTGTCTCCTTGGAGGCATTCTGATCATAACCAAAAGGATTTGGTTAGTGCAGTGATCGAATGCAGAAGACAAAATGCATACTTAAATCTTATGTTTTCTATATGAGGTCCCTAAGTTATAGTCTAGGCCAAACCATTTAAGTAAATGACCTATTATTCTCTATAAACTTGAGCTCTGATACCAATCTGTCACACCCCGGGCCGGCGGGGTTGGATCGGAGTCCCCGTCGGGCGGAAGGTTCCCGGAGCGCGATATCATGAGTGATAATCGGGTTGATCAGATTGTTTACATAGCATCAATGTTAAGAATATCTAAAGCACAATAAAGCATTAAGATAGGATTACAAAGTTAAATTACAATGTCGATGTTTGATAATTTAACCAAATAAACCTATCCAAAAGAATCAAATGTTTCTATCTTGTATCTGTACAAGATATCAAAAGAGATTCGTATTAACTACAAAAGATGTGCTCTTCAAAAGTCTGCTGGGTCCTCTAGTTGGGCTACCTAGCATGCAAAGTTCTGAGCCTTAGCTTATACATGTGCGTCACCTGAGAAAGCATGTAAGAAAACAAGGTCAACACAATGGTTGGTGAGTTCATGTAGTTTTAGTATGTGAAAAATAGCTTTTGTTTATTGATTCAAAGTTTCCAAGTCTCTGTTATTTGTATGTATTAGCTTCAGTATGAATTTAACAAGCATCGTGTTTAGAAGTTTATGATAATCCCCCAAAAGCATTCCTGTATCCCCTAGGTAACAACCCTAATCTCATTAACACCACCTGTATCATCCAACTCGGTATGCTTATATATAGGGCATACCCCTGGGTCAAGCCTACGACCCGCCCAGACGACGTCCCACCACATACTAAGTCGCATAGGACATTGCTGTTAATGATAATTAAGCGTCTTACCTAACATTCAACCTGCACAAAGTAGTATATGAGTATCAAGTTTGAGAGGCACCATTATGGACAGCTTAATACCCTAGGGAATTTAGCATCCATCCATAACGGTCCTAATGATTAAATCAAGAAGAACACTGAATGACTAGTAGGGCTTGACCACTGTCAAAGCGCGGCGGTCAATCAGTCTGTCTTACATGATTTTAACACCGAAGAGCACTGATGACTAGTAGGGCTTGACCAATGTCAAGACGCGGCGGCCATCAGTCGGTCTTACGATGTCCGACAAGGAGGAACACTGATGACTAGTAGGGGTTGACACCTAGGTCAACACGCGGCGGTCAACAGTCTGTCCTACAATGTCATATAGTTTAAGCATACAAGTTTAAAGCATCCACATAGTTTTACTGATGACTAGTAGGGATTGACCAATGTCAAGACGCGGCGGTCAATCAGTCTGTTGTCTGAGCCTTCCCAAGTATATCAAGCATTCACATTAGCATCATCAAATAGCAAATACCCTTAGCACTCGGTATTAACACATAGCTTTAGTATTAACAAGTAGCTTATGCCTTTAGAACTTGGCATAATCAAATAGCATTGAGTTTGAATAGTGTCTTATGCCTTTAGCACTTGACATAATCATTAGCATTTAGTTTTAGTTGTGTCCTATGCCTTTAGCACTTGGCATAATCAATAGTATAAAAGCATTTTGCTAAGTTTAAAACAATTGTTTCAAGCATTTAAGTGCTTTAAGAATTCTAAGCATATAAGTCTTCGTGAGTTAAGTTTCCAAGTTTAAGTTTAAGCAAGTAAGTGTAAGTGACAAACTGAATTGACACCTAGATTAAGAGTGTAAGAGATTAACCTTTAGAATAATGATATAAAGTATTAGTGTTTAGAATATGCGTTCATAGTATTTGTTTCCGAAACGAGTGTATCAAGTGTTAGCATTTAGTGTCAGTGTTTCAAAGCCTTAGCATCGAGTATGTTGTCTAAGCATTAAGTTTACAGCACAATCATCAAGCGTATAGTTTAAGCACGTAGCCCCTGACATAGTCATTTAGACCTTAGTCTATAGTTTAGGAATAAAGTTTATAGTATCCTCATCAAGTGTAAAGTTTAAGCCTAAAGTTTCATAGTATAAGTATCAATCATGAAGTTTAAGTATAAACAATAAGTCATAAGTGTCAAGCATACAGTATGAGCACCAAGAATAACTGTAAAAGCATTTCTTTAAAACATTTCAATGTTTGTTTAAAATGTATAACATGCTTCTCAGTCCCGAGGTAAAAACAAATATGTTTGAAAAGGGACAATGAACTCACCTTGTAGTAGTTAGGGTTGACTTAGCTTAAACAAAATGCACGCGCTCTTGATTGTTGTGGTTGTGTATTCACGTTCCTGTATTGATTTCACGTTGTTGTAACTTATAAGTATAAGTCTTTGAATGTGTGTTTGTGTGTGTGTTTGTGTTAGCCCTAAAGTTGGCTAACACTCGTGAGTCTTGGTCATGATCCTTGTTCGGTCCCGTATATTTGATTTATGTCAATAACATTATAGGTTATCATCTGGTAGTTTTGAACTTGATTCATCCTTGAAATTTGCACATCTTGTCATTAGTCATAGTCCGTTTGCTTTGATAAAGGCTTAGTGCTTATTTTCCAATTCCACTTTGTTGATCTTGTACATTTTGAATATTTATTGCATAATTATGAATTAATTAACAAACATCCTTTTGTCATATATTGTTTTGATCTTGTGAAATGTATTAAACCCATGTGGGCCTAATGTAAAGTGTGGACCGAACAATATGACCAAGTTACTTGTTGGGCCTTCGTGTAATAAGTTGGGCCTTGAGCCCAAACATATGGGTCTTGGAATAACCTTGAACAATTGAGAGTTGTGAGGTCTATTTGGAATATGTAGCCAATGATATGGGCTGTTGAAATACAAGGGCCCGGCCAAGTGTTACAAGGCCTAGTCATCAAGTGGCCTTGGGGCCTCTATTGGCCCACGAGGAAAATTGTTGGGCCAGAGGTGGGCCCAGGCAAGATTTGTTGGGCCTAAGGTTATAATGGGCTGTAGGAATCATAATTGGGCCAGAAGTAGGCTGTTGGCGAAACCAATTTGCAAGGTGGCTCCAAGATTAGGACAAGGGCCTTAAAAGTAGGCCTTGGGTCAATTTATGTGGGCCTCGGCTGAATTTTGCTCGGCCTCATGGATTTCATCCAGGCCTGAAGTAAGATAGGGCTTGGGCCAACCTGGGCCTGGTTCATTTGGGTTAAAATCAAGTGTGGGCCTAAATCAAGGAAATCAAGGGCCATTTAAGTGAATGAGCTAAGTGTAAAGGCTAGGTTAGTCCAATTAGGCTTAATGATCATTTGGACTCAAGTTGGGCCAAGGTGGATCGAAGTCAGGAGTTGGGCCAGCAATGGGCCAAATGGGCTGGCCTAACTGTTGGATTTAGCCCAATAAAGGGCTGTTGAGCCAAATGATTTCTGTTGGGTCAACCTTACATGGGCCAACTAATGGGCCTTAGCCGGTTGGGCTGGCCAAATGATAGTGAGTGACCACACTGTTGGGTTAATCCCATTTGAGGTGTTGTTGGGCCCAGGAGCCAACGTTGGGCCTGTTGAATGTTAGCAGCCCAATGCGTTTCTTGGTTTAGGGTTTCTGGCCGAACACTTTGCTTCAGCCGTATGTGAGCTGAAGGTCGAATAGGTTCACCGAATGAGGGCTGGCGATTTGCCTATGCCTTGGCCGAATGATGGTGAGGTCATGAGTCGATGAGGACCTCCGACTGAAAGATGGCTGGCGAATGACCCATGTTCGGCCGAATGTGGTTTCCAGATGGTGATGATCGAATGACACAAGTGTCGAATGAGCCACAACCAGCGAATGAAACTCCACGAATAAGGAAGTCAATCGACCCAAGGGACCAGCGAATGGAGTCTCATTCGACTCTGGCTTCATTCGGCCAGTCATTCGGCTGGTCTGTGTGAAGCTCATTCGACCCATCGGGAGCCAAGGTTCCAACTCCACCCATTCGAACCCCTCCCTCACACAGATGTTTCCCAAAGTCCCCAAGGTGTTTTTCGTTTAAGCTTGTGGTTGTTAAGAAGGTTCAAGCCGTTTAAGGTTGAGGCCGAGCCATAAGGGGGTGAAAACCCTAGTTTTCATGACTTTGCAGCTCAATACCTCGATTTGTAGTGGTTTTCAGGGCAGATCCCTTGTACTTTCGTGTAGAGGAGATCAAAGGCTACGCGTGGACACCAAGAACGCCCATTTTCGTTGAGAAATGACCAAGATATGGAGGAGAGAAGGGGTAGAAAACCCTAGAAGGGTGGTGGCCTGATGACCTGTCGTTGGGGTCATGCAAAAACCTAAATAACCTAGGTAGCTAGGGTAAGTCAGGTATCGTATCCACGAGGAGTTTAGGTGGATGGTGTAATGTTAGTTTGAATTAACCTAACTTAACTAGACAAGAAATATTAAAATTGATTGATGGTGGTTTGAACTTTATTGAGAAAACAATCTTGTAACAATAAAAGCAAATGACTTTTAACTTAATTATGAAAACGAATCACACCCGGGATTTGAATTAGAAGGAAAGTAGGAACCTTTATGACTCAATTGATCAAGACAATCACATAGACATGATTTGTTACTTTTCGTGTAAACGGGTATTCACAAATGGAAAACCTAATCTTAGTAATTAATTGATGAAAACCAACTAATGTTAATCCTAGGATACCAATTACCAATACCAATTTGCAAGTGATAATCTAATTGACATTCAATGTTTCACAATTGTAAACTGAAAAATGATGAACATTCAATCAAATCAGAAAAGGCAAATCGTTCAATTCAAGACGACAAGCAACATACAAACAAGTAATAAGATAGAATCCAACTATTGTTTGTAGCCAATTGCAATTAAAAACATAAAAACTCCTAAACCTAACTAATCATTCACCCGGATGTGATTTCAATAGATTTAGCCTTGAATCATCATTCGATCATGCGCAATCATCAATTCGAAAATCACCGTGGTGTTTGGAAGTGTTATTTGATGAGTTCCTAAGCCTTGGAAACCCCCAAGAACCTCCAAAAGTCGTCCAAGTCGAAGATATCCAGAAACCCTAGGTCTTTAGGCTTAAATATGTGGCAAAACGGAGAAATTCCGAATTTTTAGCTGTGCCCGGCGTATCATACGCCTCCCAGGGGCGTATGATACGCCCCAGACACTTTCCTGGGTGGTTTTGCTCTGTAATACGCCCCAAATACGCCCTGTTGATACGCCACTTCGTGAAAACCTTCATTTTTGGATGTTTTGGCCTTCCAAGCACCATTTCTTAGCCACCCTTTGATTCTTGGACATCAACCACTTATTTTCTTCACCCGAAAACCTGCAAATCATCAAAACACACAAGCAATCACCATATTCCATGTATTTAAAGTCTAAAAACGCATCATTACGCACCTAAATCACATGAAATTACCCAACCCATCACATCCCCACATTTGCCCTTTGCTTGCCCCAAGCAAAGTCTCATGCACACGTCAATCATGATTATTCAACTAATGGGTTGTCCATAACCTCCCCAATAACAAAGAACTCAAAAGTCATGATTAATCCCCAAGACTTACAACGTGCAATAGATTTACATCCAACAACAATCCATTCGTGCCAACACCCTGCACAACTACATTTATTCCATTTTGAATGAGTTATTACATGTATTCACATTTCTCACAATTCACACTCCACTCGGTTTCATATATGCACTAGTCGTTATGACTAGCATGTTTATGACACTCCTTCCTATAATGAACACCCTTAGCATAAGCTTGCAAGGCAATCAACTCTCCATCACTAATTACTAAGACATACACAAATCAAGAGGACTTTTTCGGGTTGGCTTGGGCTAGGGTAGGTATGGTTGATATTGGTGCGGGTGACAATGAGTGAATCCAAGTAGATAGTTCACCCCTTTGATATGCTTAACTTGTGCACATGTTTTGTATTGTACTTGCTTCTCATTTTGTTCTTTCTTTTGCACAATCTTTATTCATTATGTTTATTTTTCTTTCCTTTTCCTATCAAAACATAAACATTTCCTACTTTGGATCCACCACATGGGTTAAAATTTTAAATGGCTAACAAGGCTAAGTTGGGGCTAATTTTATGGGATAACAAACGAATAGGTATTTGGCTCAACGGGGCGACTAAGGGAATTTGTTGTGTGGGTAGGTAAACGAGTAAAATAGGCTAAAACAAGGGGTTTTCCTAATGCCTCTATCATTTTTATGCATAGCTTAGGTTGTGGTCTTAAATTGCATTGACAATGCAAGTTCTACCTTAGGTGTTCACTATAGTCATCACACATCAAAGAAAATGAGCGTGTATTCTTATTACACTATTTTGCTCGACATAGGCTCAATATCTCACGGAAACGGTGGTTAAAGGTTACAATGTGGCACATCTAACAACTCATTCCCCACTTCATATCCTTAGTCATGCAATACTATCAACACTTACGGATTGCTTGTCAAGACTACTTTATTCCGCAACTTAAAAGATTAATCACAACTTAAGAATTTACTTTATTAGTTGGTTAAATCATGTGTCCACCATTTTGTTTTCAAACCATGTTTTCATGCACATTTAGACTTGCATTAGAGAAAGTTTGCAAAATTTTTGAAATTTACCCATAATCTCCCCATCCCCACATTTAAACTTTACATTGTCCCCAATGTAATTATGTTTTCAATCCTAGGTGCAAGATGAGGTTGATGCATTATAAATTATGAAAATACCCGCAATGAACGATTAGATCTAAGAACCACACTTTCGTAGGGTACACGGTTGCATTTAGCATATGCAGCAAGCCTTTTAAACCCCCCGGTAGCCCGGTTGGACGAGTGAAGTCTCGTGAGGGTTTCTAGTGAACATACCCACAAAGTTCTCGGGTTGCCTCCCGCAAGCGCTAAGTTTAATGTCGTTAGCTCGACATAGTCATACCTGATTAGTGTTTATGGTGGTCGAAAGGTAAATATGTTTCCCATGGTATCCTTACCACTTTGGTTGTTATCTATCCAACTCAAACTTGGATCTCCTTTGCTTTCAATCTTAACTTCCTTGTCTTCTTCTCTCTTCTTCACAAATTCCCCGTTTTCATGTGAATGCTTAACAAACTTGGAGGGTTTCTTTAAGCTGATTGATGCTTTTGGTGACATTGCCTCTAACTTGATGTGGTCTTTTGAGCTTCCTACTTGAGGCCTCTTTGGTAATTTCTCTTGTTTAACGTTTGATTCCTCAACTTTGTGTTCTTCCTTCATCACCTTCTTATCATTCTTCACTTGGGACCTAGCAAACATGAATTCTTTCTCTATGGTGTCACCCTCATTCACATTGTAAATAAGGGGACACTTGTTAGTAGTATCTATTATAGAACATTTATTTTCAATAGCATAAGTGAAAGAGTTTGACAATATATTTAACTTCAACTTACGGTTCCCAAATGTCATGCTGACCAAACTGTCTCGACAATTGATTTGTGCATTAGCTGTTGCCAAGAATGGTCTTCCAAGTATTGCAATAATTTGCTCTTGTTTCACATTCGGTGCATAATCAAGAACCAAGAAATCCTCGGGGTAATAGAATTCCCCAATCTTCACAGCGGCTCCAATCAGCATGCCCCGAGGGCGTTTACGTGTCATATCTGCTAATACCACGGTGGTGTCAACCGGCTGTAATGGACCAAATTCATACTGATCATATAAGCTCCCAGGAAGAATGCTGACACTAGCTCCATAATCCAGAAGTGCTTTGCTAACTTTTAGTTCCCCAATTTGGATTGGAATGAGGGGTGCTCCAACATCTTGCTCTTCTTCTAACTCACTATCCTTTGCATCTTGAAATGTGCTCACAGCGCTGATGTGCACATTGCTTGTATTCTTTGATCCGGATGCTTGATGTTGTGGGTTGATTTTTGTATCACTCGAAAGTTTACCTTTATCTCGTGTTGCAAGTTGCTCTGCCAATTGTCCCAATTGCTTGGCATGTGATTCACTAGTCTTCTGTTGCAACTCCTGTTTTTGCACCACTCCAGTTAGCATCAACCTTAACTCATTGATTTGATTTGCAATGTCTTCCATTGAGATGTTGTTCCCTTGTTGGCTTCCCTGGAACTGATTCTGACTTCCTTGACTTTGTTGGAAGTTTCGTGATGCTCCTTGTTGGTAACCACCTTGACCACTACCTTGTACTCCTTGATTGTAATTCCCTCTTTGGTAGTTATTTTGATTGTAATTCTGCTGACGGTTATGATAAGATGATTCTTGACTCCCACCTTGTTGATTGCTACCCTGAAAATTTGGATTCAATTGGTTAGATGAGTTACCATACCTAAAATTAGGGTGATTACGCAAACCCGGGTGGTAAGTATTTGAGTTCATGTCATTCTGTCTCTTGTCATTTTGAAATGAGCCTTGTACTTGGTTCACCTCCTCATTCCTGCCCATGTTCATCATCCTACAATTCGGCTCCAAGTGACCTATATCACCACAAAAAGTGCAAACATCAAACACATTAGCAACTTTAGATACCTCTTTACCTGAATTCCTGGTGAAGCTTGCTATTTGCCTCTCTAAATCTTCAAATCTCTCTTTTGTCACATATTCCCCTCCTGGCTTCCCAATAGCATGCTTTGCCTTCCTACTTGCTGAAGATTGTGTCTTTGAGCCTTTACTTAGCCTTTCAAGCAATTCCCAATCATCATCCTCTGAGTTGGTTAAGAATGTTCCATTGCTACTGGAACTGACAAACTTCAGGTCTTCTGGTGTTAAACCATCATAAAAGGCTTTGATTAGCTCCCACTTAGGAATCTGGTGGTGTGGGCAAAATCTGAGCAACTCCTTGAATCGTGTGAAGGCTTCATGTAGCAACTCGCCCGATTGTTGTTGGAATGTTCGGATGGCATTGCGAGCTTCACTTGTCTTGCTCATGGGATAGTACTCATCTAAGAACAATTGTTGCATCTCTTCCCATGTATAGATACTTCCAGATGGTAGTGTGTGAAACCATTGCTTGGCCCTTTCCTTTAAAGAGAATTGAAACAAATTCAGCTTGACCTCATCTGGGGTGAATCCTTGGCCACCAATGGTGCTACAAATGGCACCAAACTCAGAGAGATGGACATATGGTTCTTCAGTTGCAGTCCCTCTGAAGTTAGGAATAATGGCCAAGTATTGTGGCCTGATCTCAAATGATCGTCCTCTCAACAATGGAGGTACAATAGGTGAAGGATTCTGAGTCACTGTTGGTCTGAAGTGACTATCAACTCCTTGAACAGGAGCTCTATGATGCCATCCTTGACCAAGGTTATTGTAACCCCATCTCCCATTGTGATTATTCATGGGTGGTTGTCGATTCCACCCCCCTTGTCCATTCCATCCACCATGCCCATAATTGTTGTGAACTGGGTGATTCGGTGGGCCTAGTGGTTGCCAATTATCATCATGGTATTCTTCATGAGGTGGGTAGTTCTGGTTAGCTTCTTCTTCGTGAAATTCCTCATGCCAAGATCCATGCTCCCCTGAGTTACTTCCACCACCTGAAAGGTGATCTTCCCCATGCAAGTTGTTTCCTTGGTTAACCCCATGGTTTGGGTTGTTGAACAACGGGTTTTGTGCCATTCTAAGATTAGGCATGGCATTAGGTGGTATGTTTGGTGGTTGGTTATTTTGGTTGAATGGATTTGGTGGGATGACTGGGTTCGGATTTGGTGGTGGTATGTGAGCATACTGGTTAAATGGTGGAATTGGTGGTGGTGGTGGTGGGTTTTGATTGTTCTGATCAGCCATAGGAGCAGACTGATTTGAACTCTCTCCGGTTTGGTGAGTGTTTCTTGAACCCGGAGTGACAATTTTGTCTAGCCTTTGTAATGTTCGGTTGATTCTAGCGGTTTTCTCGATCTCTGGATCAAATTCCAACGGCGAGTCACGACCTGAGAACCGAGTATGCATGCAATTAACCTGTTACCTGCACACTAACAAACCTCGCGTAACAAGGAAAGACAAGAATTAAACAAATTGAATAAAACTAACAAATCAATTAACTAACACCAAGCGCACTAACTCCCCGGCAACGGCGCCATTTTGATGACCTGTCGTTGGGGTCATGCAAAAACCTAAATAACCTAGGTAGCTAGGGTAAGTCAGGTATCGTATCCACGAGGAGTTTAGGTGGATGGTGTAATGTTAGTTTGAATTAACCTAACTTAACTAGACAAGAAATATTAAAATTGATTGATGGTGGTTTGAACTTTATTGAGAAAACAATCTTGTAACAATAAAAGCAAATGACTTTTAACTTAATTATGAAAACGAATCACACCCGGGATTTGAATTAGAAGGAAAGTAGGAACCTTTATGACTCAATTGATCAAGACAATCACATAGACATGATTTGTTACTTTTCGTGTAAACGGGTATTCACAAATGGAAAACCTAATCTTAGTAATTAATTGATGAAAACCAACTAATGTTAATCCTAGGATACCAATTACCAATACCAATTTGCAAGTGATAATCTAATTGACATTCAATGTTTCACAATTGTAAACTGAAAAATGATGAACATTCAATCAAATCAGAAAAGGCAAATCGTTCAATTCAAGACGACAAGCAACATACAAACAAGTAATAAGATAGAATCCAACTATTGTTTGTAGCCAATTGCAATTAAAAACATAAAAACTCCTAAACCTAACTAATCATTCACCCGGATGTGATTTCAATAGATTTAGCCTTGAATCATCATTCGATCATGCGCAATCATCAATTCGAAAATCACCGTGGTGTTTGGAAGTGTTATTTGATGAGTTCCTAAGCCTTGGAAACCCCCAAGAACCTCCAAAAGTCGTCCAAGTCGAAGATATCCAGAAACCCTAGGTCTTTAGGCTTAAATATGTGGCAAAACGGAGAAATTCCGAATTTTTAGCTGTGCCCGGCGTATCATACGCCTCCCAGGGGCGTATGATACGCCCCAGACACTTTCCTGGGTGGTTTTGCTCTGTAATACGCCCCAAATACGCCCTGTTGATACGCCACTTCGTGAAAACCTTCATTTTTGGATGTTTTGGCCTTCCAAGCACCATTTCTTAGCCACCCTTTGATTCTTGGACATCAACCACTTATTTTCTTCACCCGAAAACCTGCAAATCATCAAAACACACAAGCAATCACCATATTCCATGTATTTAAAGTCTAAAAACGCATCATTACGCACCTAAATCACATGAAATTACCCAACCCATCATGGCCGGATTTTTGGAGTAGGAGAGAGGAGGAAGATGAGTAAAATGAGAAACACTCTCATTTTAGGGTTTTTATACCCCGTGTGGTGTCCGGGTTCGTTTCGGTTGCTCGGTTCATAATTCGGTCGCGTATTCAGAAAATTACGCGTATTTTATATGTTATAAATAAAAGAGAGTTAAATTTAATTATTTGATGAGTTTCAAAATTGTAAAATGTTATTTATTTTATTTTAATAATTTAATTTCGTTCGTGTTGCGTTTTCGTTTCGGTTTCGTCAGATCGCGTCACTTACGCGCGTCTTCGTACAGGGCGCTAACTGTACGAACACGATCGTACGTTTCACGTTCTGATTTTGTTTTCTACTTTTCAGTAATCATTTCAGATCGTTAAACTATCAGATCTATTCGTACAGATCGTCACCTATACGAATAGTTCGTCAGTTTAGCATTCCGTAACAACAACCGTTATAGTTTTGTTCTGTTTATCCTCACATACGTTTATACATAATAGCATCAAATCAAACATATGTGTACTTGTTCATTGTTTTCTGATGTGTTTCTGACTATTAAACCCTAAGGTTTTAAATCAGATTTCAGACAATCGCATAATAGTTTAGTGTTAAGCCTCCGGTGTACATAGTATTAACATAGCCTCCCGTAACGTGTACCTGAGTTACTGTGCACTTTACTGTGAAAATTACTGTTCCGGTGACGGTTCCGGCACAGATGTTACACAAATAAAGCTAATGTCCCTATGTTTTCCTTCGCGGGTTCCCCTTCTATGGAATATCCATTCTTATTTCAAATTAAGGAAGACGAATTAGTTATGTCAAAAAGCATTACTGCCCTGGTGGATTCTTTCGGTTGGAGGGAGGTTATACTTTTATATGAGGACATTGATTGTGGGCGTGAAATTTTATCATACTTTCTTGAATCTTTTCAAGACAAAAGCATACGGGTCAGTCACACAAGTGCGGTTCTTGCCTTGTCCACGGACGATCAAATCACTCAAGAACTGCAAAAGATCAAGATTAGTAACAAAATGGTAATAGTTGTACATATGTCATCTTTATTATTAGCGTCAAGAGTTCTCTTGATTGCAAAAAGATTAGGAATGGTGAATGAAGAATATGCTTGGATTGTGACTTACAATACCATTGACATCATGCAACAATCGGATAATGAAGTTACTGAATCAAGCCATGGAGTGATAGGTTTAAGGTCTTATATTCCAGCATCTAGGAAACTGCTTAATTTGACCACAAGATGGTACAATGAATGCCGTATCAAGTTTCCTAGTTTAGCATCAATAGAGGTAAGTGTGTTTTCCATATGGGCATACGACACAATTTGGGCACTAGCAGAAACGGTTCAAAGGCTTGGGGTTCAGTTTTCATTTGTTGTCACTCAAATGGAATTGATGCTTCAACATGAGCTTTCAAAAACAAGTTTTAAAGGTGTAACTGGAGAGTTTCGTCTTAATGATGGAAGGCTAGTCTCCAATGGATTCAAGATTGTAAATGTGATGGGCAATGGAGCGAGAAAAGGGTCTACAATTACTCCAAAACGTCGGATGTTACAAACTATTGGTGGGAAAAAGCTGAAAGTTGGTGTTCTAACACAAAGAAAGTTCAAGTACTTCATAGATGCAGATCATGACATTCATAAAAATGTAACAATTGCCACTGGTTTCTCTGTGGATGATTTTAATGCTTGTATTAGTGCATTACCATACGAAGTACCATATGAGTTGGTTCCATTTCCCAATGCAACATATGATGATCTTATTAAGAAGGTTTATGTTCAAGTATGTAACTTTTTTGGATAAAAAAATCGTTGCTTTTATGCATATAAATTCATTTACTTTGCTGTATTTCAAGAGATTGATGCTATTTTGGGTGATTCAACGATTTATGCCAACAGATCTGAATTTATTGACTTTACAGCAACATACACTGAGATTGGCATAGGAACACTAGCACGCATAAACCATAATGACATGTGGATCTTCTTGAAGCCACTTGATGTAGATCTATGGCTGATCACTGTGGCTTTTGCTATCCTCACTGGCTTTGTTGTATGGGCAATTGAGTTTATGAATCAAGGGTCCCAAAAAACACCTGCTCAGCAAATTGGATCAACCTTTTGGTTCATCATGATGACACTATTCTTTGTTCAAAGTTCTGTCTCTTTCTTTGTGGTACATTAAGTGTGACTTAAACCCATATATACTGACTGACTGAATACTTGTGATGTAGGAGATAAGCTGTCAAGTAATCTGGAAAGATTCGTGGAGTTTGTTTGGTTATTTGTCGTACTTATTTTGATTTCAAGTTACACAGCAACATTAACTTCACTACTAACTGTTGAACAATTTGAGTTGGCATCAAAGGGTGAAACTGTGGGGTTTCATGGTGGCTCTTTTGTTGCTGGAAGGACCGTTAACAACGTGCATTTGAAAAATTGTAGGCACAGACCATACTATTCGTATGAAGATTATGCAGAAGCATTATCAAAAGGGGGAAAACATGGTGGTGCTGATGCTATCATTGATGAGATCCCTTACATAATGATGTTTCTTGGCTTGTACTCATCTGATTATGCAATGATTTCATCAGAACCTACTACTTCTGGTTTTGCCTTTGTAAGTATCATCCTTTTCTTTTATTCTAATGGTGGCGTTCAACATTTTTTTTTTCTTTTATTCTAGTACATGTATCAAACAAAAAATGACATTATTTATTTAGAATAAGATGGTGACAAAATTTTAGCTTCCTTTATGCTTACATAATCTAAAAATTAGTTGGTATGATTCTACATACTAGTTTTTTTTTTTTTTTTTCATTTTAATTTATAGAACAATGTTTCATAGACTTTAGATCTATATATTAAAGATTATGTATTCCTTTCTTTACATTTTTTTTCATTAATTACATCTTTCAGAAAGGATCACCTTTGGTAATGGAGATGTCAAGACAAATTGCAAAATTAAGAGAAGAAGGAACACTGAGACTTTTAGAAAAGAAGTGGTTTGAGAAATAGTCATCATCATCATCATCCCAAGATTCTCCACCAAAGCCAAAAACCTTAAATTTTAGCAGGTTTAGAGGTTTGTTTCTTGTTAGTGGGTTCTCTTCAGCTTTAGCCCTCATGATATCTGTCATTTCATTACTTCATGCGAAACTACAAGTTCATAGCATCATTTCCTTAGTCTTGCAGCAAAATTTGGTGGCTAATTTGAGGTATCTCTTGTACATAAACGCCATTAACTAGGATACAATTAACAAATTACAAGTCTAAACTCATGATCCGCTTGTTTATATATTTATTAAATATGTATTTAATTTGGTCTTCTTAAAATTCTATCAATATATATGAATGCAATTTGTGTAGAACAGTTGATGGATTGCTTTTAAGATATACACTTCCACATATGAATCTTATTGTTGGTATGTAGAGCACATCTAATGATTAAGAACAAAAAAAAAAAAAAAAAAAAAACCTTGCCTAACTACTACCATAATACTCTGACCAATCTGACCAACGGGTCATTTATTTGAATTATAATCAGTAATCTTGACCTAAAACAAGATAAATAAATTGATTTACGTAAATAATTATTGTATTGGGTTGAAATGGTTAACATCATAACAAAAAACATGTTGAGATGAGTAACACATTAACACGATGTGGGTAAAAATGAGTAATCTAAAAACTACAGAACTAAAATAAATTCAACATGTAAGAATTATAAATAATATATTTGACGATAAAATTACTTAAGATTATGTTATTAAGCTATTTGTTTACGTATAACCCATTTTAACTTGAACTAAATTGATGTTTTTTAAAAACGATCCATTCAGAAAATTAGACCTAAACTGACGTTGCTTAAAACCCATCCTGACCTGCATTCATTTTGACCCGCCCATTTTTCCACGCTTAATTTGAATGCACCAATGGTTATATGCGTGTGCCATATGGCCCATATCCATGCATGTATAAAGTTTGGGCTGGGCACAACCATTGGTCTTCAAATTTGTTTTAAGAAGTGAGAAATCTCCTGATTATATAATATACATACACACTTATAGAAGGTTTTAAAAAGAACACAATTAATACACAGACATTGCAAATTACATATTTATCATTGTGAGGGTTTCATTGGATATTTGCTCAGGTTCCAAACACACACTGTTGCTTCTCATTTTAGTATGAAACAAGAACAAAACATTGATTTGATGTTCATATATGAACTGTTACATTTGAATACATTTTCAGATCTCAACACATTATGTGCATATATATTACAGACCTGTCAGTTAACATAAAACTGTTTCTAACTGTTTCATTAACTGTCTCACAGTTAATTAACTGAAATCAGCAATTAACTATTTTGCCCTGCAAGTTCATCAACTTTTAAACACAAAACTTAACACTTTGGGCTTATCTAATAGTGTTCTAGTAGCCCATCACATATATAAAACGTAAAACTAATTAAAACATAAGTTTTGACCCATTTGACCCATTATGACATTTTTACAAAACTTGATCGTAATTGAGGTATTAAGTCGAAGGCCAATGTCGGTTGCAAGCCAATCGTTTGACAGTTAATTTGGTCGGAATAACCAACAAAACTACCATGTAAAGCTAATCGTATTCATATTATATCTTATAAGAGAGTGATTTCTTTATTAACGGATGATCTATCTATTCTAATAAATAAAAGTTTCTAGGATGATCTATCTATTCTAATAAATAAAAGTTTCTAGGAACACATGTAATATTTCTAGAGCACCTTAATTTTGTTTTCCCTCCTCCCTCTCCTATTAAATACATGTTTAAATTAAGGAAAAAAAAGATTTTCTTAATACATTAAAAAATATATTAATATTAAAAAACATACTTCTTTTCTAAAAAAACCAAATTAGTATAAAATATTAAATTTTCAAATAAAGATTAAAACGAAAAATTTAAAGATACAAAATTACTATAGTAGTTAAAAAAATAATATAATTGTTTTATTGTTTAATATATTAAATTATATGAATTTATAATCATATTATATATTAAAAAATCGTCTAATATTGTTTAAATTTTTATTTATGATTATTTATTATATTTTTTTTTTATTAATTTTGTGTAATACACGGGGTACTAACCTAGTAAAATAATTGATGATGCTCTCAGATTTGCAAGAAACAATATTTATCATTCATTTCTCTAACTATTTAGCGTTTTATGTTTTTGTATATGCAAAAAGAGTGGGATTCATGTTTCGAATTGAGATACCTTATCCCGTCATCAATTCAACTTAATTACTTCACAAAAAGAAAGTGAAAAGAAACTCACTTAAGCAACACAAACATGTTTAGCTTACTGGCATATGATGCAATCTTTACCATAGGAATGGCTGTTGAAAGGGTAGCTTTTAGACCCTTCTAAAGGTGAGAAGAACATTGATGATATGATGGCAATGGATTCCCCAAATATCCAAGCATCTAAAAATGGAATGAACATTGATGCTTAAAGCCCATCCTGACCCGTTACCCAGTCTAACCTGTCTATTTTGCTGGACATACATTATCCTAATTAAAACGTTAGTCATGCAACATTCCTGTGGATACATTATTTATGAGTCTCTTAGTTTGTATTCATGAAAGAAATATTGCAAACCTTTGATCTACAAGTCAAAGCAAACAAAATAAAACATAATGACTCCCACTAAAAGCAGTGTGACAACAAACCGAGCAACGAACCATCATCTCGTATATATAAATCGACATTGAAGTGAGGCCACTAGAGTATAACAAAATATACCAAAGAACAATGCTTCAAACTTTTTGGTTTTCAGGAATGGTGGAATGATGGACACAATAAAGGAAAAAACATCGGAATAGAAGGAGAAAGCATCAACAATCGTGGGTGGGTAACCCAAAGGCCACTAATAACAATCATGAAGATAAATATGGCAACACTTCTGGAAGGTTTGTAGCCATGTCAGCAAGTGATGAAGAAATAATTTACGCTACGTTTCCGAGTCTATTAAAGGAGAGAACACAAATTAAAGAAATCAAATGAGAGGAAAGGAAAAAAAATAATAGAACTCTTTCCTTCTATTTCTTTTCAAATCGGAAGGAAATGAGAACTCAATAATTTTGCCTATTTTTCTCCTTCTTTCCCTCCCTTTAACTCCTTAAATAAAACTCGGGAATACAACATCCCTTCCTTCGTTACACAAACATGTTTCTACTTTCATTTCCTTTCATTTCTTTCTTTAAATAAACTCGAGAACATACCGTAAGGGTTAAGAGATCTTCTCTCAAACCTTTATAATATAATACCCATATGAATTTCGTCTTTATTTTTTGATAGTTACAAAAGGACCCCATAATTATTTTAACCAAAATAAGAGCTCCTAAAATGTTGGTAGGACATGTGTGACACAAAACTCTCACACAGAGGAGACACATCTTAAAACTTTAATATGATGCCACTAACACCTTGAATTTTGAAAAATTCGATTTTACATCACCTGCTAAAACAAAAGAAAACTATGTTTAAAGTGGTGCTAATGGGGAGAACGTTTATGTATACAAGGGAGGAAGCATTGAATTCTCACCAACACTCAAAATCTTAAATTGCCTCTATATGTTATCAATATCACGTAAGTTTTCATCAATCAATCATTCAACTAAAAGGTTGAATTGTATGATTTTGATGCATCCCTCCTTTTGTTTTACAAGATATCAGGACGTGAGTGATTAGTGGGTCTGACACACGTTAATGGAAGATAACACTGGTTCTTCTTTTTTTTCTTCTGTTGATGACTGCACAGGAATGAGATAGATTTGTTTTTTTTTTTAAATAATTCCAAAGTGTTTGATAACAACAACAAGTGTACAAGGAGGTATCCTGACACAGTCAAACATACAAGCCAACATTTTACAGATAACACATACAAACCCTTCATCTCGCAATCAAGCATATAACACATATTATCTCATATCATGAATCCCAGAAACAACAAAAGACATGGCAACATCCCATGATCCCCTATGTCAAGAAACCTAGGAAAGGCTCTATGTATCTTGTACCTTTATTCTACGTCTCCACGTACTCATATCATAGATCATGTCTGCGGATAGGTGTAGCTCTGTCAAAACATGTCTGATCTGCTCGTCCCATGTCAACTTCGGTGGACCCCTTCCCTTTTTCCTCTCTACCATGAGAAACTCTACTTTTCGAACAGGCGTCGCTTGGCTTCTTCTCCTCACATGCCCAAACCATCTCAATTTTCCTTACCTAACTTTGTCCGAGAAAGTGTTTGATAAATTCATCATATTTTATGCCATGAATGAAACACAATTTAAAAGAAACATCCATGTCATAAGATTTGTGAATTTTGTAGAGATTATTCCAGAATATGAACACGATTGAATCACCGGATGAATTGAAAGTTGTGGATTGATGTGTATTTGGTTTTCATTTACTTTAATCGTTTAAAGTTGCGTTTTTATGTGCATTTCACATGGAACAATGATACTTTGAGATACAATTGTGATTTGCAGGTAAAAACAAGTTAGATGGATGCCCGAGGATGTTAATGAGGTGAAAAGACGCACAGATTGATCAGAAACAGTCGAGAAAAGCTCAGAACTTCGGAAGCGCATATCTTGAGCTAGAGGAAGAGTTACGGAATCCATAATATATGAAAACTGAGTTTCTCGACGAGACGAAGCTGTAGAAAAAGCCAGCTTGGACGTGGGCTACGCCCAATTCATCGTAGGTTACGCCCAAAAATTCATCATTGGCAGAAATTCTTCACCGTTCTGATGGGCCCAGCGTAGACTACCCCCAAAACGCGGAAAACAGGTTTTTAACCCTATTTTGCTTATTTTTCAGCGACAATCCTTCGAAGTCGAAAATTAAGGTTTTTTGGGTCATTTGGTGACGAAAATTGAAGCTTTTTGGGTGGATCCAACTCTCTAAATCAAGATTCAATCCAAGAATTCATTAATGGAATCAAGTATTGAAGATCAAATCGTGATGAGGCAAGGCTAGTTTCTTCGTAATCGTTTCCGGTTGATTAAGATTGTAAGTGAAACAATGTTTGAATGTTGAATCTAGGTTTTTGATTGTAAACTTGATACGATTTTTATTTGGTTGATTTAAACAATATATTTATGTTTTTGTATTGTTGCGTTACCATCAGTGATTCGGTTTTCTTGCATCGTTTGCTCATTGGTAGTCGTGTGTAGGGGTGTTCATCGGATCGGACATCGGGTTTTTCGGTTTAATCGGATCGGGTTATTCAGAATTTAAATTTTCAAAGTCCTACCCGAAACCCGACCCGAATTGAGGTTAATCCTATCCGATCCGAATCTATCCTAATAAAGATTTGGATCGGATTCGGATATATCCGAATAACCCGAATTATCCGAATAACTAGGGGTGAGCAAACTCCGGGTCTAGAACCACGATACCCGCAATACCCGTTGGAACCGACCCGTTGAGACCCGGTTATAGTGTATTAGGGTCGGTTCTCGGGTCTTAAGATTCCTTAATTTTGGGTCGCGGGTCGGGTCGGGTATATACCCGTTATTTAAATCAGGACCCGTGAGACCCGTTAAACTTAAAAAACCCTAATAAGTAATAATATAATTAACATACACATGCTATTATACGGCGCTTCACGTGAATCACATATCTTGCCTTATACTTCTTCCGTTCTTTGATTTCAATTTTCAAGATGATTGGATCATCATCTACAGCAACTAAGTCCAAGTAAGTTTTATTCAAATTTGATGATTATAATTTAGGTAAACTTGAATAAACTTTTACTTAACCTCCTTAAAGTATGATTTATTCTAATTTCGTTAATTATTATCAATTGATTTACGTAAACTTGAATCATTATTATCAATTGATTTACATAAAATTGTTTCATTATAGTTATTGTCTCGAATTCCATACAAAATCAAAAAATTATAGTTGTTAAACTGGTTTCATTATTGTTGATAAACTTATTTGTTTCATTATCAATAAACAATTATGACCTTAACCCGCGTAATAATGTTCCTTTAATGGACTAGAAATTTGAAGCAATTAGGTAACACGGGTCTTGAGATTTAGAACCGAGAACCGACCCGTTCAGACCCGTTCAAAACCGGACCCGATACTTTTTAAAATTTCGGGTCTCGGGTATTGATATTGTGATTCGTCGGGTCGCGGGTCGGGTCGGGTAAACACGGGTCGGGTAGGGTTTTACCCGTTTGCACACCCCTACGAATAACCCAAAAACAAACTGATTTACAATTTTTCTAATTTTTTCCATGTTTATTTTTTCTCTAAATTTTTGGTTTTATAATATTTTTACTGGTCTAAAACCACAAAAATAGCATACAAAATCCAAAAAAATAAAAACTCCTTAATACAATTCAAAGTTCAAACTGAACAAAATATTCCAAATTTAGAAACAAGTTCATAAAACTCTAAGTCGTTGGCCGCTCCAGAAAATTGTATCATTATAACCAAATTGCAGGTTTTTACTTCATCGTGATTCGGGTACACCATAATTGAGTAATTGATAGTATTAATTAGAAATAAACCTTGCAAACAATCATTTAGGCTTCAGCAGCTTCACGAATCAGGAACGCTTGAAGCCACGATCGATTATACTACATGAACTGTAGATCCACGATTGATAAGGCACGATCGATTATGCTATATCGCCTACATGAATGACGAACCAGTCAAGCGGCTTGAAGCCTTCTGCCCTTCAACGTATGTTGGGATTTTAGGGTTTCATGATTTCAATTATCAGATGGTAATGTAATCGATGAATTGAGTAATGGACAATGGATACTGGGTTTTTAATCATATTTGTTATATGGATTCATTTAATGGACTAATGGGCCTTTAACTTGGGCTATGCATGTTCAAAGAAACATATATGTATTCGGTTTATTTGGATATCCAAACAACCCGATTTTTTTAAAAAGTGCAATCCGTATCCGATCCGATTATCCGAATTACCAATTCGGATATATCCGACCCGAAAATCCGAAAAAAAATTCGGATCGGTTTTTTTTCGGTTTCGGATACAATTCGGATTTCGGTTTTTTTTTCGGATTTCAGGTTTTTTGAACACCCCTAGTCGTGTGATGTGTTGCGTATGTCTATTGGTAATTTTGTGAATGAGCAAGTCTTAAACGTTCGTTCCATCTTTATCACTTTAATCGAATTGATCAACAATATTAATTTTATATGATTTCAATCTAGGTTTAACTTACATTCATTGTGGATTTTGTAATCTAAAAACCGGAAGTGATTACCTTTTTCATAGATTGTTTTCCAAGTAAAATTCAAGTTTGTTTCTTTTAAACGATTAGTTTAATTCATTTCAATTCCAAGTTTTCATATTTCTTACTTTAATCAGCTTGTAGTCAAGATTAGCACTTTCCACTGATTCCCTGTATAGAAGACCTTAGTTACTCTTGCTATAGTCAAAGGTAACTAAGTCCTTAATTATAAATTGTTTTTGATTGACCTACGACACATCGATCATGGATCACACTTACAGATCAAATTATTTGTGGTTCACTCAAATGTTTGATCGGATAAAATCCAATTTGAAAATCAAGAACAAGTATGCATTGTGGAATTTCGTGAATAAACCAGTAAACAATCATCGATCATTATTTATTGGATATGCGTGAGATTGGAAAGTGCCTTTAGCCAGGGGCTGCCGCCCTTAGACCCCCAGACCCCTACTAAGAGGGCGTTGCCTCTTTGGAACCCCCATTGAATCATAAACCTTAAACAATTGTGCACCCTACACCCAACTTGTTTAATGAATTTCATGATGCACGTTAATCAACAAAATTAATCTAATTATACTTAAATATCTAACAAATTTGTCACGAATTCCATGAAACAATTTTGTCAAAAAAAAGGGACAATTCACCAAATTCACCAAAATTCATGCACCCATATACACCCAAAAAAAACAATGTGGTGGAACGGAAAAAACGATGAGATGGAATGAAAGAAACATATTTTTTCTTGAAGCAACCTGAGCCCTCCTAACTGTATCTCAAGTCCACAAATCATTCTGGCCCGAAGCCCTTGCAACTTATTCTTACATGGCAGAAGCAGTTAAAGTTCCACCCACTGTCAATGCAGTAAGTTCTCCTCCAACTGCTCATCAGGTTATCCTTAATGCTTATAGTATTAAAATCTAGTGTTTGTTTGGGTTATCTGTTATTCTCACACCCATCTCAAACACCCCACACCCTATATATGTCTCAACTCTTGTATACGTCTATATGAGGCGTGTACGTGTCCAATCATTGGTGTCAATGCTAATGATTGGACTCCTATATATACGAGGCGTTTATAGGAGCGACCACACAACAACATCATCGCCTCCGACAAAAACTTCTATGCTGCCAGGTATGCACCACCAACTTAGTGCATGTATTACCCTGGACCACCCGAAAAAAATAGTCACCCGTTTATAGGAGCGACCGCTAACAACATGGCTCCTAACCACATGCGCTACTTTGGTAACGGGTTTCTGTACTAAGCTCCTTATCTTCGCTAAGTATCGAGTCTTGATAAGAAACTCTGATCATGATCTCTTAACTTCACTTCTAGGTGTTGACCCTTTTTGACTTATTCGTATGATTAACTCAATTTAAAAAAAGAAAAAGAAAAACTTGTGGAAAAACGAATGGTAAAAAGTATGTTAGCCTTGTTGATTATGTAATTTGTTTGCATAAGTCGATGTTGTAATTCTTTTATACATGTGTTATCAATGTTGTTAGCCTAGTTTGTGTATACTGTTGAAAGTATTCATTTTGTTTTTCCAAATAATTGTTCAAATACGTTTGTTTATGTGAATGGTGAGATCTGGATATTCACTTGGTTGGGAATTGGATCAGACAGTTGCTGCTTGGTGGGCTTAGAGTTGCTGGGCTTTGAGCATTAATATATGGGCCTCACACGTGATACTGTGATAGTTCAAAAAGTCGGTCAAGCCTTGCACCGATATATTAATTAGAGAGGATAGAAGAGAGTTAAGGATTAAGTAATTTTTACCCTCTTGTTGTTTCCTCTCTCTCACAGTTTGTTAGATATAGGGTTTTATTAAGAGAAGATCTTAAGATCTTTCTCTGGTTTTGTTTGAGATTTGTTGTCAGTTGGTTTAGATTATCATAGTGATGATCATGTGTATATGGTTGAGTCTGTATTTGTATTAGTTTGGTTCTTGTGTTCATTGAGTCTGTAAACTTGATTCTTGGTCTATTAATCATAGATATAAGGAAATCTATAAGTTAGTTCATCTATTCTTTTTGAAATATACTTTTATTTTTATTTTGTCTTTTAGTATTATGTTTTGTAAATTATATGGTCTTAGGTTAAGGGCATGTACAAAGCCTTACAAGCTTGTAAATTTTCAAAGAGGCTGCCTTGGTATCCATCCTCTATTTTTTAATTATTTTATTTTTATGTATAATTATTATGTTGACACCGTGACGGAACTTGAACGTTTTGAAAAGGAGGCGAATATTTCAAGACCCACAATATATGTTAATTTTTTGAAGAGAGGGGACGAAAACAATATTTTTAACAAAAAAATAACATTTCGGCCGAAAATTTAACACTACGATCGGAAAAAGAAAGGGTGCGGTCTCTTGTCGGTCCTATAAAAGCTTCATCTATGTTCTGACACAAACTCATAAATTGTGTTAGATTTATGAACTTAAACACAACATGAATATTTACGGGTTTATATGAACATAACACATTTTACAAGAATTATTTTTTAAATTTTATTTTTTTTCATATCAATTTCTTTTTTAATTATTAATCTTTAATTTTTGACACAAAGAATCTTAAATTTGTTAAACGGGTAACTGTAAATACTTTGGGCTGACATAAACATGAACCGCTTATGTAAAAGGGTTTGAAGGTTCGACCAGAAATTAATCTCTAATAATAATACATGCTTTATAATTATATATAAAGTTATATATTTTAATATTAACTAAAGAATATTTTATTTATAAAATGTAGACTTCTTTATTACCCGTCTAATTAAACCATGTATATAAAAGTTAGCCTCGAGCTTGGTTTTGGTTGACTTGGGATATCATCTCAGGGCTTGGAGCCCAAGCTACAAAAAAGAATAAAAAAAAAGATAATATATTAAACTATTGAAGCAATGAATTATATACCTTATTAAAACTACAATATCAATCATGGGCGGCCCGAGGGAGGGGCAAACCCGACCCTCATTCCGGGTCCATTTTTTTTATATCAATCCTGCGCACGCAAATTCTCAAGGCCGCCCCTGAGAATTAGATTAATGATTATACAAACAATACCCTGTATTCTAAGAATTATTTATTTATTTATTTATATTTTAACCAAGAATTGAGCTTAATTTGGATCCATGACCAAGTCCTATTGGTATGGGATATTTTTTCCATTAATTGATTAGTTTTATTGATATGACCCAGTCATACTATTAGGGATTTTTATTACAAAAGAAAGTCATATTCATTCTATTACACATATAAGGGTTAAATATGCTAAAAACAATTTTTTGTCTAAATATATAAAAACGTCTGTTTTTTTTGCACCGGATTTGTAATTTCTAAATATAGTTAAAAAGACAAATTTAGTAACAAAAAGATGATTTTTATATTTTTAAGTAAAATCATATTATTACTCAAGTGAACAAGCCATACCAAATTGTCAACTCAGCTATGCATGCTGATATCCGGAGAATTGCCTCAACTGGTAAAGACTCACCCTCCCAAAGTGGAGGTCTTGGGTTCTAACCTTGTTGGATGCAATTTAATGGATATCCAGGTGAAGGAACGAATCAGAGCTTTAATCCCCGATTCGAACCTAATGGGGGGCGAGGGTTTACGGATTCCATCCGGTTCTCGTGCATCTGGGGGCACACGTGTCTCAAGGTCGGAGATCGAGGAATCGATCTTAGCTATCAATCGCCAGGATAACTGAAGGTAGCACGACGAGACAATTTAACTGCCGTTCAAAAAAAAAGCTATGCATGCTGATGCTATTTAAAAGTTTTTTATGAAGTTTCCTATGCATTACTTGTATCAAAGCTAATTCATTGCATTTTACGCCCGGTACTTTCGTACTTTTGTGGCTTAACATTTTAAAATTTATAGTTTTTCTAATTTCCTCTGTCATCACAAGGACGTTTGACTTTGTTTTTAAAAAAATAAATAAAAGTTAAACTTTCTAAATGTGACTGTTTTCTTGTTACAGAAGGGAGCTTATTTAAATAACGTTAAAAACTGATTTGTAATTAATTAGTTGTTGCACAGATGAAGCTTAGCATAATATGCCATTTGGTTCTAATATTTTTGAGTTTGTTGTACCATGGGTTATGTACACAATCAATTTTACCCAAAAACAGCAGCATTGTTTTGCATGATGAAGTTACAATAATTCCAGTTGGAATAATTCTTGACATGGATTCATGGAATGGGAAGTCGATTCACAGCTTCATAACTTTTGGAATCACTGATTTTTACGCGTATAATTATAATTACAGCATGAGGATCGTTCTCCACACAAGGGACTCCAAAGGTGATCCTTTACAAGCTCTCTTAGCTGGTAAGATTTTTTTAAATCCTCCTCATGAGTTAATTTCTTACTATTTTGTCATCTGGTACAATGTGGATATTTTTAGATTTTGTAGGGGATCTTTAATATCAACTTTTAATGCATAGAAGTATCTAGATGGTAGTTTAATTTTAGATATATAGTGGGTCAAGCTGGATTATGAACACTTGTTATATTATGTTCTATGTCGTGTATGGGCTCCGAGAACATTCTTAATAGGCCCAAGATTACTATGTAATGTATCAAATGTTGCTAATTGCCATAACAGTTGAGAAACTGTCAATAACACTTAAATGGCAATTATCCACAATTAACCCCAATCTAAGTAGCATAATTATGTTTAAGGGTATTAAACATTGAGTCAACTGGTAATATATATGCAAGTAAGAATTAATCTTGTGTTATTCTTGTTCTTTGTTTACAAACAAATTGAAGCAAATCAAGAGATATGGGTTATACTGTGAGTGATCAGTTGTTTCGTGATAACCCTGGGCAATAATCTTGATGGGTGTGTTGGTGGAATTCAAAAGAGGTTTAAAGAAATGGGTCAATAACAAGTAATGGGTCGGGTAGAGTAGTGATCTAAGTTAGTTATTAGTAGCGGTCTTAGCCTCTTAGGTGGTTTGTAACCTTAATCTTAAAAAAAAAGATAATGATAAGAGAGAGAGATTTTGTTTTCTATTAATTGAGATAAATTAATCATACATGTGAACAAGGGAAGAATAAGTAGGAAAAAAAAGAGAATGATAATGCCAAGTTATTTTTTTCCATTTATCCAAAAATTGAATGATAGTTTGTTTGGTAAGGAAGACGAATTAGTTATGTCAAAAAGCATTACTGCACTGGTGGATTCTTTCGGTTGGAGGGAGGCTATACTTTTATATGAGGACATTGATTGTGGGCGGGAAGTTTTATCATACTTTCTTGAATCTTTTCAAGACAAAAGCATACGGGTTAGTCACACAAGTGCGGTTCTTGCCTTGTCCACGGATGATCAAATCTCTCAAAAGCTGCAAAAGATCAAGATTAGTCACAAAAAGGTGATAGTTGTACATATGTCATCTTTATTATTAGCATCTAAAGTTCTCTTAATTGCAAAAAGATTGGGAATGGTGAATGAAGAATATGCTTGGATTGTGACTTACAATACTATTGACATCCTGCAACAATTGGATAATGAAGTTACTGAATCAAGCCAAGGGGTGATAGGTTTAAGGTCTTATATTCCTGCATCAGGAAAATTGCTTAATTTAACCACAAGATGGTACAATGAATGCCATGTTAAGTATCCTAGTTCGGCATCAATAGAGGTAATTGTGTTTGCTATATGGGCGTACGACACAATTTGGGCGCTAGCAGAAACAGTTCAAAAGCTTGGGGTTCAGTTTTCATTTGTAGTCACTCAAATGGAATTGATGCTTCAACATGAGCTTTCAAAAACAAGTTTTAAAGGTGTAACTGGAGAGTTTCGCCTTGATGATGGAAAGCTAGTCTCCAACAGATTCAAGATTGTAAATGTGATGGGCAATGGAGCGAGAAAAGGGTCTACAATTACTCCAAAACGTCGGATGTTGCAAACTATTGGTGGGAAAAAGCTGAAAGTTGGTGTTCTAATACGAAGAAAGTTTAAGTACTTCATAGATGCAGTTCATGACATTCAAAAAAATGTAACAATTGCCACTGGTTTCTCTGTGGATGTTTTTAATGCTTGCATTAATGCATTACCATACGAAGTACTATATGAGTTGGTTCCATTTCCCAATGGAACATATGATGATCTTATTAAGAAGGTTTATGTTCAAGTATGTAACTTCTTTGAATAAAAAATCATTGCTTTTATGCATATAAATTCAATTATTTTGTTGTATTTCAGGAGATTGATGAAATTTTGGGTGATTCAACGATTCTTGCCAATAGATCTGAGTTTGTTGACTTTACAACAACTTACACTGACATGGGCATTGGAACACTAGCAAGAATCAACCATAATGACATGTGGACCTTCTTGAAGCCACTTGATGTGGATCTATGGCTGGTCACTGTGGCTTTTGCTATCCTCACAGGCTTTGTCGTTTGGGCAATCGAGTCCATGAATCAAGGGTCCCAAAAAACACCCATTTAGCAAATTGGATCAACCTTTTGGTTCATCCTAATGACACTATTTTTTGTTCAAAGTTCTCTCTCTTTCTTTGATGGTACATTAAGTGATACTCAAACCAAATATATACTAATTGACTGAATACTTGTGATGTAGGAGATAAGCTGTCAAGTAATCTGGCAAGATTCGTGGAGTTTGTTTGGTTACTTGTCGTACTTATTTTGATTTCAAGTTACACTGCAACATTAACTTCACTACTAACTGTTGAACAATTTGTGTTGGCGTATGAGGGTGAAACCGTGGGGTTTCATGGTGGCTCTTTTGTTGCTGGAAGGGCCGTTAACAACTTGCATTTTGAGGATTATAGGCACAGACCATACTATTCGTATGAAGATTATGCAGAAGCATTATCAAAAGGGGGAAAACATGGTGGTGCTGATGCTATCATTGATGAGATCCCCTACATAAAGATGTTTCTTGGCTTGTACTCAGCTGATTATGCAATGATTTCATCAGAACCTACTACTTCTGGTTTTGCCTTTGTAAGTATCATTCCTTTTTTTTTTTAAATTTATAGAACAATGTTTCATAGGCTTTAGATCTATATATTAAAGATTATCAATTCCTTTCTTTACATTTTTTTTCATTAATTAGATCTTTCAGAAAGGATCACATTTGGTAATGGAGATGTCAAGACAAATTGCAAAATTAAGAGAGGAAAGAACACTGAGACTTTTAGAAAAGAAGTGGTTTGAGAAACAGTCGTCATCATCATCATCCCAAGATTCTCCATCAAAGCCAAAAACCTTAAATTTTAGCAGGTTTAGAGGTTTGTTTCTTGTTAGTGGGATCTCTTCAGCTTTAGCCCTCATGATATCTGTCATTTCATTACTTCATGCGAAACTACAAGTTCATAGCATCATTTCCTTGGTCTTGCAGCAAAATTTGGTGGCTAATTTGAGGTATCTCTTGTACAAAAACGCCATTAACTAGGATACAATTAACAAATTATAAGTCTAAACTCATGATCCACTTGTTTATATATTTATTAAATATGTATTTAATTTGGTCTTCTTAAAACTCTATCAATATATATATATGAATGAAATTTGTGTAGAACAGTTGATGGATTCCTTTTAAGATATACACTTCCACATATGCATCTTATTGTTGGTATCTAGAGCACATCTAATGATTAAGAACAAAAAAAAAACCTTGCCTAACTACTACCATAACACTCTGACCAATCTGACAAACGGGTCATTTATTTGAATTATACTCAGTAATCTTGACCAAAAACAAGATAAATGGGTTGATTTAAGTAAATAATTATTATATTGGGTTGAAATGGTTAACATCATAACAAAAAACATGTTGAGATGACTAACACATTAACACGATGCAGGTAAAGATGAGTAACCTACAAACTACGGAACCAAAATAAATTCAACATGTAAGAATTGTCAATAATATATTTCATGATAAAATTACTAAAGATTATGCTATTAAGCTATTTGTTTACGTTATAACCCATTTTAACTTGAACCAAATTGATGTACTTTTAAAAACGATCCATTTAGACAATTAGACTCAAACTGATTTTGCTTAAAACTCATCCTGACCTGCATCCATTCTGACCCTCCCATTTTTCCATGATTAATTTGAATGCACCAATGGTTATATGAGCGTGCCATATGGCCCATATCCATGCATGTTCAAAGATTGGGCTAGGCACAACAATTGGTATTCAAATTTGTTTTAAGAAGTGAGAAATCTCCTGATTATACAATATACATACACACTTATAAGTAGGTTTTAGGAAGAACTAATTAATACACAGACATTGAAAATTCCATATTTATCATTGTGAGGGTTTCATTGGATATTTATGCCCTTCAAATTGATGCTCAAGTTCCAAACACACTGCTACTTCTCATTTTAGTATGAAACAAGAATAAAACATTAATCTGATGTTCATATATGAACTATTATATACTTATATTCGAATACATATTCAGACCTCAACACATTATGTGCATATATATTACTGACCTGTCGGTTAACATAAAACTGTTTCTAACTGTTTCTAACTGTTTCATTAACTGTCTCGCAGTTAATTAACTGAAATTGGCAAATAACTTGCCCTGCAAGTACGTCCATCAACTTTTAAACACAAAACATAACACTTTGGGCTTATCTAATAATGTTCTAGTAGCCCATCACATATATAAAACATAAAACTAATTAAAACATAAGTTTTGACCCGTTATGAAATTTTTACTAAACTTGATCATAATTAAGGTATTAAGTCGAACACAAATGTTGGTTGCAAGCCAATCATTTGACAGTTAATTTGGTGGGAATAACCAACAAAACTACCATGTAAAGCTAATCGTATTCATATTATATCTTTTAAGGGTGTGATTTCTTTATTAACGGATGTTTAAATAATTTATCATTCATTGCTCTCACTATTTAGCGTTCATGTTTTGGTATATGCAAAAAGAGTGGGATTCATGTTTCGGGTTGAGATACCTTATCCCATCATCAAATCAACTTAATAACTTCACAAAAAGATGGCGAAAAGAAACTCTGTTAAGCAACTAAAACATCTTTAGCTTACTGGCATATGATGCAATCTTTGCCATAGGAATGGCTGTTGAAAGAGTAGAAAATAGGCCTTTTTAAATATGGGAAGAGCATTGATGCTATGGATTTCACAAATATTCAAGCATCTAAAAATGGAATGAACTTTCATGCTTAAAGCCCATCCTGACATGTTACCCGACCCAACCCGTCCATTTTATCAGGCATACATTATCTTGATTAAAACGTTAGTCATATATGCAACATTCATGTGAAAACATAATTTATGAGTCTCTTAGTTTGTATTCATGTGACTCGATTTCTCTTTAAAATTACTTTATTATGTAAAAATTTAAACTCACGTACTACAAATGTTAAATAAAGAAAATCGTAAGTAATAAATACTAAAAGAAGAAATAAAAGGTTGAATAAAAAAAAGTATTAAATATAACATGTAAAGAAATAGACAATGAAAATGCTTAACTAAGAGAAGCAGGAAAAAAAAAAGCAATACCAGCTGACATAGATTTAATTGACTAAGTCAAGCTAGTTTATGTTAACGTACTTTGTATTTTAATTAATTAACCATAATTGTTTATTAGTTACCAATGGCCTAGCTTATGGTTCAATGTTATGGAGAATGAGAGATAAAGCTTAGACTTCTTGAGGTCTCAGGTTCTAAAACTGACAATGGGGAGTTTACTACAATTGTGGATTTTCTCCTGAATTGGTGAGATATAGGTGGTGTGGTTGACGTACAAGCTTTCCTTCGGAAACGTGCCAGTCTATCGACTGTTGTCGTTAAAAAAAGGTTTGTATATATTTTCTTAAACAAGACTATATATAGGAAGACTTATATGTGTGTGTGTATATATAATCAAATTGAGCCAGTGGTCTCTTACGAAGCGGCATCTATACCACGTTGGAATAGGGGTAAGGTATGTCTTCATTAGACCCCACAAAGTAGGAATACAATGGGTATGTGTTGTTCTTGCTGTTGTATATATTTAATCAAATTGCTATTGCAATTATATTAATCAACTACGATATTTTCTGGGAAGTTTATTATCCCCGCGGCCGGCCTATGCGTGTTCAACTTTTCTATTACAATGCATTGACCATTTAGAAAACGGTTTGCTAAGTAATCGGTCTTGTGTGATGTTGAAGTCATTTGTAATATATTTCGATAAAATGTGACTAGTTGTTTTTTTCTTCTTTTTTTTTTTTTTATGTTTTAACTTCAATAAACTGAAGGTGAGATACAAATCAAAGAACACAATATTTCATACAATGAAGGTCATGAGTTACAGAAAACATATAATTATATCATTTATAATTCTCATGAACAATGGGTTGTCAAATCCATCACCCGTTTTCAATATGAGTTCTAGCAGTAAGCATGAGATACCTGTTGGGGTGATTCTTGACATGAAATCATTGTTTGGACAGATGGTTCATAGCAGCATTCTCATGGCAATTTCAGATTTTTATTTTCTAAATGATGAGTACAAAACGAGGTTAGTTCTACACACAAGGGATTCAAAAGGAGACATTTTACAAGCTATATCAGTTGGTCAGTTCACTTACATATACATACATATATATATATATATATATATATATATATAGGGGAGGGTTCCTAAGAAAACTCCTATTTACTAGAAAACTAAGAAAACCACTTTTTCACCATTGATTAAAACAATCAAAGGTTAAGATCATATCATGGCAATTTTGTAAATAAATAGTAATTAAAGGATTTAATAATAACATCATAAGGATACAATAGTCAAAATAAAATTTTTCTCTCTCATCTATTTAATACAAATTCCTAAAATCACTCTATTATCTTATTTCTTCTCTCTCTTAATTTATATTAAAAATTTAATTCAATTTTTTTCACTCAAAAAAGTGAATTAAAACAATTTGAATTTTTTAATACAAAAAATCCGAATTTTTGGATAAAAAAAATCGATTTTTTTCAAATGAATTATATGATTACATATATGTAATCAACCCAATTATTTATATATTTAACATGATTACATATATGGAATCATATACATATTAGTTTGATCAAGTTATATAATGTAAACATGCTTACATATATGCAATCTTACAAGTAAACTTGATTACATATATGTAAGCATTCAAGAAAAATATATACTTAAGCATTGAAGGAAAAAAAATCATCTGATTACATATATGTAATCAAACCAATTATTTAAATATTTAACATTATTACATATATGTAATCATAGAAAGATATTAGTTTGATCAAGTTACATAAATTTGATTACGTATACGTAAGCACACAAGTAAACCTGATTACGCATACGTAAGCACACACGTAAACCTTATTACGCATACGTAAGCACACACGTAAACCTGATTGCATATACATAGGCGCACAATTAAACCCTATTATGTATACGTAATCATACATTATGTAAAAACAATGATATATCTAATCATTAAGCATTTAACTTGATATTTGTAATAATACATGTATGTCATTTGATTAAAAAAATCAAATCATACAATCTGATTACATATATTCAGTCATACAAATGCATTTTTTTACAAATATATAAAACAAGTAAGATGAAAAAAAAACCAACTATATCATCCGATACAGTAATAACAAAAAGCATTTGCATATCACAAATAAAAGATTGGGAAATGAAGGAAAACCATTTGCATATCACAAGGAATTATTAATTAAAACGAACCAATGGGTACGCCATTACTCGTCGGGTTTTTTAATGGATAATCTTGGAATGTGTAGAATTCGGCTGCTTCTGTCGAATTGACCTGATCTTCTAATATTATCCGATTGAATTTGAAATGATGAAAACTTGATTTGGTGGCGTTGTTGCAGCTTGAAGAGGGGAGAAGATGATCATCAATTTTTATAAATTTGCATGAGAAATTAAATTGGCTGTGATTCTTTGAAGATTTGAATTTTACGTTGATCTTCATAAACAATTCACGTCTATAGATGAAATATTCAAAAATCAACATTCAAAAACCTCACAAATATGTGTATGAGGAGATGAGGATTTTGCAAATAATATATATGGAATAATTCAAGATTGTAATGATATGCGTACAAAGCCTTCTTAATTAATTCTAAGATTTATACGATTTTTGAAATAAAAATATCATTACCAAAATTAATGGGATGTTAGTGTACCAAAATACCCTTTTAATAATTTAAAAAAATAAAATTATAAAAAAATCTGATTGGTTGATAAGAGTTTTCTAAGTTTTCTTAAAAAGAAGTGGTTTTCTCATGAACCTTCCTCTATATATATATATATATATATATTCATTATGCAGTTTTCAAAATGTTGATTGATTACAGTACTAGCATTCTTGCTATATTACAATGGTGTTTATAGGGCAGTTTATCAAAGTACGTGCTCTTTGTCATTGATTTGGTTAACGGGTCAAATGGGTCAAGTTGCATCATCACCAGGATCATAAATTACATATATATTCGATTCATTATACGCAGCAAAACAAAACAGTATATATTTGTATGTAAGCCGTTATAAAACATGGAAGAAACAGTGAAAATCAACCAAAATGCGGAGCAAAAGCAATTCGATCTTATTCGACTATGACTCGGGCAAATCGTCAAAGTTTACAAGCAATTACAAAGAAATTGAATACTAGAGAATTGAATAAGCCAACTGACCTGAGTCCCCTAACTGTTAGATTTGAGTAAACTCTAGAACTAATCTACAACCTCACAAACTAATTGCTATCAAATGACCATATTGCCCTTATTGACTCTTAAGAATTTCTTTAAAGTATTGACACATTGAACCCCTGAACCATCTATACTTTTTCATTACATTATTAACACTAGTGATGAACAAAAACATGAAAATAGTGAAAAAAAATTGACATTTTGATCTTCTAGACATGTTTTTTGTATCTAAGCATGCTCGTTTGCACGTTACAGCTTCTGATCTTCTAGAAAATCTTAAAGTGCAAGCAATCATTGGACCTGAATCATTGCTCGAAGCAAAATTCTTAAGCATTTTGAGTAACAAAACCAAAGTTCCTGTTCTTTCATTAATTGCAAGCTCATCATTCAACTTAGATCAACATCGTTACTTTCTTCAAATGCCACAAGATGAAACCATCCAGTGGAAGGGTCTAGCAGCCCTTACCGAATCGTTTAAATGGACCGACGTCATCCTTATTCATGAGGACAGTGAGTTTGGGAGAGAAAGTGTACCATATATGATTGATTCTTTTCTAGAAAAGAAAATTCATATATCTTATAAGAGTGCGATTTCTTCACTAGCAACGGATGATCAAATAGTTGATGAGCTTCGTAAGCTGTCAGATTTGCAAGAAACCGTATTCATCATTCATTGCTCTCATGATTTAGCATTTCGTATTTTGGTATACGCAAAAAGATTGGGATTGATGGACCAAGGATATGCTTGGATAGTAACAGATAAGACTATGGACTTCTTTGATCCTATGGAGTTAGACGAAGAAGTCGTTGAATCATTTCAAGGAGTTTTGGGGTTGAGATACCTTATCCCATCATCAAATCAACTTAATAACTTCACAAAAAGATGGCGAAAAGAAACTCTTTTAAGCAACCCAAACATCTTTAGCTTGCTGGCATATGATGCAATCTTTGCCTTAGGAATGGCTGTTGAAAGAGTAGAAAGTAGGCCTTTTAAAGATGGGAAGATGAACATTGATGCTATGGATTTGACAAATATCCAAGCATCATCTAAAAGTGGAATGATGCTGTTGAAAGAGTTGCTAAATGTTAGATTCAAGGGGTTGAGTGGTGAATTTCATCTTCTAAACAGGAAATCTGTTGCTAAGCCATTGGAAATAGTGAATGTGTTTGGAAAGGGTGAGAAAAGAGTTGGGTTTTGGACAGAAGATGATGGCATCACCATGTATATAAAGTCTAAGCTGAATTATCGAAATAAACCTTCTATAAATGGTCTTGAAAGCATAATCTGGCCAGGAGGATCTATGATCCATCCAACAAGACGTTTGATGATGCAAACAAGCAAAACGTTACGAATCGGTGTTCCTATGCTGGTTGGATTTGAAGAATTGTTAACTGTTGAACACAATCCTCAAACCAATGCAACCATTGCTAAAGGGTTCTGTGTAGATGTGTTCGATGCTGCGATTGAAGCGTTATCATACGAAGTACCATACGTATTTGTTCCATTTGTCTTCAGTAAAGCACCAAATTCAGAAGAATACAATCAACTTATATATGAGGTCTATCTTCAGGTATGATTCATTTAAGGTTGTTGCGATTTGTGTGTGTTTTGGGTATGGTTATGTAGTTATTGTGACTCTAGGGACACAATGGCCAGTTTTGAATGTGTTTGCTGCACAAACCTACTTGTAATTTTCTTTAAGAAATGAGCTTCTAAGTAATAGCAAAACATAATAGACTTTAAACCTAACTTCCTAGTAACTACACAAGTAATCCATTCAAACTTAGGACAATAATTAAGGCCACCTAACAACCACCCTAACTTTAACCCGAGTTTGATTCTTGGTCTTTTACAACTTCTTCATTTTGTTCCAACTTCCTTTGATTCCTTTATCACTTGATTTTTCTATGGATCGAATTCTTCGTTGCAATCTCAACTTGAATCTGCAGATTCTATTTGATCAACATTGAAGCGGGGTTAGCAACGTTGTTAGTGAAAGTGAAATTAACTTTTCTTTCTTGAACCTATAACGTATCTCAACCAAGTTGTGAGATTAACCATGATTCCCTCCTGACCATCCAACATGTGATTTGTAATCGTATCATCATCTTGGTCGAAACCTACGATTACATCTCCCACATCAAGGCTTGAAATGGTTTGTGGTTCCCCTTCAATTTGTTAGTGATGCAAACCGCAATAAGACTTTGAAAACAATCTTTCTTCTTTTAACCTTGATCCTATTGGTTAACATACCTTGAATCCCATTTGAATCAGCTCCTTCTACCAATCTGCCATGCTTTCTGGATCTTTTCAAATTTACTTGGAACTGAACTCTCATTTGAACTCAAATACACTTTCTTTCTTTTGTATCTGCCTTCTATAAAACAAACAGAAAATAAAAAGTCACAAGTCCCCTTTGATCTGCGACTGATTTTCACAATCCAAACACTCCTATTGGTTTTGAAAATTTGCAACAAAACATGCAGCATCAATACCATTCTGTTTCTGGTTTTCTTTTTAAAAACAACTGATCATCTTTTCTTAATGTTTCTGACGATTGAACACAACAACAATCCACACACTTGTGACTGATGTAGACAACTGAAAACACTCCCTTGATTTGCGACTGAAATCAAAACTTCAGACTTCAGAGATTAAACAATACAGCATTCAAGAATCAAAACAAGAAACTGTGATGATTATTAAATGACCCGGTTCATGCCTTGGTCTTGATCACACCTGCCGTCGTGAATTCTGGCCAAACCGCCTTCACAAAACCTGCTGATGATCGAATTAAAGTTTTTAATAAACTTGCTCCAAAACTTTAATTCAAATTTCTCAAGTACTTGAGTAAATTATGTTTTTAGTGATTTATGTTTATACCATTTTTTAGTGCATGTCCTTTATTTTTAAAAATATCAAAAAACATACTTCGTAAGGACTTATGTGAAGGCAAAATAGTCTTTTACCCTCACATGGACCCATTAATTAAACTTCTTGTCAAACTTGCTACAAATTCCCAATTTCACTTTTGAATTTTATTGAATTTTTTTTCTGATTAACTATATTTTTAAATTTTTATGCCTCAACGTACGTGACGTAACCACATTTTTTATTTACGTTCGAACTATAGCACGAGAGTTTCAATCATAGCTTCCCACCGGAGCGCTAAGGCAAGCTGCTAGTTTTAAATTAATTCCTTGAATTATTGAGTTTGTCAATGTTAAATACGTACTCAAGAGTAAATTATGTGATTAATTATTAGTATATGATAGATGATTATCCAAATTTGTATATTACACATTACACACAAATATAATCATATTCAGTTAGATATCCAAACAATCAATTTTATAATTTTACAAGCATATTATTCCATATACATACTTTGAGTAAAGGAATAAGTTGTTGTTTAATTAATTGTGATCCAGAAGTATGATGCGGTTGTAGGGGATACCACGATTACTGCCAATAGATCCTTATATGTTGACTTTACAATTCCTTACACCGACTTAGGCGTTGGGACAGTTATAAAAGATGATCAGAACTCGAGAAAAATATGGTGGTTTTTGGAGCCTCTGGATACATATATGTGGGTTGTAACTACTCTTTCTTTTTTCATAATTGGAGCAACAATATGGTTTCTTGAACATCATCATCAAGATTCGGCCTTCCGAGGTCCATGGCATGGAGTCGTTGGACCTGTCCTCTGGTTCTCTTTCTCTACACTTACATTTAGCCAAAGTAAAATTTCTGTCCTATGGTTTTTTCTATGATTTTCAAAGTTTTCTCAACTTAAAAGAGTTTTCTCAACTTAAAAGAGTTTTCAAAATATTCACCCCCCATACATGCGTGCGTGCTTATGGATATACCGAGTATGATGAGATGAATTCGGTGTAGTGTAATATTGGTCATTTAAAAAAGATAGACCACTTTAAAATAAATGCTAATTGCCAACACGTCCCAATAATCAGTTTAATTGTACAACTAATTAAATTAACACCCTTAAAATATCAATGTCCTTCCAAAATCAATGTTTTTGAAACTTGCAAGATGATAAACTAGCCTTGGTGCATCACTAACATTCATTATTTGGTTTTCAGGAGCGAAGTTGTGGAGTAATTTGTCAAGGCTTTTGGTTATTGTTTGGTTATTTATAGTCCTTGTGATGATTACATGCTATAATGCTGCTTTAAGTTCCATGTTAACGATTCAACAAATTCGGTTAACGCAAAAGGGGATTGATATAGGCTACCATGCTGGTTCTTTCGTTGAAGGAGTTATCGTTAACAACTCTAATTTTAAGGACCCATCACTTCTACCCTACGCCTCATTAGCTGAGTACAAAAGTGCTTTAGAAGGTGGAAGTAAGAAAGGTGGTGTTGTTGCTATTATGGACGAGCTCCCATACATCAAGCTATTCCTCGCAAAGTATGGTACTGCCTATCGTTTGGTCTCTTATAGACCCAGTACTAATGGCTTTGGCTTTGTAAGTCTGTTTCCTTACGAACATATTAGTTATATAATGATTTTTTTTTTTTTTTGGGGGGGGGGGTTCATTTCGAAATGGTTATCCTGTAGCCTTTTTTTTTTTTTACGCTTAGATGTACATTTATTTTCATATTATGAGGAACAAAAACGTTGATGATTTTAGTATCATCAAGCGACACAATCGCTTTGGTTGTGGCAAGGGTAAGGTATAGAAGACCTAACAAGAGGAATGAGGGGAGGGTGGGTCTGGCAAGGGTAAGGTCACGAACACCTAAAATGTCTTAGTCTATGTAGTTGTGCTTCAATGGCCTTTCTCAACTTGGCCTCATGGTATGCTATTGCACCTCCAATGAAGGTAGTTCACTGGCTATCACTTTCTTTTTGAACGATTTGATACGCTCAGCCATCAATTCATCAAGATACATAGTGTTATGATGAGCACCATCCTTATTTTCTTTACATTTACACCAAAGCTATCGTAGTTTAGTTTGATTTACTTACGCACCAAATGAGAAGTTAGAATAGTCAATGATACGACTTAAGAAGTGTAGAATCCACACTCGATCAAGCTATGTTAACTTTGGTACATAGGTGCCTCTAGATTTATTTAGGGTTGAATCTCCTAAACATGTGATTTTCTTTGGGGAATTCTCCCCAAAATGAGCGTTAACCAACCCAACCCAACCCGTCTATTTTGTCAGGTATAACGAGAATGTTTGTACTTTGTTTAACTTCATGAATAGTAAGAATTTTTTATTTTAAACACTTGAACATTTATATTATTGTTCAATTTTAGGTCTTTCCAAAAGGATCACAATTAGCATCCAATATTTCAAGGGAAATATCAAAGCTAAGAGAGGAAGGAGAACTATTGAAATTGGAAAAGAAATGGTTCAAGAGAGATTCATCTTTTTTACCAGAAGATTCTCAAGTAGGGAACCCAACAACTCTAACATTATATAATTTCCGTGGTTTATTTATTATCGGTGGGATTACATTGATTCTTGTATTCTTACTTCACTATGTGGTCACATATTCGTGTCTCATCTATTTTTGGGTAGACCCTGCATCAGTGTGGCAATATTTGAGTATGATCTAGTTAAAAGTTTGTAGCATCCATACTATATAATCAAAACATATTGATATGTTGTATAACATGTTTCTAGTCAATTCATATCATATTTGTCATGTGATGTTTTTCTAAATTATTCATGAGACATGTTTAACAAATTAATTTAAAGATTAATTTAATTTAAAACATTCAAGTTAAACTTTTAAATTTATAAAAAGAAACTACTATTTAATTTCTCTTAATTAGTATCATTTCAAACTTTTCATTTTCAATAAATAATTTCAAAAATTCAAAATTTTCAAATCTCATTTGTATTGTTTAAAGAAGTGTTTAGACATTTATAAAAGTTATTTTTTTTCTTTTTTCTTTTTAAATGCTAGAAATTTTATGTTATTTTTATATTTATTTTTTGTTACTAATTGATTTGCAATACATATTTTTTTATGCAAATATGTGTACTACACAGGTAAATAAACTAATATGTTAAAAACACACACACACACATATATAAGAAAATGATAAATTGAAAACCACTTCAACTGAGAAAACACGACGTAAGATTTAATTTTTTTTATTTTTATGTTATTTTTATATTTATTTTTTGTTAACAATTGCTTTGTAATACATTTTTTTATACAAATATGTGTAATAAACATGTCAATAAACTAATATGTTACACCCACACACATATATGTGTGTGTGCATATATATATACATATATATAGGGGATTAATAAAATGAAAACCTATGTAAAACAAACGTGTTTTTTTTGAAAATTTTTTTACAGGTTTATAACATACGTAACACTGCGTCAGATCTGACGGAATTTTTTTACGTTTTTACGTATGTTTTACAAATTTTTTTTTTTACATGGTTTTCATAGTTTTCACATTAAGGATGAGTTTTCAAATTATATAATATATACATATATAGGGAGAGGTTCAAATGTTAACCCATGTTTATTGCGTTAATCTATTACTTTTGGGCCCACACTAAAGCAAATCTAAAAGTGTAGGTTTTTTTTTTTTTAATTAATGTAGGACCCACTTACATTAATAAAAAAATAAGAAAAAACCTATACCTTTAGATTTACTTTAATGTGGGCCTCTAAGTAATAAGATGTAGTTATTCGGTTATCGCAATAAAGAATAGTTAACATTATAACCATCCCATATATATATATATGTGTATATATAGGGGATGATTCCATAGAAAACTCTCATTTTAAAAAAAACTAAGAAAACCTTTAATCCACCATCGATTGATATTATCAATGGTTGAGATCAATAGTGACAAGATTGTGAATAATTGTAATTAAAGGATTTAATTATAAATTTATAAGGTAGATTAGTCCAACAAAATTTTTATCTCTCCTATATTTAATAAAATTCCTAAAATTACTGTTCTCTCTCCTCTCTCCTATCTTTTACAATTATATAAAAAATTAATTCAAAAAAACTTAGTAATTTCTAAAAAATTTAAATTCAAACAATCAAAATTTTTTAATTAAAAAAATTTGAATTTTTTCAAAGAAATTATCTTATTACATATATGTAATTATATAACTGGTTACATATATGTAATCATATAACTGATTACATATATGTATATAATCATATAATGAATTACATATTTGTAGTAAAATATATCATTTAAGAAATAATAACACTTGATATTCTAATTCTTAAAGTTAAAACTAAAAACATGTATTTATTAAGTCGATATTAGAAGCTAAGTTACATATATGTAACTTATTTGATTACATATGCACAGCAATCACAAAAAAAAAAACTAAAAATTTACTCAGTTACGTATATGTAATCATATAACTGGTTAATATAACTGGTTTATAAACCTGATTACATATATGTAATCATGTAACTAGTTACATATATACTTGATTACATATATTTAATAATATATATAACCTCATAACTTACATATACGTAACAATCACAAAAAACATCAAAACATATATGAAAATATATATGAAGATGAATATGCAAATGAAAATGAATGTAAGTGAGTATAGAAATCCTTCTAATAGCCAAGTCAAAAGTATTCAGATCCAAAGTTTCCATTCAATTTCAGTCAGATACAAGTGAACATTATTATCATCGCACTAAAAATCCCAATTCTAAAAAGTTCATCAACAATTCATGGATAATACAATTTTACACATCAAAAAAAGTGAAACACCTAACTAAATTTCCAAATCGTCATCTTGATCGCATCGACACGTACGACTGACCTTCAGCGGTAACGACGACGAGAAAAGATTTCACCTTCTGTGGTTGCCGCCAGACCAATGATGATATCATGTGGATCATCCTCTTTAGTGGCATCATTTTTGATTCTTCAAAACCTTGCGTGTGTGTGTATTTCTAATTTGTAGACGATGGCCATGATGGTGGCACATGTGGTTAGGGTTTGATTTCCGTGGTGATTGGGTGGTCGATTTGAGGGGAGGATTTCGGGGCTAGGTAGGTGAATTAATATACAAGAAACGGAAATGGAGAAAGATGTATATATAATTTTATTGATTAATTTATACTTCAATTAAAAAAATAATTTCCTAAAATAAAATATATGAATGTTACTAAAATGTCCTTTATAATTACAAGAAAATAAAATATTTAGAAATTATGTGATTGGTTGAAAGGAGTTTTCTTATGAAACTTCCTATATATATATATATATATATATATATATATATATATAGGGAATGGTTCGAATGTTAACCATTCCCTATTGCGATAACCGAATAACTACATCTTATTACTTTGAGGCCCACGTTAAAGTAAATCTAAAGGTTGTGGTTATTTTCTTATTTTTTTATTAATGTAAGTGGGCCCTACATTAATTAAAAAAGAGAAAAAATTTCAACCTTTAGATTTACTTTAGTGTGGGCCACAAAGTAATAAGATGTAGTTATTCGGTTAACGCAATAAGGAAGAGTTAACATTTGATCATCTTATATATATATATATATATAGGGAAAGGAAAATTTGAAAACCTTTTCTTAATGAGAAAACTGTGAAAACCCATTTTCAACCATATGATTAATAAATGAAAGGAAAATTTGAAAACTCATTTTCAACCATATGATTAATAGATGAGTGGTTGGGATTAAAGATTGATTTTCTGATTTATTTATGTAATACTTAAAATATTGAGAGAGGTACAAAAAGGGTAAAATTGCCATTTACCCACATGTACTTTACATGTGTTTTTTATATTTTTAATCCAAAAGGTACTTCCTTTTCCTCAACCCGCTGCCCAAAAATTTGAATGATCGTCACCTCCAAAAGTACTTCCTTTTCCCTAACCCACCGCCTAATCACACCAACGACACCTATCTCCAAATCGCGCCAACGATCGGAACGACGGCCAAACACGAATTCAGCCAAACACGAATTTAGAAAAACTGTTTGGCTAATTACAACACTATTCTCAAATTATTGGCTCATCCAATTACCCACACACTAGTGGTTTCACCAATTTAAACTTCCGGCTCATCCGGTTATCCACACTCTAGTGGTTTGACCAATTTAAACTTCCGGCTTATCCGGTTATCCACACTCTAGTGGTTTAACTCATTATTACCAACTCATTTGGTTGTCCACCCTCTAGTGGTTTAATTGATCAATTTCACCGGCTCATCCGGTTTTCCACACTCATGTGGTATCATGAACTCATCTACCGGCTCATCCGGCTAATTTTTATGCCATTTATATTACGCATACAACTCAAGCATAACATTCATATTGAAACTAAAAATGCCTTCTCATAGGTCTTTTAACTCAGTTAGTTTCATTAGTCAAGTTATGCACAATCAATATATAAACACCAAAAAATCAAGTAGACTCTTTCTACTACTTATATGTAATGTTATAGTAAGTTGGGTAACTTACACACCATTGTGTATAAATACCCATATGTCCAATGGGTCAATCATATAGTAAACACAATTTACTAATGAACACCTAAAGTCACTTAACACAATCACACACATTGTGAATTTAACCACGTTTCAAACACAACTCATTTCAATTAAGTGACTTACAACCTATAAACATACACAATCTAGTCAATAATCACACACACATTTCAATTCTAACAATAATTAAACAAAACACACAACTTTGACTTTAAAAGTCAACATACTGGTAGTTACTACCATAAGTCAATAGTCTACTAACACTTTCATACCCTCAATGTAAGCTCTAACCACACACATTATGGTTTACATTTATGTTTATGCACTCATTGCACCACATACACATATTAACCCTCATGGTTATTAAGTTTAGTCTACTCACTAGTAGATAATACGATTGCCACCACAATCTTATTGTACACTTATTTGTAGATTTAATTCAACACACACACACACTGTGTTTAATCCACATAATTACTATGCAACACATGTCACCCAAGACATTAATGTCACACCCGTGTGACTTACACGCCCGTCGTGTATAGATGCCCATATATCCAATGGGTCAATCACATAGTAAACACAATTACTATTCAGCACCTGTCACTCAAGACATTCACATCACACTCATTGTGATTTACACACTCATTGTGATTTACACACTCATTGTGTATTGTTTCCCATATCCTCTTTGGGTCAACCACATAGTAAATTCAATTTACTAACCATCACTTAGAGTCAATTTACCTTAATCACACACCTTGTGAATTTAACAACATATTAAGTGACTCAATCAATTAGGTGACTTACCTTTGGTCCAAAGCTCTAATTACAAAGCAAGCTCCTTTCCTTGCCTATGAACTTTGTTTTCATCACCTATGCACACATTGCAATCATCTTAACATACACACATACATACAATCAAGTTCAACCCACTTGACCCGTTTGACTTTCTCAAAGTCAATTTATCACTCAATTGACTCTATCTTACCACATCTAGCAAGTTTTAGCCAATTTTCACAATTAATCATATTCTATGCCTCCCTTAGGCATTTATCAAATATTGATGTTCATTACACTAGTTATGATCCTAATCAGCCCATGACTATCCATAATCACCCATTTTAGTCAATATTCACCCAAGATCATAACTTTTATCCATTTTAACATCAATTTATTGCATATTAACATTTAACCCATGAATTATGATCCATATCCACCCAACAACGCTTTCTTACATGAGTTCTACCCAAAACCCATCATTCCCATCAAAACCCATGAACAAGTATCTTAGATACTTCTAAAACATTTATTTAGATGTACATAACCCACTAGTATCATCTATTTATGTTCAACATCACACATACTCAATTTCCCATTTTTATCACATTTTGGAAAATCTCATTTTTGTGCAGCAACTTTCTGAGTTGCTGCTATAATCAACATTTTTGACACATTTACAATATGTTTTAGCTCTTCATGTTCAAAGATGGGTTGTAGTAGACTCTTAGACCTTTCCAGAAATATAAAATACGCCTCAAACGGATACACGGTTGATTTTATACACAATTTACAAAATCAGGCCAGCAACTTCATTTTCACAATTCAGATTGCTGAATTTTTCTATGTTGCTGCTGTAATTGCCCTTTTAACCCACCGTAAGTTTGTTTTCAGCTTTTCATGTCAAAAGATGGATTGTATCCCTTTCAAAGAGCTTTCTAAGCATATAAGGCTCATTTTCTCATGATTTTTCTATGATTTTATACAGATTTTACAATAACAGTGCAGCAACACAATTTCTTTCAATTCAACATATAATCTCTTTTCTTTCAGGCAATTCATCAAACACCACATGTGCATGATTTACTAACTCGTTTTTCATTCAATTTCAACCATCACAAAATCTCTCATGAACACCCATGTTCATAATCATTGATTTCTAATCAAATTAGATGTTTAGTTACTTGATCACCCATATACTTATGGTTTCTAACCCATTTAAACAACCAATTTCAAGATTTAAACTAAACCCTAACTTTGTTCATCTTAAAAACTTTCAACCAACATCATGAATGAGATTAGAATCACTTACAAGATGTTAGATAGCACTTATAGATAGGTTTAGAAGCTTAAATCTTGAATTTCATCCACAAAATCAACGAGCTTGGAGGTTAGGGCTTGAAGTTCTTCTTCTCCCTTTTTTCTTCTCTGCTTCTCACGTAAAACACACACACATACAAGAGTTTTTTGAACTTTGACCGGGTCAAAGTCTTTTACTCTCTATTTTTACAACTTTGCCCATTTGGCAAGTTTAGTCCCTCAATCTTTTAATTAGTTAACCCACTTAACCAATCTAATAACCAAGTTAGTTACTAGTTAACTATAATACTCCAAATGTTATTATATTATTATCACAACATTATTGAAAATATAATAATGTTTATTTATTAAAATACACACGACCGTTAAAACGGGTCGTTACAATATGAAACAGAAAAATAGCAATACACACGTGATTTATACGAGAAAAAGCCTTAATCCCTTAGGATTGTCGGCATAAAAACCTCGGGAGGTGACAATCGTCACTCTGCCTAGTTTATTATCAACAAACCGATGAAATACAAGTGTTTGAGCTTGGATGATCGATACTAAGTGCTACAATTGCTTGAATCTGTGTGTGTTTGAGAGAAAATGCGACAAGAATGATGAAAAAACGCTTGCCTAATCGATCACCATCCATTTCTTTATATACAACATTTTGTAACAACTAAATTAACTATATTCCCGAATATCCCGGCGAGAATCTAGGAATAATGACCATGTGACAGCTACCACGTCCATTAACCATGTTTAACCGTCCTATTTAAGTAAATCCCGAGTCTTTAGGTCCAATTTAGTCAACATGACCGTTAGTGACTTGTTCTACACTTGTTTCCTTATTTAGCATGCTTATCACGTTTTCTTTGACTTTATCTCGACTTTTAGGGTAAAACCAAGTTCACAAAAAGGTACCTGCAAGACTAAGTCAAGCTATACAAAGAAGAGATCGATTAGTAACATTAGTATTCAGGATATTTGAGGATAGTTAAGAATCCCATATTCCGGATTATCCTCGGATATCCCGAATCTCAGAACATAAAAATTGGCGCACAACAGTACCTACGTATCAAAAAATGAATCTTACACAAACTGTTTGTTACACTTTAGCAAACTTAACGTAAAAAACTTGTAACTTAAAGTTTACGTCCAATCATTATTTTATTATTGAAATCAAAGTTGTAAATGATATGTAAAATCCGTGTAATATATACGTTTACAGAGGTTGTTAATGTTTTATTACTTGTTGGTATAGTACGTGGCGTCAAATGCAAACACATCACCAAAAACTTCATAGTTTTTCTTAGATATCTCGTCTGCCCAGAAAATGTGACACTATATGTTAAAAGAACGTAAAACTAATTTACTTATAAGAACAAATGCATGTTTTATGTGTAATACAAACGTAACAGTACACATGAGTTGCCTTTCAGTGTATATAAAATCCCGAAAGTTGTAAAAAAAATATATATTCTGAGGTATTCTGACGATTTCTCAAAAATATTCTGAGGTATATCAAATCTGAAAGTGACAACGCAATCTTAAAAAACGGTTAGTAAATCATGCTACATGTATTTTACATATGTTGTGCTTGTCATTTATGAGATCCCAAGATTATAAAACAACCCGTTAGACGGGCCAACTTGGAGTCTTGGGGTTTCACAAATTGAATGCGTTGCAGATACATCGATAAAACGTGGGTAAACATTATTTAGAACATATAATATACACGCTTTTAAACAAAAATGTGCTGATATTAAAAAAAATTTACATTAAACTTACATATTTGTTACTCCTTTGTTGCATCTTTGTTACGTAGTATTTAGATTTTTGTGTTGTATTGAATTGTTAACAGATACTTCGGGGTGAAAATGCAAAAGCTCATACACACTTAGATACAGGCATGGAAACAGAACAGAGTGAGATAGTTTTGCCTTTCGCTGTTGAATGAAACGGCAATTCAAGATTTATCAGAAAAAACAGAAGGTAAATTTGCGAAAGAGTAAAAGAAAAAACAAATATAGCTTTATTACGTTAAAGATACCTTTATAAAATATAGCTTTATAACTTCGATTCCTTTTGTAGATGTTAACAACATCAAAGAAAAAGAACATCCGGACGATAATGACACAGTTAAGGCAAAACATCATAAGGCAAAGGCGCAAGGGGCTGTTGAGGTTAACTTAAATGAACGTGGTAGAAGTGAAAACGTCTAGTTAGACGGGGCAACATGGACTCTAGGAGTTTCACATGGGGCGGTTGTGTCCGTGGCAGGTGCATCGACAAAAAGTGTGTATAACGATCGTTAAATTTAATTACTTGTAAATTACAATAAAAAAAATGTGACAATACAAAAATTTCACATGGGACTACTACGTAAATTACATGTTACAATCACATTCCGTCCCCAATTGTTTGGTTTAAAATCTGCAACCAAAAAAAATGCAAAAAAGCGTGACAATACAAAGGTAAAAAAAAGTTTACTTGTAAGAACAAATGCACGTTCAATGTGTAATACACACGTAACATTACACATTATTTGCCTTTCAGTGTATATAAAATACCGAAAGCTGTAAAAAAGAGAATTATATATATACACACACATACTGTAAAACATACGTAACAAATATATAGGAATGTATGATGTGTACAAATAATAAATAATGTTAAAGTTGATTTGGGTGGGTAAATTGAAAAAGAATAAAAAAAGTACATACATTGAAAAAGACGTAAATGCCTTTAAGATTAATTTTATAGAGATGGTGATGTGGCAATTTATTGACCATATATAAGGGAATGATATAGTTTTCTCATTGAGAGTGGGTTTTTGTTTTATATTTTCTCTATACATACATACATACATACATACATACATACATACATACATACATACATACATACATACATACATACATACATAAGGGAATGATATATTGAAAACCATTTAAACCATTTAAATTGAAATCATATACGTTTGTCACGTATGTTACATATTTGGATTTCATTGTTGCCTATAAAAAATGATATACTTTTGCCTACAAACTTACAAAGTACAAATGATTGAATGCAACTTGCAGTCGAATATACACATGGGCTGGTTCTTGGGCTGGTAATTAATTAAACCATTCAAGAACCAAATGCTTATTGCAGCAACTATCTCCGATCGTGGGCTTTATTTGCAGCCAATAAATACTTCATTGAAGGCCCACATGGGCACATGGCCATAATCACAAATTCACAATATTTGTAGAACAAATTTAAAGGTGGACAAAAAACCCAGAAGCAGAACCGGTAGGTACATGAGGTTTCGGATTCTCATAGAAAACGGAACAGAAACCAGTTCAGCCTTTACCCGGCAAACCCGAACCGAAACCGGTTGCCCACCTATACACACATTATTAGTTTAAACAAGTCATTCTGCATCTCCTAGCAGGGGAGGACACAAGTAGAGGCGAGCAAAAAAACCGAACCTGGAACTGGCCAAAACTGGAACCGGTCAAAAACCGGTCGAAACCTAGAACCGGAACCGGGTCTTGAATTTGTTGACTGGAACCGGAACCGTTTCCGGAACCGAAACCGGTTTCAAAAAAACCCGATTTGCGCACCTCTAGACATAAGACATGATCAAAGGTGGGACAGGCCCCCACTCAATTTTGACATTTTTAACTTGTATTTACCGGTTCATTTCGGCCACCACTCACCGAAAATCTTCGATCCGTCATAGTCTCCTAGCATTATTAATAACTAATAATGTCTAGATGATCAAAGTTAATTCAATATTACAAAATCCATATTAATAATTAATAAAATAACCAACAGATTGTGATTTATCTAATTGACCAAAATATTTTCACAAATATTCATCCTCCAAAATAATTAATTTTGTTTTCAAAGATATGACTACATTTATTCATTCCTTCAAACATTTTTCTTATGCAACTGATTCAAATATGAATTCAAAACCTTAGTTTAGCAATTGTTGTACATGTTTTTATCATACATGTCACATGGTATAAGTCCCATTTTACCATTATATAAAAAACTTTATTCACCAATCCCATAAACACACATAAAATTATTAAATAAAATCATTCGCTTCTAAAATAAAACTCTACTGCTTTTTAAAGTCGGTAACCATACTCTATCCCGTCACTCCTATGTTGATTAAACTTGTGTTTTCATGACCGGTCCATTTAGCATAGTTGAAATGTATTTCGGATTGAACAGGGAGATGCATTGGTCAGATCAAACTGGTTGAACTAAATTTAAGTTCTTTTATATTAAATTATTTATGTATAACATCATCCGGCTTTTAAATAGAGTCTTGCTAATCCAACTAATGGCAACATTATTGCTTAAATTTTTAAAAGGATAACTTTACATAATAGTAAGGGAATATGTCACTTGATAGTAATCAAGTTTCTCAAGTGTTCTAATTAAGTCATCAAAAGCTTTTTGTCTCTTTAAAGTCACTCTAACTTTCATTAATGTTCGAGTCAAATGTAATTTTTTTATAAATATTTAAATTTTTTAAAATTAACAAGGCAAATGAAACATATATGAATATTTATTAATAACAATTGAATTTTATTTCTAATTAACTTGCATTAAAATGTATCGTGAAAAATACAAATTTGCAGACAAATAAGTATATATGTTGTTTGAAAATAGGAAAAATATTTTGCGAATTTTTATGGGTGTGAGAGTGTTACTTTTATAAAGCAACTCCTCTTCCACATCATAGTTTGCTGGTCTGGTATATTGTTCAGAATTTCAGACACAAATGCACACACATTCTGAATCTTTTGCTTCTTTGCAGCCACCATTGTAATTAGTTTTATACGCCGTTCAAAAAAAAAAAGTTTTATACCCGTATAGTGGCCGAGTATTTTAACGTTATAATAACAAAATAATATAAAAAGACAAACGAACTATAAAGATAACATAACACTAATTATATGAAAAATGCATGCATATAACATGCTGAGATGCCCTAAGAAAGCAAAAAAGTTTAATTTAAACATTAAAAAATGATGGCAAAGTTAAACACCCTTTAAGTTTCTTATTCTATGTTATAGTAATTATATGTCTAATAGGTGTAGCACCCTGCTCGTTGAATCAGAGTTTCATTAAAAACTTAAAAAACAAGTGTGGTTATTGTTTCAACGTAAAATCATAAGATAAAAAAAATCGAATGTGAAAACAGATTTTAATAACATAAAGTAAAAAATATATTTTTTTCTTCAATAATCGTTTAATAAGGATAATTAGATGAATCAACCAAAAGTTCATTTACAACAAATAATAAGTAACATATTTACGGATTCTAAATTAAATATATATTAAAAAAGGAGCGTAAAGAACAATGATTGATTTTTTTTTAATATTTTGTTAAATTAAAACACATAATACCTACATTAGTTCATATTAAAGTAAACAAGGAGATCAGGAAAATTAAGGATACAAAATGAGTTTACAATTATGTAGTTTGTTAATATTATTGAGGTTCACGTACGACAAATTGTGTGTGTAGCAAGATGCGGTGATTTCAACGGGTTGATTACAAAATGTTTAAATTATATTCATGTGTATGTGTATATAAAGTTTTGTATTCTTAAAAATATTTTTTTACTTTACGTATTTCTTGGATTGATTAGTTTAAAACATATTTTTCATAAAAAAAAATTAAATTATTAAATCGGGTGCTAACCAACACCAAGTAATCAACTCAAGATAATTTCTTCTTGTTATTATTAACTTATAACTTAAAAAGGTAAAAATGTGAAAAAAAAAAAAAAAAAAAAGAGCAATCATTACGGATTTACAGATTTGAAATGTTTATTAAATAAAGGATGTAACTTGGAAAGTTCTTAAGGAAGAAACCCATATTTTCATTCCAATATTTTCACACACTCTATGTGTGTGTATCACCAAAAAACTCGCGTGACCATCAACAACCCACCTCGACCACCAACGCCACCATCTAACAGATGAACATATATGAAAAACACACCTACTTGGACGTGGGGTTTTAGGAAAGAGGGAAGGGGAATAGGATTCATAGGGGGTTGGTTTCAGGGCCGGCCCTCCAATGGGCCTAAAATCTAGGCCTTCGCCTAGGACCCTCCCAATTTTATAGGGCTCTTATTTTAGAAATCAAGTTTATATATTTGGGCTTGGTATTTTTAGATTGTAAATGAAAATGGCTGGGCTTAGGTCTTTGGGAAGTATATTTTAGTTTTTATTAGGCTTATTCCATTTGGATAAAAAAGGACGAGTGAAGTAGACAAGCATGATTCTTCCAATGGTACCCAGGATTCTTTCAAATAGGAGGTATTGGGTTCAAATCCCTCCCGCAGCGAAAAAGAGGTCTGAGGGTGGTCAGGGGTTTTTACCAGTGGGGTTTCCTCCGGGATGGTTGTGGTGGCTCATGGGAGGTCCAGGTAATTAGACCTTGATGATATGGCCTGGAAACAGTGGGTTCACACGATTAGTCGTGTTGACCGTGTTTGACTTAACGACCCATTGGTGACTTGTTTAGTTTAAGTTAATAAGTGATCGTTTAACGTGTGTTTAGTGTGTGGTACGTGTAAACACATAGGTTAGGTTTGTAGGATAACTTACTATTTGTAGTAGGTTTCCATTTTAGGAAAGTTTCAATTCTAAGCAAGTTCACATAAAAATCACTTTTCATTTATTTTAACATTCTTGTTTATCCTACATGATCATGTCATCATATAGCATATTATTATACATAGTCATATAAACGTATTTCTCGTTTAAAAGGTACTAAATATAGTAAGTTTGTAAATAAACACATTTTAATAAAGTCAAATCGCACCAACTTGTTTCTATGATTACTAATATCATCAACAAAACTCAAAATATCACGAAATCAACATACAAGTGTGTCTTTCATCGTTAAAATTCCTATTTTTAGAAACATATGACAATATACTTATTCTAATATTTCTAACCAACCAAATATGTCAACAATCATCATATTAATTCCAGTTAATCATTTTAACACAATTATTATGTCTAGAACATTATCATGTATTGATTTGCTATAATAAAGTTACTATTTATAGTAACTCGTGGTATAACATCTATTTCAATGATTCTAATACATTAAATACACTTAATATCATCATTTTAACTCCAAATCATCATTCTTTTCACATGCATGGTCATATTTTATTATCTAACAACATTTTGTAACATAAAAGTTACTAAAAATAGCAATATTCCAAATAATCAATTTTTGACAACAATAACCATAATGGATCTTGTAGAACATCCCAAATATCATCAATAATCATTCATTCATATTCAAAACTATCTAAAATATCATAGATTCATGTTGCATGTTATAAAATCACCATCTAGTGGGTTTATGGCACCCATACTTTCAATACACCACCAAACCTTATCATAATCATCATAGATTGTTTCTATAGCATCAAATCGGTAATATAAATCAAAAATCACAGATTTATACAAACAAAATTTCGTGCATGTTGCTATAGTGACATTGCATGTGGGTGTTTAGCCTTGCATGTGGGCTTTTATGTGTTAAAAGTGTGTTTTGACAAGTAACACTACCTCTATGAGCTGTAGATGGTGGATTTGATGCAGGAGCAGAGGTCTTTGAGCTCTGAAAGTCCCTGGTGTTGCCCCTTTTTCAGTATCTTCAAGAAGATGGTGATGATGGCTTGCTCCCTTCACCCTTCTTAGCTCCAAAACTCCAAATGGACTTCAAAGTGGCTTCAAGTTGGTTCTAAGGAGTAGAGAGGAGGTTTACAGGTTATGAGGATCGAGATTTGGTGTGTGGGTTCGAGAGATTTGGTGTAGGGAGGCTCAAGAAATGATTAGTGTTGGTTTTATAAAGATTTTGCGTGTTAGGCTGCTTCGCGTACCGCCAAGACTGGCTCAAGGCCTCCTTGGCGTACCGCCACGATTATTTAATTCGTTTGTTCCCCGAAACACGCCGCGTACCGCCAAGGTGGAGGATGATGGTCTTCGCGTACCGCCAAGGCCCAATCCGTTGTCCTTGGCGTACCGCAATGCCTTCCGGGCAAGCCTAATTTGCCCATTTTCATTGTTTGAGTTCGTTTTTCGACCATTTTACTTATCGTTTCTTGACTCATTGTCAAATTTTAACTTATTATATGTTTTCACAAGGTTTAATTGTTGTTCAGTGGAACTGTTGTTTTGTTTAATTCACCAACGTACGTTAAACAAGACACGTGTGTGCGGTTTCCGATAATTCCTAGAATTGTCGTTTAGTTGTTCATGTTTGGACTGTTGTGTCACGTGTCACACTAAATTATCTAATTCTAGTGACACGTAATAATAATAATAATAATAATATAAATTGTTATTAAAATAAATGTAATGCTGACCTGGAAAATACGAGGTGTCACAGAAATCAAAATCGATTTTAGTGACACGTGTCATATTCTTATTAATAAATGTTTTCTAGCGACACGTGTCGTTTTCTTATAACACCTCAACTTTAATTTTCCACATCTCTCTTATATTAAATGCATTTTATATTAAATAATAATATTAAATATACTTATTATATATTTTAAAATTAAAAAAGTTTTTTAATACATTAAAAATATATTAATATTAAAAAACATTTTAAAAAAAATCAAAATATTATAAAATATGAATTTCAAAAACAGTTTTTTAAAATGAAATGTTTAAAGAAACAAACTTTGATAAACTTAGTATTTAAAGAAAAAAACAAACTTTGATAAACCATGGAACCTGTGTCCCCTTCTGGGACAAAAGCTGCTGAAGAGTCTTCTTCTGAGACTTCATCCCAGGTTGCCATGGAGAAACCCACTCAAGAACAACAGCCTACTTCCATGGAACATGTGTCCCTTTCTGGGACAAAGGCTGCTGAAGACCTCTCCTCCATTCCTGAGCACTCTGTGGATGCTGCCAAGGAATCACCCAAGTTGGTTGGTCAACTGGAGGAGGCAGTGAATGCTAAGGTTAACTCCGAAGCTGCAGCTGCTTCCGAAGGCCCAGTCATCCTTGATGATTCCTCCACATAGGAGCTATTTGCCAATGAACCAACTGGTGAGGCTACAGGATCCATCTCCTCTGGGGTAAAAATGATGGACAAGCTAGGTAAAAAGGAAGCTGACATCAGAGGAGGAAGCAGAGCAGGAGGAGAGAGTACCAAAGAAGAAGAAGGGACAACCAGACACTTCCATGGATGATGATCTCATCAAACTCTCTGTTCTTCTTCAAGAGAAGGGATATGATATTGATGAGGTACTGCTCTGGTCGGTACCTAAAATGGCTGCTGAGCTGGAGAAGGTGCAGTAGCAAGAACAGGCAGCTGCTGCATCCAAAGCCATGGTTAAACTTACAAAGAAACAAAAGGAGACAGCCTACAGAGACAAGATGAAGGCTATCCTCCTACAATATGGCTTCCATGCTCGGCAGCTAGGCCCCATGAAGAACTCAACCATGGACATGCACGTTAGAGACATAAAAGCCAAGATTGCCAGAGGTGAGTTACCTTCTATGGAGATGATACAGGCCCAAAGGGCAAGCCTAAACTTGGGCTTGGGTTTAGGGGGAGGAGTAAGAATAGAAATACCCCTCTCTGATGCAGGGATTAGAGAGGGTGAAGAAGTCATGTGTGGGGAAGTTACCATGTTCCCCAACATGTTTCCCCTAGACCCTAAGGAAGAACAAGCCTCTCCTCCATCAAGTCCTTCTATGGATAACATGCCAATCTCTTCAGTGATCAAGATCAACAAGGGTAAACAGGCTGCAAGGAAACAACAATCAACAGACCCTGATCCTGAGAGACAATCAAAGGCTGATGAGAGGTGAAAAGAGCCCTCAACAACTGAGGATGCTGGTCCACAGCCCACTACAACAACAGATGCAGCAGTGGGCTCAAATGTGGAAGATCAACAGGCCAGAGATCAGAGGAGTCAAGCTATTGCTCAAGATAAACCAAGATTCAGAAAAAGAAAGAGCATAGCTAGAAGGAAAAAGATAACTAATGCCATCTCCTCTGACTCTGAGCCAGATTCACAACCCTTAGAACCAAAAGCCACACCAGCTGCTTTAGAACCTAAGGAACATCCAAGAGACCTCCGTGGACTGATGCATCACTATTCTTACATCCCTATAGTAAGGTGGAGTTTTGATGCACTTCATAAGATGTTCACACTTACTCAGTTCAATGGTTGCTTTGGAACCTAAGGAACATCCAAGAGACCTCCATGGACTGATGCATCACTATTCTTACATCCCTATAGTAAGGTGGAGTTTTGATGCACTTCATAAGATGTTCACACTTACTCAGTTCAATGGAGGAATAAAGGTCTTGGATATTATGAATCTGATGGTGTTGGCAGAGCCCTTTATTTTTGATCTTGAAAGGCTTCCACTGGAAAATCGAGACAATGGATCAGATGGAAGAATTGCAGTTAAATGGGTGAAGGCTAGGGCTCAGGTTCTGAGAGGAGAAAGGTTCACAAGGAGAATCTCATAGAAGTTTTGGCAGCATCAGCCTAGGGGGAGACTGTAAAGACTAATAAAGGCTGATTCTTACCAAACTTCATTTTTGTCTAAGTACCAGAGACTACAAAGACTAACAGCCTTCAGAAGGAAGGAGTTCCTCTTCGGAAGCAGCATTGCTTCCGAAGGGTAACTCACTCCTACTGAAGGCTGTACAAGACAAAGCACTTCGGAAGCTCAACACTTAGAGTTAAAGCTTCAGAGTCAACAAATACTTCTGAAGAACAAAGTCTTCCGAATAACAAAGACTTCCGAAGACTCTCCTATAAAGACAAAGACAATGACTTCCGAGGTTAATCCTCTGACAATTACTGTAGCTGAGTACTTTTATAGTACAAAAGGTGCTGACAACACACATGCTGGTCTGAGAACAACAAGGATAAACATACCTAGAGTCAGACACAACACCTTACTTCTCCTCAACTACAATAAATGCAAAAGATTAATTGAGGCCTTGAAGATCAACAACATTAAATGCATTTTGTATTTAGCTAGTCTTTTGTAAAGTCAATGTCTATATGTGTAATGATTGTAATTAAGTGTCTTAGCATGTTAAGACACTTAATTACATTAAGACACTTTAGATACTAGAATAAGCTTTACTTTATGTATTGTCTAGTATACCCAACTTGTATATCTATGAGTATACGGTTGTAGCCTTGGCTATATAACCTCCCATTGTAATTTGTTTAAGTGTGCTTGTCTGCTTACAACACTTGTAATACTTTGAGAGAAATATATCTTTGAGCTTGAATTAGTTTTTGTGTACTTACTGTTATTCAAAGATTATTAACTTACCATTGAGCTTGAATTGTTTTCATGACCGACCTTCTTAGCAATAATTGAAATGTATTTCAGATTGAACATGGACTCAGGAAGATGCATTGGTTGGATCAAACTGGTCGAACGAAATATATATTTACAATTGTTTAAGTTGATTGGGAAAAAGTTATTCATTTGTTATTATCAAGATTCATTTATATATTATTTATTTTTAAAAAATCTATATTATATATTTATCCATATATCAAATGATACAAAGGAGAAACAATTCCAAATAATAAGATAGAAAACTCTGAGAGAGATTTTTGTTTTAGTATTGTATTCATAAACTATAATATCAAACCACCTTTTTATTAAAATGCAAATTAAAGTAGTGATTATCCAAAACAATATATACCCTGTATTCTGCGAATTATTTATTTATTTATTTTTCTAACCGTGAATTAAGCTTAATTTGTATTTTGTACCCATGACCAAGTCCTACTCGTATGGGATATTCCTTCCATTAATTGATTAGTTTTATTGATATGACTCAGTCATACTAATTGAGGATTTTTATTACCAAAGAGAGCCAATTTCATTCTATTATACGTGGGTTGAATTTGCTAAAAACAAGTTTCATTTACACATATAAAAGCATCTGTTTTTTGCACTATATTTGTTTTTTTTTTATTCTATTTTTAAATAAAGTAAAAAAAATAAATTCACTATAAAAAATACAAATTTAATGCGAAGAATAAGTGATTTTTTATGTTTTTGAGTTAGTAAAATATTGTTATAATTTTGATCTTGTGATCCTTTTATGCATATTTATTACTCAAGTTGGCTGTGAGACTGGTCTGTGAGGGACGTCTAATAGTGGCGTTTAGCCGTTTTAGTCAACTTTTTTTTTATTCAAGTTATCAAGTCATACCTATTGTACGTCAATTCAGCTATATATTTAAAAGTTCTTGTATGAAGTTACCTATGCATTACTTGTATGACAACTGAGCATTGCATTTTATGCCCGTTACTTTCGTACTTTTGTAATTTTGTGGGTTAACATTTTAAAATTCACATATAGCTTTCTAATTTCCTCGGTCATCACATGGAAGGTTGACTTTTTTTTTTTAATTTTATTATTATTCTTTTAAGTTAGACTTTTTAAATGTGACTGCTTTCTAGAACGAAGTTTTAGTTACAGAAGGGAGTTTATTTAAACATTATTAGAAGCTGTTTTTAATTAATTAGTTATTGCACAGATGAAGCTAATTAGCATAATATGTTTTCATTTGGTTCTAATATTCTTGAGTTTGTTACACCATGGATTATGTACACAATCAATTTTACCCAAAAAAAGTAACATTCTTTTGCATGATGAAGAAGTTATAATAATACCAGTTGGAATCATTCTTGACATGGAGTCATGGATTGGGAGGTCGATTCACAGATTCGTAACTTTCGCAATCACCGATTTTTACGAGTATAATAATGATTACAGTACGAGGATTTTTCTCCATACAAGGGACTCCAAAGGTGATCCTTTACAAGCTCTCTTAGCTGGTATGATTTTTTTCCACTCATGTGTTAATTTCTTATTATTTTTACGCCCATTGCCTTCGTCCAAGGCACGCCAATTCTCAGGGCCGCCCCTGAAAGTTAATAAGTAAGAAACTTGTGTTATTATTGTTCTTTGTGTACTTAATATATATGTAAGTCGAGAGATAGGGGTTCGTCTGTGAGGGATCGACTGTTTTGAGACAACACTGGGCAACTATCTTGATGGGTGTGTTGGTTAAATTCAAAAGATGTTTAAAGAAATGGGTCGGTAATAAGTAATGAGTTAGTAGTAAGTAGTTGGCGATTACATCATATGATGCATGTGAGATGTGTGCATGAAATAAGAAGTTTTGTAGCGTAGTGATCTAGTTATTAGTAGTTGTTTTAGATGGTTTGTTTCCTTAACCAAAAAATTATTGGTAATTTTTGATCTATCAACAGTTTCAGGTATTGGATTAACTTGTTGATCGAGATAATAATGTTTGTGATTGGTCGAGATGGGTGATGTGAGAGTGCAAGCTCGCTTAGCATCGATATTATATGAATAGGGTCTTAATTGTAATTAATTATGGGCTTATAAATCAAGTGAGAATTTGAGATTATATGTGGGCTTATAATTAAATTAATTATAAATGGAAATGGGCTCATATGAATGTCAGAAGGTGGCTATATATACAGCCGTGAAAACATAACTAATGTGTTCTTCTTTCTCTCGATCACATTTAACATACAAACGGTTACGGAGATGATTCACAGAAACATCAAAATCTAATTCCAACAACATAAATCTCTGTCTGATGCGAGAAATCATTGTGTGTAACCCACAAATAGGTTTATCTAGATAGTGATTCACGATTTAGAGATTAATCCAAGTTGTGTTTATGAAGATTCAAGTAAGTTGTGTTTGTGATGATTCAAGTTTCAGGTTTGTGTTTAATTGTTTAATTTTATGATTTCAGAAGATTATATACAACAAAAAAAATAGACAATGCTAAAAGAGAGATTTTGTTTTTTATTAATTGAGAGAAAATAATCATACATGTGAACAAGAGAAGAATAAGTGTTGGATCGGGTTGTTTAATCTAAACAACACTTCACAAATATTTCTCTCTTACAATCTAACAGATGCGGAATGTCTGTTAGATGGTTATCGTAAGAACACAAGAACAAATTCAAGCTCAAAGATATATTTCTCTCAAAGTATTACCAGTGTTGTAAAGCAAGCACACATTACTAGTTTACAATGAGAGGTTATATAGCCAAGGTTACAACCGTATACTCGTAGGAATACAAGTTGGGTATACTAGACAATGCATAAAGTAAAGCTTATTTTAGTATCTAAAGTGTCTTAACAGGCTAAGACACTTAATTACAATCGTTACTAAAATAGTCATTGACTTTACAAAAGACTAGTTAAATACAAAAGGCATTTAATGTTGTTGATCTTCAAGGCTTCGGATGATTTTTTGCATTTAATGCTGAGGAAGGGAAGTAAGGTGTTGTGTCTGACCATAGGTATGTTATCTTTGTTTTACTTAGACCAGCACGTCTGTTGTCAGCCCCTTTTGTACCATAAAAGGTAATCAGCTACAGTCTTTGTCAGAGCATATTCTTCAGAAGTCTTTGTCTTTTGGAAAGATGTAGAGAAGAAACTTCGGAAGCTTTTGTTCTTCAGAAGCTTTATGTATTCGGAAGCTCTGAAGCTTTAAAACTGTTAAGAGTTGGCCTTCCGAAGTGGTTTGTCTTGTACAGCCTTCAGTAGGAGTGAGTTAACCTTCGGAAGCAATGATGCTTTCGAAGAATAACTCCTTCCTTCAGAAGGCTGTTTGTCTTTGTAGAGTCTGATACTTAGACAAAATTGAAGTTTAGTGAGCATCAACCTTTATTAGTCTTTACAATAAGTATGAGACATATCTTGAAGCTAAGTTATTGGCCCCAATTGCGGATAAAGCTAAAGTCCCTATGTTTTCCTTCGCGGGTTCCCCTTCTATGGAATATCCATTCTTGTTTCAAATTAAGGAAGACGAATTAGTTATGTCAAAAAGTAATACTGCCCTGGTGGATTCTTTCGGTTGGAGGGAGGTTATACTTTTATATGAGGACATTGATTGTGGGCGGGAAATTTTATCATACTTTCTTGAATCTTTTCAAGACAAAAGCATACGGGTCAGTCACACAAGTGCGGTTCTTGCCTTGTCCACGGACGATCAAATCACTCAAGAACTGCAAAAGATCAAGATTAGTAACAAAATGGTAATAGTTGTACATATGTCATCTTTATTATTAGCATCTAAAGTTCTGTTAATTGCAAAAAGATTGGGAATGGTGAATGAAGAATATGCTTGGATTGTGACTTACAACACCATTGACATCCTGCAACAACTGGATAATGAAGTTACTGAATCAAGCCAAGGGGTGATAAGTTTAAGGTCTTATATTCCAGCATGAGGAAAGTTGCTTAATTTAACCACAAGATGGTACAATGAATGCCATGTTAAGTATCCTAGTTTGGCATCAATAGAGGTAAGCGTGTTTGCCATATGGGCGTACGACACAATTTGGGCACTAGCAGAAACAGTTCAAAAGCTTGGGGTTCAGTTTTCATTTGTAGTCACTCAAATGGAATTGATGCTTCAACATGAGCTTTCAAAAACAAGTTTTAAAGGTGTAACCGGAGAGTTTCGTCACATGGGCGTAGCCTGTAGGTCACTTTAGAGCAAGCCACTTTAAACTCTTGTGTTCTTTATCGCTTTCATGTGTGTTCGGGTTCGTGTGTGTGATATCCTAACAGATTGACATGGAAATGGAATATATTCCATCAAAAATCACGTTTGGTTGGATAAAAATGAATAGGAATTGGACCTAATTTTAATAACCTAAGAATTCAAGAATCCATCATCATGGTGATGGAGTCCTAAACAGTCCATTGGAATCTTTAAAGATTACCAAAAACACTCTAACTTTCTTCCACAAAATCGTCTGAAATCTCACGAGCGTTTCTCCATCCTGCAAAAATCAAAGCATAGAACCAAAATTAAACTTGAAATAAAACTTAGTTACTCTCCAATGGATTCAAGATTGTAAATGTGATGGGCAATGGAGCGAGAAAAGGGTCTACAATTACTCCAAAACGTCGGATGTTGCAAACTATTGGTGGGAAAAAGCTAAAAGTTGGTGTTCTAACACGAAGAAAGTTTAAGTACTTCATAGATGCAGATCATGACATTCAAAAAAATGTAACTATTGCCACTAGTTTCTCTGTGGATGTTTTTAATGCTTGTATTAGTGCATTACCATACGAAGTACCATATGAGTTGGTTCCATTTCCCAATGGAACATATGATGATCTTATTAAGAAGGTTTATGTTCAAGTATGTAACTTTTTTGGATAAAATAAAAAATCATTGCTTTTATGCATATAAATTCATTTACTTTGCTGTATTTCAGGAGATTGATGTTATTTTGGGTGATTCAACGATTTATGCCAACAGATCTGAGTTTATTGACTTTACAGCAACTTACACTGAGATTGGCATAGGAACACTAGCACGCATAAACCATAATGACATGTGGATCTTCTTGAAGCCACTTGATGTAGATCTATGGCTGATCACTGTGGCTTTTGCTATCCTTACTGGCTTTGTTGTATGGGCAAATTGAGTTTATGAATCAAGGGTCCCAAAAAACACCTGCTCAGCAAATTGGATCAACCTTTTGGTTCATCCTGATGACACTTTTTTTTGTTCAAAGTTCTCTCTCTTTCTATGTGGTACATTAAGTGGGACCTAAACCCATATATACTGACTGACTGAATACTTGTGATGTAGGAGATAAGCTGTCAAGTAATCTGGCAAGATTCGTGGAGTTTGTTTGGTTATTTGTCGTACTTATTTTGATCACAAGTTACACTGCAACATTAACTTCACTACTAACTGTTGAACAATTTGAGTTGGCATCAAAGGGTGAAACTGTGGGGTTTCATGGTGGCTCTTTTGTTGCTGGAAGGACCGTTAACAACGTGCATTTGAAAAATTGTAGGCACAGACCATACTATTCGTATGAAGATTATGCAGAAGCATTATCAAAAGGGGGAAAACATGGTGGTGCTGATGCTATCATTGATGAGATCCCCAACATAAAGATGTTTCTTGGCTTGTACTCAGCTGATTATGCAATGATTTCATCAGAACCTACTACTTCTGGTTTTGCCTTTGTAAGTATTATCCTTTTCTTTTATTCTAATGGTGGCGTTCACAATTTTTTTTCTTTTATTCTAGTACATGTATCAAACAAAAAATGACATTATTTATTTAGAATAATGTGGTGACAAAATTTTAACTTCCTTTATTCTTACATAATCTAAAAATTAGTTGGTATGATTCTACATACTAGTTTTTTTTCTTTTTCATTTTAATTTATAGAACAATGTTTCATAGACTTTAGATCTATATATTAAAGATTATGTATTCCTTTCTTTACATTTTTTTTTCATTAATTAGATCTTTCAGAAAGGATCACCTTTGGTAATGGAGATGTCAAGACAAATTGCAAAATTAAGAGAGGAAGGAACACTGAGACTTTTAGAAAAGAAGTGGTTTGAGAAACAGTCGTCATCATCATCATCCCAAGATTCTCCACCAAAGCCAAAAACCTTAAATTTTAGCAGGTTTAGAGGTTTGTTTCTTGTTAGTGGGATCTCTTCAGCTTTAGCCCTCTTGATATCTGTCATTTCATTACTTCATGCAAAATTACAAGTTCATAGCATTATTTCCTTAGTCTTGCAGCAAAATTTGGTGGCTAATTTGAGGTATCTCTTGTACCGAAACGCCATTAACTAGGATACGATTAACAAATTATAAGTCTAAACTCATGATCCGCTTGTTTATATATTTGTTAAATATGTATTTAATTTGGTCTTCTTAAAATTCTATCAATATATATGAATGAAATTTGTGTAGAACAGTTGATGGTTAACATCATAACAAAAAACATGTTGAGATGAGTATAACACATTAACACGATGCGGGTAAATATGAGTAACCTAAAAACTACAGAACCAAAATAAATTCAACATGTAAGAATTATAAATAATATATTTGACGATAAAATTACTTAAGATTATGTTATTAAGATATTTGTTTACGTATAACTCATTTTAACTTGAACTAGATTGATGTTTTTTAAAAACGATCCATTCAGAAAATTAGACCCAAACTGATTTTGCTTAAAACTTATCCTGACCTGCATCCATTTTGACCAGCCCATTTTTCCACGCTTAATTTGAATGCCCCAATGGTTATATACTTATATGCGCGTGCCATATGGCCCATATCCATGCATGTATAAAGTTTGGGCTGGGCACAACCATTGTTCTTCAAATTTGTTTTAAGAAGTGAGAAATGTCCTGATTATATAATATACATACACACTTATAAAAGGTTTTAGGAAGAACACAATTAATACACAGACATTGCAAATTACATATTTATCATTGTGAGGGTTTCATTGGATATTTGCTCAGGTTCCAAACACACACTGCTGCTTCTCATTTTAGTATGAAACAAGAACAAAACATTGATTTGATGTTCATATATGAACTGTTACATTCGAATACATTTTCAGACCTCAACACATTATGTGCAAATATATTACATACATGTCAGTTAACATAAAACTGTTTCTAACTGTTTCATTAACTGTCTCACAGTTAATTAACTGAAATCAACAATTAACTATTTTGCCCTACAAGTTCATCAACTTTTAAACACCAAACTTAACACTTTGGGCTTATCTAATAATGTTCTAGTAGCCCATCACATATATAAAACGTAAAACTAATTAAAACATAAGTTTTGAACCATTTGACCCATTTTGACATTTTTACTAAACTTGATCGTAATTGAGGTATTAAGTCGAACACCAATGTCGGTTGCAAGCCAATCGTTTGACAGTTAATTTGGTGGGAATAACCAACAAAACTACCATGTAAAGCTAATCGTATTCATATTATATCTAATAAGAGAGTGAAATCTTTATTAACGGATGATCTATATATTCTAATAAATAAATGTTTCTAATAACACATGTCATATTCCTAGAGCACCTTAATTTTGTTTGCCCTCTCCCCTCTGCTATTAAATACATGTTTAAATTAAGAGAGAAAAAAAATTTTCTTAATACATTAAAAATATATTAATATTAAAAACATACTTCTTTTCTAAAAAGACCAAATTATTATAAAATATTAAATTTTCAAAAAAAAAACAAAAAGATTAAAACGAAAAATTTAAAGAAACAAAATTACTATAGTAGTTAAAAAAATAATATAATTGTTTTATTATTTAATATATTAAATTATATGAATTTTTAATCATATTATATATTAAAAAATCGTCTAATATTGTTTAAATTTTTATTGATGATTATTAATTATATTTTTTTTATTAATCTCGTGTAATACACGGGGTACTAACCTAGTTAAATAATTGATGAAGCTCTCAGATTTGCAAGAAACAATATTTATCATTCATTTCTCTCACTATTTAGCATTTCATGTTTTTGTATATGCAAAAAGAGTGGGATTCATGTTTCGAATTGAGATACCTTATCCCGTCATCAAATCAACTTAATTACTTCACAAAAAGATGGCGAAAAGAAACCCACTTAAGCAACACAAACATCTTTAGCTTACTGGCATATGATGCAATCTTTACCATAGGAATGGTTGTTGAAAGGGTAGCTTTTAGACCTTCTAAAGGTGAGAAGAACATTGATGCTATGATGGCAATGGATTCCCCAAATATCCAAGCATCTAAAAATGGAATGAACATTGATGCTTAAAGCCCATCCTGACCCGTTACCCAGTCCAACCCTGTTGGACTAATCTTGTAATATTGAGATAGTCAAAGGGTCAAAGTTGAAAGTTTTGTTTAATTTGGTTTTTGGTTTATTTAATTGAGTTTAAAGTTTAGATTAGGATTAAGTTTTAGATTAGGTTGGTTTTTGTTGGCAGAATTTTAGGATTAAAGTTTGACTTTTTATGTTTGGTTTTATTATAAATAGGGGTTAATGTTTTAGGTTTCTTTGTACCAATTTTTCAAGTAATCAGAATCTGTGTTTTTCATTGTTCATATATTGTGTTTGGTTCTGGGAAAATCAAAGCAGGGGCTTCAATGGGTATCAGAGCCATTGAACGCTCCCAGCCTCCCAGGCGACATTGACGACAACCCATCCAAGACGACGACGAGTGCAGATAAGCTTCAAATTGAAGACTCCGATCATCTAATCGGAGGTTCCAGGCCTCAATTGAAGTTCGTTCCACGGTTCCAGGCGACGAAATCAAAGAGTGATACCAGGCGACGTAATCGAAGGCTGTATCAAGAAAATCAGAAGCCGCAGTTGTGGTTGTGGGTTGAAATCGAAGTCGAAGAAGGAAAAACAAGGTTCTATTTCGGCGATTGAGGAAAAATCAAGGTACCACGTATAGTGAATACAGCTCTGTGTGAGCCGACTGAGTAGAGGAGATCTTTGTGATCAGATTCTCTGAGTGAATTGCATCTGGGTCTGAGTGAGACAGATTTGGAGCAGCGATCTGTGTGATCAATTCGTATTTGGTTCTAGGTGAGCCAGTCAAAATCTATCTGTGTGATTGAAGGGGAGGATTCTGTGTGAATCAAGGCAAAGTTCTGTGTGAACAACACTAGGAGTATGGCAGAAGGAAACCAGGGAGGAGGAGGTGGCGGTGTTTTGGGACCGGTTAGAGAACCTTCAAACATTACTCTACAATGCCCAAAATTAACAGCCACAAATTACACAACTTGGGCCATTATGATGAAGTCGATTTTGCAAGCTAATGGATTTTGGGATGCTATTGACCCAGGAACAACAGTTGAATCAAAGAAGAATCTAACTGTGAGGGCCTTTATCTTTCAATCTCTACCCGAGGACATTCTATTGCAGGTGGCAAAATATGAGGATGCAAAGGATGTGTGGGAATCAATACGGGTTCGTTTTCTTGGAGCAAATCGAGTGCAAAAGGCTCGACTTCAAACCCTCAGGAGTGACTTGGAGAAACTTCAAATGACTGAGAACGAATCACTTGATGACTTTGCTGGAAAAATCACAAAGATTGTTACCATGTTCAAAGGTCTCGGATCAATGATTGAAGAGGAGGTCGTGGTAAGGAAGCTTTTGAATTCTGTTCCAAGTAAGTTTATGCCAATTGTGGCATCCATTGAACAGTTTGCAGACCTTGACACCATGCCATTTGAGGAGGCTTTAGGAAGACTTAAGGCATTTGAAGAGAGGGTCAAAGAAAAAAATGAAGATGATAGCCAAAGCAAACTGTTGTTGTCTGCTTCAAATACTAGGAACAAATATGGAAAAGAAGCCAATGGGAGGAACAGTGGACGTGGCAGGGGTGCAAACAGCGTCAAAAACCAGGGTAAAGAAGCTGACTTGAATGAACAGAAAGAATGTGATAGAGCAGGCCCTGAATCAGCTCATGATCAAGAAAGAGGAAGATGTTATGGACGTGGATTCGATCGAGGGAACTATAAAAGAAATTAAGATGTTATGAATGTGGAAGAGCTGGACATTTTGCATATGAATGCCCTGAATTGAAGGAAAAGGAGGAAGAACTCAGCTTTGCTCAAGTTCGAGAGGATGGACCGGCTCTACTTTGAAGAGAAGAAGGAATATTACAAGATTAGGGGTGATTGTTGGACTAATCTGGTAATATTGAGATAGTCAAAGGGTCAAAGTTGAAAGTTTTGTTTATTTTGGTTTTTGGTTTATTTAATTGAGTTTAAAGTAGAATACAGATCCATTCTTAAATACCGGTTGATGATCCCTATGTACCCGGAAGATGAAACCTGCCCGATATGTCGTAAAGCTTGTATGGATAAATACGGGGAGCACGCAGTTCATTGTAAAGAGCTCCCTGGGTTCAAATATCGACACGACTGGGTGCGGGATGTTTTGTGGGACATCCTAAGAAGAGCTGGGAATTCTGCTAAGAAAGAGGCCCCTGTGAATTTCCTCACAGACCCTATGGAGGGTAGATCTACTCTGCGGCCAGCAGATCAGCTCGTCTTTGGCTGGGCTGGGGGGAAACATGCTTGTGTAGACCTCACAGGGGTTTCCCCTTTGGTTGGTTTAAGGGAAAACGGGTTTGTGGCCGGACAAGCAGCAAGAAAGGCTGAATCAAAGAAAGTGGATAAGCACGCTAAAGCTTGTGCAGAGAACCAGCATGTCTTTGTCCCTTTTGCCTTTGATACTTTTGGCTCCCTAGCGTCAGAAGCTATCCACTTCTTGACGAGGGTTCAACGGGTCATCCACAACAATTGTTCAACCCCAAGGGAGCAGGAGTTTGTGTTTGGAAGGTTAGGATTTGCAATTCAGAAAGGGTTGGCGGCGCAGCTTGTTGCCCGTCTACCTGTTGTTTTGATGTAACTTGTTTCGAAGAAATATTTTAATACAATTCCTACGTTTAAGAAGTTTAAATTAGGATTAAGTTTTAGATTAGGTTGGTTTTTGTTGGCAGAATTTTAGGATTAAAGTTTGACGTTTTATGTTTGGTTTTATTATAAATAGGGGTTAATGTTTTAGGTTTCTTTGTACCAATTTTTCAAGTAATCAGAATCTGTGTTTTTCATTGTTCATATATTGTGTTTGGTTCTGGGAAAATCAAAGCAGGGGCTTCAAACCCGCCTATTTTGCTGGACAAACATTATCCTAATTAAAACGTTAGTCATGCAACATTCCTGTGAATACATTATTTACGAGTCTCTTTGTATTCATGAAAGAAATATTGTAAACCTTTGATCTACAAGTCAAAGCAAACAAAATAAAACATAATGACTCCCACTAAAAGCAGTGTGACAACAAGCTTAGTCACTAACATGTCACATGATTCAAGAGAGTTAAGGCTTCTTTCAAAGGGTCGCTTCAATAAATCGAGCAACGAACCATCATCTCGTATAGATAAATCGACATTGAAGTGAGGCCACTAGAGTATAACAAAATATACCAAAGAACAATGCTTCAAACTTTTTGGTTTTCTGGAATGGTGGAATGATGACACAATAAAGGAAAAAACATCGGAATAGAAGGAGAAAGCATCAACAATCGTGGGTGGGTAACCCAAAGGCCACCAATAACAATCATGAAGATAAATATGGCAACACTTCTAGAAAGTTTGTAGCCATGTCAGCAAGTGATGAAGAAATAATTAACGCTATGTTTCCGAGTCTATTAAAGGAGAGAACACAAATTAAAGGAAAACAAATGAGAGGAAAGGAAAAGGAATAATAGAATTCTTTCCTTCTATTTCTTTTCAAATCGAAAGGAAATGATAACTCAATAATTTTGCCTAGTTTTCCCCTCCTTTCCCTCCCTTTAACTACTTAAATAAAACTCGGGAACACAACATCCCTTCCTTCGTTACACAAACATGTTTCTACTTTCCTTTCCTTTCAATTCTTTCTTTAAATAAACTCGGGAACAGAGCGTAACGGTTAAGAGATCTTCTCTCAAACCTTTATAATATAACACCCATATGAATTTCGTCTTTATTTTTTGATAGTTACAAAAGGACCCCATAATTATTTTAACCAAAATAAGAGCTCCTAAAATGTTGGTAGGGCATGTGTGACACAAAACTCTCACAGAGGAGACACATCTTGAAACTTTAATATGATGCCACTTAACACCTTGAATTTTGAAAAATTCAATTTTACATCACCTGCTAAAACAAAAGAAAATTATGTTTAAAGTGGTGCCAATGGGGAGAACGTTTATGTATTCAAGGGAGGAAGTATTGAATTCTCACCAACACTCAAAATCTTAAATTGCCTCTATATGTTATCAATATCACGTAAGTTTTCATCAATTAATCATTTAACTAAAAGGTTGAATTGTATGATTTTGATGCATCCCTCCTTTTGTTTTACAAGATATCCGGACGTGAGTGATTAGTGGGTCTGACACACGTTAATGGAAGATAACACTGGTGCTTCTTTTTTTTTCTTCTGTTGATGATTGCACATGAATGAGATAGATTTGTTTTTTTTTTTAAATAATTCCAAAGTGTTTGATAACAACAACAACAAGTGTACAAGAAGGTATCCTGACACAGTCAAACATACAAGCCAACATTTTACAGATAACACATACAAACCCTTCATCCCGCTTGGCTTCTTCTCCTCACATGCCCAAACCATCTCATCTTCCTTACCTAACTTTGTCCGAGAAAGTGTTTGATATTCATCATATTTTATGCCATGATTGAAACACAATTTAAAAGAAACATCCATGTCATAAGATCTGCGAATTTTGTAGAGATTATTCCAGAATATGAACACGATTGAATCACCGGATGAATTTAAAGTCGTGGATTGATGTGTGTTTGGTTTTCATGTGCTTTAATCGTTTAAAGTTGCGTTTTTATGTGCATTTCACATGGAACAATGATACTTTGAGATACAATTGTGATTTGCAGGTAAAAACAAGTTAGATGGATGCCCAAAAATGTTAATGAGGTGAAAAGACGCACAGATGAATCAGAAACAGTCGAGAAAAGCTCAGAACTTCGGAAGCGCGGATCTTGAGCAAGAGGAAGAGTTACGGAATCCATAATATATGAAAACTGAGTTTCTCGACGAGACGAATCTGCAGAAAAAATCAGCTTGGACGTAGGCTACGCTCAAAAATCCAGCGTTGGCAGAAATTCTTCACTGTTCTGATGGGCCCAGCGTAGGCTACGCGGAAAACGGGTTTTTAATCCTATTTTGCCTATTTTTCAGCGACAATCCTTCTAAGTCGAAAATTAAGGTTTTTGGGGTCACTTGGGGACGAAAATTGAAGCTTTCTGGGTGGATCCAACTCTCCAAATCAAGATTCAATCCAAGAATTCATCAATGGAATCAAGTTTTGAAGATCAAATCGCGATGAGGCAAGGCTAGTTTCTTCGTAATCGTTTCCGGTTGATTAGGGTTGTAAGTGAAACAATGTTTGAATGTTGAATCTAGGCTTTTGATTGTAAACTAGATACGATTTCCATTTGGTTGATTTAAACAATAGATTTTTGTTTTCGTATTGTTGCTTTACCATCAGTGATTCTGTTTTCTTGCATCATTCGCTCATTGGTAGTCGTGTGATGTGTTGCGTATGTCTATTGGTAATCTTGTGAATGAGCAAGTCTTAAACGTTCGTTCCATCTTTATCACTTTAATCGAATTGATCAACAACATCAATTTTATATGATTTCAATCTAGGTTTAACTTACATTCATTGTGGATCTTGCAACCTAAAAACCGGAAGTGATTACCTTTTTCATAGATTGTTTTCCAAGTAAAATTCAAGTTTGTTTCTTTTAAACGATTAGTTTAATTCATTTAAATTCCAAGTTTTCATATTTCTTAGTTTAATCAGTTTGTAGTCAAGATTAGCACTTTCCATTGATTTCTTGTGAAGACGACCTTACTTACCCTTGTTATAGTCAAAGATAGCTAAGTCCTTAATTATAAATTGTTTTTGATTGACCTACGACACATCGATCATGGATCACACTTTCAAATCAAATTATATGTGGTTCACTCAAATTTTTGATCGGATAAAATCCAATTCGAAAATCAAGAACAAGTATGAATTGTGTAATTTCGTGAATAAACCAGTAAACAATCATTGATCATTATTTATTGGATATAAGCGAGATTGGAAAGTGCCTCTAGCCAGGGGTTGTCGCCCCTTAGACCCCGCTATCAGGGGGCGCTGCCTCTTTGGAACCCTCATTGAATCATAAACCTTAAACAAATGTGCCCCTACACCCAATTTGTTTAATGAATTTCATGATTCACGTTAATCGACAAAATTAATCTAATTATACTAAAATATCTAACAAATTTGTCAGGAATTCCATGAAACAATTTTGTCAAAAAAAGGGACAATTCACCAAAATTCATGCGCCCATATACACCCAAAAAAAAACATTGTGGTGGAACAGAAAAAACGATGAGATGGAATGAAAAAAAACATATTTTTTCTTGAAGCAACCCGAGCCCTCCTAACTGTATCTCAAGTCCACAAATCATTATGGCCCAAAGCCCTTGCAACTTATTCTTACATGGCAGAAGCAGTTAAAGTTCCACCCATTGTCAATGCAGTAACTTCCCCTCCAACTGCTCATCAGGTTATCCTTAATGCTTATAGTATTAAAATCTAGTGTTTGTTTGGATTATATGTTATTCTCACACCCATCTCAAACACCCCACACCCTATATGTTGATAATTTTAGTGTTATCAAAGGATTTTAGTGATATTGGATTAACTTGTGCTCTGATTAAAATCTTATTAATTTTCATCGAGTTAGGAGATGCGGAGTGCATGCTCGTATGATTTTAATAAGATTTGGTGTGTTTTGTTAAAGGTTTCTGTTTATATGTTAATTATTAATTTGTTATATTAATCAATTATTTAATAAACTATTGGATTTTAGTTTATTTGGGTCGTTGGACTATTTGTGGTTTTGAAGGTTAGTTGTAGCTTTTTCATTATATTGAAAAAGGGAACAGAAACCGAATAAAATGGTACTCACAAAACCACATAGAAAAACACACAGAAAGGGAGATCCATACGAACGAACAGAGAGCATTAGGGCAAATTGATTGGAACAGTTTCTTCTCAAATCTGTATCAAATTCGTTCTTGACTTTCTAAGTCTTATCCATTCAAACATTTTGAGAGTTCCATCAAAATAGTTTGTTCCGAAAGTGAAAGTTATTTCACGATTCTTAGAAATATCCAAGTGATTTACAAATTTATGTTTCAAAAAACGGTTCGTATGATTGCATCTTTACGTTTTGTAGTTGTGTTTTGTTTTGGTTTTTCGTGGATTTGAATTTGAGTTACGACGGAAATAATTTCGGAAGGTTTTGTTTTGTTTTGCACCGGTTTCGGTGACGGGTTTACGCAAATTCCGAACCACGTTTGGAATGGTAATTTGGGACCAATAATTTGTATTTGGAGATTTTCCCAATTTGTGACGGCAATTTACGTTGATGACTTGGGAATTGCAATTGGAAATTTGGATTTGTTTGTTTCTTAAAGATGCAATTTGGTCCGGACAGATTTTATTTTGCCACTCGAAAAGGTTTGGAATTTGGTTTTCCAATTTGCAATTGGTTTTGAAACTTGCAATTTTGTGGAAATATGGAATTTTGATACAGTTCCTGTATCATGTTTTGAAATTGGATTTGACTTCAATTTCTATTCGGGAAAAGTGAATACTCAATTTCCGGGTTCGGTTCCTTCAATTTCTGTTCTTGGTTCATATGGTTCCTTCAATTGGTTAAAGACTTGTCTAGTGAAGATTGTGGGTGGCAACAAGTCTAACATGTAACGTCCCGTTTTATATATATATATATAAAGAAAATACTCTCATTTATAATTAAAATATTATTAGTCAAAAATACAATAATAAAAACGATTAATTAAAACGTAATGTCTCGACTAATAATATAAAATAGTTTATTTTTTAAATATCTATACTACTATATAATGTATATAGGAAGGGTAACAATGTCTTTTACTCAAATCTCTTAAAATTAAGAGGTACAAAAATTAAAGCCTCTAATACAAGTCTACCATGCAGGGGTTGGTGATGCGTGAAACGCGAGCAATAGACAACTACACAAAACCCTAAATCATTTCAAAATTCAAACCGACTCTCTCCGTTCGTGCTCTCTGGCAACCCTCTTCCGAAATCATCCAGAAACCCTCTGCGGTAACCGGAAACCCTCTCTCCGGCAACCCTCTCTCCGACAACCCTCTACGGGAACCACATCTTGCGGGGATCTGGCAATACAGCGACACCTCCTGCGATGTAACCGGTCAAGACCTGGAGGCGACGATATCAAGGACAACCACCGATGATCCTCGACCACCTCTACTCAATCCCTTTCTCCATTGTCTTCGTGATGTATGAGATCAAGATGGGGTGATGATTTGGCTACCCTAGGTCACGATTCCGAGGCAAAGGTTGTTCTCAAGTAAGGGCTCGACGATGCAAGAGGAAATCCATCTTCTAGGTTTGTTTCACCGTGATGGAAAACACACTCCTCTTTGTAATGTTCCTTTGACTTTAAAAGGTCAAGATTATGCAATTTAATCATGGATTTGTTTTAGTATATCAAAAGAAAATTTTGCATAATGGATTAAAAATTATTATTATATAATGAATGTTCCTTTCTACAATCTTTGTTTCTTTCTGGATCTTTGTTTCGGTTTCTAAGTCCTATCTTCTGTGATTTGATTTGCAGGTAGCATGTCTCTATTTGCTCTATGCTTACTAATTATGATTTGTTTGTTTTATCGTTTGCTTAGTTTGATAGGGTTGTTGGTTCTACAATTTTGTTTTGTTTTTATCACTTGTTTTATTTCTTCAATTTAAGGCTTGACAGAGACCTACAGTGGTGATGAAAATGCAGCTCAAAGACAAAGTTGTTGATCATTCACAACAATGAAAATGCAGCTTAAATTTACATTGAGGCTCAAAATTGTGATGATACAGAAATTGTTTGCAGTTTTCTTGATACAATTAAAATAAGCCAAACACATTCTTTGTTTCACATATCAAAAAATTATTTCCTGAAGCTGAATAAAATTAAAACTGCAAATGAGATATAAGAATATGGGATATCTACGAAAGTTTTTTTTTTAATTTGAAGTCTAAATTACGATAGAATGGATAAAATTATACTCTTGTTCTATGATTCATTAGTATTTTGATTTTGGGTAGTAATTTAGAGGTACATAGAGAGAATGAATTCAAATCACGGTTCTGTTAATGTTCTTTTACAAATGCAGTAGGCAGGGGCGTCTCCGAGAATTCGAGTGCCCCGTGCGAAAAGGGAAAAAAAGGCCCCTTAGATAAATTTTTTTTATATATAATGACTAATGTTGTGACAATTAACATAAGCATAACAAAATCATAGTTTTAAAACTTAAAAGTACGTACCAATATACCAAAATAACTAACCGATGATTCGCGCAGCTCTCCTAGCATTCTTCATAGCAAATTGGTTGATTAGCTCTTCACAATTTATATTGTTTAGGATTTCGCTCTCAATAGCTATCATTGCCAATCCACTAAGTCGTTCTTGGGACATTGTTGATCGTATGTGAGATTTCAATAATTTCAACTTAGAAAAACTCCTTTCAGCATATGCAACTGGACTGCAATGGTTGCCTATTGTTTTTTTAATCATTTATTGGGCCTTGTAGTTTAATCCATCAAATCTTATAATGCGACAATTGAATTTTTATAAAAAATATATAGTATATATAAAAAAAATTTTATAAAATTGTGTCCCTAAAAACGATGGGCCCTGTGCGGGAGGGGGGTTTGCACCCCCTCCAAGCCGCCCCTGGCAGCAGGTGATGTTGGTATAAAGGATCAATTGATTGAAAGAAAACTAAGAACTAACTGGCCTAATGACAACACCTTATATGAGGCTTTCATTGTTGACTACAACCCTGTGCATGACTGCAGGTATGTTTCAGATCCACTTAATAATCTCCATTTTTTGTTATTGTTTTGTATCTGAGATGTGATTTATCATAATATATATATATATATATATATATATATATATATATATATATATATATATATATATATATATATTGTTTTTGTAAGTTGGTGCAAGTGAATCTACTGATTTATTATCCCAAATGCCCAGTAACTTTCAATTTCTCTTTTTGGACCATTTGTTGTTATTGTCCTTAACTTTCTTCTTTTCAATGAAATTTTGCCGAAATACATTCAGGTTTGTCTGTTTTCTTTATTCCATGATTTTATTTAGATTAATCTACTATGCCATTTTCAAAGAATTTTTTAATTTTAGTATTAATTCTTAGAGCATGACAGTGATGAAGCATTGGTGGTGATGGATGGCCTCTTCAGGAAAACATGATTTTTCTGTGATTTCATGATGTTAATAACAACTTGCTCTGTTGTTTTTCATGTTTTTCTTTTGGTTAACTTAGGGACATTTGGTTTCTAACTAGGGGTCACTATGGATATAGGCTTAATAGTTTAATGGAATGTAAATAAATTTTTATACCCAGCATTCTTGGTTCGTCTAGAGTATGGCATTATGCCAAAAATTTGTACATGTGTTTAGGGTCTGGTTTTTATGTCAAAAGGAGTGCTCTTTGGGTTTACATAATCTTGTACATGTGTTTAGGGTTTGTTTCCTCAAATAGTATTTTAGTAATCCAAAATTTTGGCCAAATTTCTTGAAGTGCCACATTGTAACAGCAAGTACCAGATCGTCCGGCAAGTCCGTACGGTATGTGTACTTTCACTTTATACTATGTGTACATACGTGAGTTTAAACAGTACTTGTATTATCAGAATCCTAAATACAAGAAACCGTTGTACGTATTTTCGTATAAACTTAAATACATTAAGTACAACGTACACTTGAAACATTAGTTGTGTTTATTAAGTGAAAACTTAATTACAGTTAACACAACAAATCATGAGAATCAACGGTATTCAAACGATATTCAGAAACATATCGGTTGCGATCTGATGTCCACAGATGACAGGAATCAGATGACCGACAAGTCAGTACAAAAACAATGTGAAATCATGATGTATAGTTGAGTCCGACAGTGAGGAAACATGATTAAAACATAAATGCAGTGTTATTTCAGAATAACGAACTGACAGTGTGTTTGCGTGAGTGACGATTCACATAAACATATCTGTGAGTTTAGAATTCTAAAATAATGACTGAAAAGTAGAAAACAAAAGTCAGAAAGCAAAACCATCGTCGTATTCGTTCGGGTGACGATTCGAACGAATTACGCGCGAAGGTTACGCGATCTGACGAAACGAAAACGAAAACACGTCACGAACGAAAATAATTTAATAAAATCAAATAAATAACATTTTACAATTTTGAAACTCATCAAAATAATTAAATTAAATCCTTGTAATTAAAACCATTTAAATTACGCGTAATTTTCCGGTTACGAAACGAATTAACGAACCGAGCCACGAAAACGAACCCGAACACCCTCGGGGTATATAAACCCTAAAATGAGAGTATTTCTCATTCCCATCATCCTCAACCTCTCTCTAAAACTCAAAAACCCGGCACCCCCATTTTTAGGGTTTTCACCATCTTCAAACCTCCATATCTCCCTCAATACTTGGCCAAATCACTGCATTTTCGAACCTACGCAAAGCTCTCAACACCCTCTACACAAAAGTACAACAGATCGGAGCTCAAACCTTCTGGAAACGAGGTAAAACGAGCTGCAAAGTCACGAAAATTTAGGGTTTTCACTCCCTTTGTTGAATCAGCACTTTCACCCGGTTTTATACCACCTTCTCGACCCTACACTCTTGAACCTCACCTCTTGAAACTTAGTCCTTGCATACCTTCACCATGGAACATCACTACCTAGCCTAACTACCCAGTGGTTCGAACAGGCGAATGAAGGAGCCAGACATGCCGAATCGCTTAGGCCGAATGGCCCAGCCGAAGGGCACCATTCGCCATGCAGCCATCTGATTCGGCCACCTCATTCGTGATGCATCATTTGACCAGCCTCCTCCCCTCATTCGGCAAACACCCATTCGCCACCCAGCTCACCCTATTCGCCACTTCTGTCTCATTCGGTCGTCTACATGGTCTAGACATGCGGCATCAAAACCATTCGGGCAAGCTAGTAGGGACAACTCGTTCGCCCATGTATACCCTAGATCTTTGACCTATAGCTTAACTCAAACTCAGCCGCAACCCTGGACAAGAAACCCTAGAACCCATATCAGTTTGGCCAACAATATATAGCAGGCCCAATAAGGAAAGTAACAGGCCCAACAGGGTATTGATGCGGCCCGAGTATTTTTGATTGAGGCCCAGTTTGGGTAGCCATTGCTGGCCCAAGACAAACACCTACCAGTTGATCTACATGGTTTATAAGACCATGGAACTTTCCTGGCCCAACAGTTCTATACTTGGCCACCAGTAGGCCCACATCATTCCCCAGGCCCAATACCTCGAAAATTGATCCACTGACTCTTGGAAGGCCCAACAAGAAGTGAAGGGCCCAAGGCCCACGGTTTAGGGCTCAAGGCCCACTGCCTTTGGCCCAAGGCCACAATTTTGGCCAAAAGCCCAAATTCAAGGCCCACTATTGTTTCAGCCATTGTAAGCTAGGCCCAGCTTGGCCCATGAACCCTTTTTGCAAAGGCCCGAGACAAATCCCAAAGGGCCCATCAAAATCTACCCGAGGCCCACAGAAAACTGATTCAAGGCCCAATTTGAGGCCTTTGTCCTCACTTTTGGAGCCACTTTGTCATTTACTTGGTCAACAACCCATTTCTGGCCCACTTTCAATTCCAACAGCCCTATATGACTCTAGGCCCAACAAATATTGCCTAGGCCCACCTTGGGCCCAATAAATTCCCTAGAGGCCCAAAACAAGGCCTACAAGGCCACTTGAACACTAGTTTTTGTAACTTTTGGCAAGGCCTTAATGATTCAACACCTAATATCATTGGCCCAACTTAAATTGTTGGCCCACATGACTAAAGAACTATTGTAACTCTTTAACTCAACACTAATAAGTATGATAACCAAGGGATTACTACCAAAACGGCAATTTTTGCAACAAAGTCTTGTAACTTATAACATGACCTCATGAAACTACAAATGGGCTTTGATACAAGATAAATAAGACAAGAATAAATCAAAGAAAGTCTATGGATTACAAGAACCAATAACAAATAAAGATGGGCCAACAGAGACCGAAGACTTTGAGTGTTGGCCAAAGTTTATGGCTAACACATACATACACATAAAATCCCTATAATTCATACTAATAAGTTATAAACATCGTGAAATCAATACAGGAACGTGAAAACACACTCAAGCACAATCAAGAGCGCGTACATTCCTGTTAAGCTAAGTCAAACCCAAATACTACAAGGTGAGTTCATATGCCCCCCTTTTACTTTAAATCTTTACTGATTTTAATTATCGGGGCTGAGAAACATGTTTGCTTTTATTTATTTAAAAGATTGCTTAACATGTTAGTTATACTTTGATTTGATAATATTAAATTGCTTATTATCATATATCATTGTATGCATGCTTGTATGATTATGAGATAACAGGGAAACTCAGATGATTATGATAAGATAAATTCCTAATCATCAACACATTATAATAACTTAGTTATAAGATTATAACTTATAACACTTAGTTATTTCCACATGATCAGTTACTTAATCAATTTACACTTAATTACATAATGAGGCTTCGGGAACACATGGATTCAGTAAATGATGATCATGATAACGTAAATTCATGGGATTCTTATCATTTACAGTAAATGACGATCATGATAAAGTAACTTCATGGGATTCTTGTCATTTACACTTAATTAACATAACGTAATAAGACAAGTTCTTATTCGACTTTGTTAAACACACTGGAACAATCCCACACGGATACTTTGGGAATACATGGATTCAGTAAATGATGATCATGATAACGTAACTTCATGGGATTCTTATCATTTACAGTAAATGACGATCATGATAACGTAACTTCATGGGATTCTTGTCATTTACACTTAATTAACATAACGTAATAAGACAAGTTCTTATTCGACTTTGTTAAACACACTGGAACAATCCCACACGGATACTTTGGGATCACATGGAATTCAGTAAATGACGGTCATGATAACGTAACTTCATGGGATTCTTGTCATTTACACCCGATTATCATAACGAAATAAGACAGGTTCTTATTCAACTTTGTTAATCACATAAGACAATCCCACACGGAAACTTTGGGATCACACGGCGGGATAGGAGAGAATGGAATGCATTTTAATCTGATTACGTGAGGATTAAAATGGATTCCATTCGGATTCTATACGCTACATTTGGAGACACATGATGAACAGTTAACTAATACTTTTAATTAAATTAAAAGTGTATCATAAAAGTTAACCTCACAAGTAATAGAATAATATAAGGATCAGATTTAAATAATCTAAATTCCTTAATTCAACGAGGGTTATCATTACTTCGGTTTGATGACTAAACCCCTCTTACTATATTATTATTCTACATATGATTACACAGCGGACAATTCGGATAGTTGGGAAATGGATATCTTTAGTTGTATCGCAAGTGGTGTGGAACTTGGTTGAGTATGTGGTGGGATAGCGTCTGGGCTTGACCCTTTTGTGATTCCCTATATATAAGCATACTTAGTTAGGTGATATACTACTTGTACATATAACTAAGGAGAGGCCATTGGGTGGAACAGGTGAAACAAGTATACAAGCAACAGATATAACATTGTGAATGTGTGCATGATCAGTTCAATGGTTTTCAATTTACTTACTTATGAACTCACCAACCTAGTGTTGACTTTGTTTAAATTACATGTTTTCTCAGGTGACGAACAGGTGTAGATACTATATGCAAATGATAAGCTAGTGGGCTCATAGAAGACCTAGCTTTCTTTTGATTGCATACATTTTGATATGACAGAACTTTGAATCACTTTTGTATATCTTGTACAGATCAAGATATAAACTCATTGATTCTTTTTGATTAGATTTACTTAGTTAAATTATGATGTACAATGTAATTTAACTTTGTAATTCTATTTCATGTCATGATTAGCATTTCTCATTTATATCTCATGTGCTATGTAAACAATCTGATCATTTGATTATCAACACAATGATATCGCGCCCCGGGAACTTTCCGCCCGACGGGAAAACACGATCCGTTTCCGCCGGCCTGGGGTGTGACACACATTGATTTCAAAGATATGGCTTCTGGATTGTTTTACAATGCTTTACTTTATCTCCGTTTAATCATGTTGACAAGAGAACTACTTTGACTTAAATTGATGACAATAGCACCTGGCATAGAACAAGCAAAGGTGTTCAGGAAAAGGTAAATATTTAAATTTTTGTATCTATAATCTATGCTTTATATATCAGTTGGTTACTAAATTTATCTTTTTGACATATTGAATAGATTTGACCCTTTGTGGATGCAAAGAAGATATGAAAAATTAAAGTTCATTCAATGAAAAGAAGAGAACAAATCTGAAATAAACAAAGAGATGTGTTGAAGTTGTAAGGTATATTGTTATATGTATTGCAAGGTATACTCCTTTAAATATATGATTACATGATAAGTTTGTAAGCCTCATGGCATTGATAAATTAACAGCAAATGAGTACCATGTTATAAATTGTCAACACCGCTGCATCGCGCGGGTTTCCGACTAGTGACTAATTAAGAGTATAAGAATAGAAATAAACGTTCAAAATTTTTAACGTACTTTAAAACGAATAAGTAGAATGAAACCATTATTAGAATAATCGTTGTTTGAACGATTAGTTACTATTACATGAGACCGTCTAAAATTAATAAAATATATTATAATTAAACCCTCTCCGTTTTTAACGAAACTTAGGCCGAAACATAGAGAAAAATAAGCCGGTCTTAATAGTATTTTTAGAATTTTATAAAACATTATATTTTAAAAGTTATAAGAGAAAAACAAAATTTAAGTTTAATTATTGATAATAATAATATAATAATACTTATTATATATAATTACGTGAGCTAATATGTATATGCGAACGTGGGATTCTTCTTAGATGCCAACGAAAAAAAAAAAGAAATTATAGATGAAGTGCACGTGTGTTGGTGACAATGTTAAAAAAAAAATTAATTACAACAAAAGCTTGGATAAGTGAATGTATATCCTGCAAATCCAATCTGTGTATATATAAATATCTTTTTAAATGAAGAATTTCAAAACAAACATACATATATTTTCAAAACAAATGAATATACTCAACGTTCATAAACCATAAACGAAATTGTTCTGAATCTTCTCCAGATTAAGAATTTGGTTCGCAATTAGGTATGTATTTTTAATCTTTAAGTTTAACTCACAATTTAAGTTTTTGTATAATATTGACCTTATAGGGTTAGGGTTAGGGTTAAGATTCGATCTCATATATATTCGAATATTATGTTAAACTTATGATATTTTTTAGGAACATGAAATAAACTCATCAGGAATCATCCTTGCAAATAGTTATAAGGATAGATTAAGCAGAAACGCTGCCCAAATTCATATTGAGAAGTTCTAAGCTGTCACACAGCCAATCAAAAATCCAGGTGAATACATCTAACTTGTTTTTAAATTTATAAATGAATTTTTGAGCATGGTTTGTTTAAACTTTGACGCATAAAGGGATACTACGTGACCAGCATTTAGGCTATTAGTATACGTACGATTTGCAAATCGTATCTGTTGTGGGTCAATTTTTATGCTCTGAGATTCAGGATATCCGAGGATAATCCGGAATATGGGATTCTTAAATATCCTCAAAATATTCTGTATACTAACGTTACTAATCAATCTCTTCTTTGTATAGCTTGAGATAGTCTTGCAGGATACTTATTATGGACTTGATTTTATCTTAAAAGTCGGGATACAGTCAAAGGAAACATGGGAACGTGGTTAATTATGGAAACAAGTGGAGAACAAGTCACCAACGGTCATGTTGGCTAAATTGGACCTAAAGACTCGGGATTCACTTGAATAGAACGGCTAAACGTGGTAAATGGACGTGGTAGCTGTTACATGGCCATTATTCCGATATTCTCGCCGGGATATTCGGAAATGTAGTTAATTTAGCTGTTACAACATGTTGTATATAAACAAACGGCTGGTGATCGATTAGGGACACGTTTTTTATCATCTTTTCTTCATTTTCTCTCAAACACACACAGATTCAAGCATTTGTAACACTTAGTATCGATTATCCAAGCTCAAACACTTGTATTTTCATAGGTTTGTTGATAATAAACTAGGCAGAGTGACGATTGTCACCTCCCGAGGTTTTTATGCCGGCAATCCTAAGGGATTAAGGGCTTTTCCTCGTATAAACCTCGTGTGTATTGCTATTTTTCAGTTTGATATATTCAAATATCCTCAGGGATATTCGGGGATATCCTGAACATATATTCAGTATATTCAATATATTTGCTTGTTAAACACAACACCCCACTTTTCTAATTCGGTTTTTTCTAAAAGTTAATCTTGTTAATTTTTAACCGAAACAATTTGGCGCCCACCGTGGGGCAAACTTGTGTTTTTTTACAATTAAAACCTTGTTTAAAGGCGTTTTCAAGAAGAATATATCAAAAATGGCTTCACTACTACTACTAATGTTTCTTCGCAGATTCCTGTTTTCACAAAGAAACCAGATAATTCTGGAAAGAAGACCACTTTCATTGCTGATAGTTCTCCATCTACAAAGATGACCACTTCTGCTCCTATACTTATCTCTAACAATGATATCTTGAGTATGTTTCAACAGGTACAACAACAGATGATGGATCAACAGCGAATGAATCAAAGACTTCTCAGAGAAATGGAGAACTTGAAGGCTGAAAAGAACAAACAGCCGGAAACTACCACTCCAATAGCTCCAAGGATACTTGATTTTGGAACATCTGGGATGACCGGAAACCACTCGGGAGACTTTATCCCTATGCAGACCAGTATCGGAACTTCTTCAGGATCCCAAGATCTGAGGATATCTCGAGATAATATCCTTATCCCTAGAACATCACTCCCTACACCATATACCGGTAACACTTATAATTATTCTCCATTTGAAACTACTAACCTTGGATCTTCGCAGGATTCAGGAATATCTCCTCAAGTAGCCAAGGAGATCCAGAAACTTCGGGATATGATCTCTACTGTACCAGGAATAGTCAAGCCTATCCCGGAAGTACCAGCAACTACTCACAGGATATCCAGATTCGCTGATGCTGAAATCCCGAAAAGATTTCAAACTCCTACCATGAAGCTATATGATGGAACTACTGATCCAGAAGAACATGTAGCCCAGTATAGAGAAAGAATGGAGACTAATCCTATTCCGCCACATTTGAAAGAAGCTTGCTTATGCAAGGGATTCGGTTCAACATTAACAGGAGCAGCCTTAAAATGGCTACTCAACGTTCCTCCCTATTCAATTACTTCTTTTGCTCATTTGATTAATTTATTTAACAGCCAATTTTCATGTAGCAGGACATTTGAAAGATTAACCAATGATCTTTACAGGATAACCCAAGGACCGGATGAAAATCTAAGGAGCTATGTCAACAAGTTTGGCAGAGAATCCTTGGATATCCCTAATCTTGATATCACTACGGCAGTTCAAGCCTTCAAGATGGGATTACAGAAAAACTCACCTTTTTATGATGATTTGGTTATGAATCCTTGCAGGAATATGGACGAAGTCCGGAATCGCGCACTGAGATTCATAAGATTGGAAGATGATAAAGAAATCCAGAAAAGGATTACCATGACTCCTCCCAATGATCAAGGCAAAAGGAAGTTCGATTCGCCCAGCAACAAGTCGTTCAAATCCAAGCCATATTACAAGTCTGACAACCATAAAATCAACTCTGTAGATGATGATGAGGATGATGAAGATTATCTCAGGATATCTGAGTACTGTTTTTCTGTAGATATCCCTTAACTAATGTGTGCTATGCAGGATCTAGGTGAAAAGGCTAGATGGCCTCCTAAGGATAAAAAGTTCGTCACGAAGGACAAATCCAAATGGTGTGCATTTCATGAAGATTTTGGACATATTACCGAAGATTGCATTGCTTTGAGAAAATAAATAAGCTATCTGCTTAGCAAAGGCCATCTCAAAGAACTTCTCGGTAAAAAGAAGGAAAGAAGACATGATCCTGATGGATTCCCAAAGAGAGCTGCATCCCCACCTAAGGATGCTAAGGTAATAAACTTTATCTCTGGTGGATCTGATATATGTGGTACTTCTTATTCTGCAGCCAGAAGACATGCTAAAGAGGCTAAGATGGAGAATGGAGAAAAACCCACAAAGACCTCAATGATAACCAAGGATACCATTATATCCTTTGAAGAACAAGATCGGGAGAATATCATAGATCCCCACCATGATGGGTTAGTAATTACTTTATATGTCGCTAACCATTATGTGCGCAGGATACTCATTGATGGAGGAAGTTCAGTAAACATCATCCAATTAGAGACCCTCAAGAGGATGAATATCCCTGAATCCGAGATAACTACCAAGTCTTTGGTACTAGTTGGATTCAGCGGTGAAGCTAAAGCTACCATCGGTGAAATTAAATTACTTGTGTATATCGAAGGGGTAAATTCTATGCAACGCTTTTGTATAATAGACTCTCTATCCTGTTATAATATTATATTAGGTAGACCTTGGATACATGATATGAAGGCAGTCCCTTCGACATATCATCAATGCGTCAAACTACCAACACCATGGGGAGTCGTGAAGATCGATAGCGACCAACAGGAAGCTAAAGAGTGTTATTCGTCCTCGATGAAGTCGACGACGAAATCACCTTCGACATAGCAATCAAAGAAGAACCTTGGGGATAATCAGGGATTCCGGGAAAAAGAAGTAAAAGAGATATTACTCAACCCCGAGGATCCTGAAACTAAAGTCCTTATAGGAATTGATATCCCCTAGGATATTGAGGAGAAACTGATTTCTTTCCTGAAATCAAGGACTTCTACCTTTGCTTGGAGACATGAGGATATGACGGGAATATCCTCAGACGTAATTACACATAAGTTAGGAATAGATAGAAGCTACAAGCCTATCCACCAAAAAAGGAGAAAATTTGCTCCCGAAAGGAATATAATCATCCAAGAAGAAGTAGAGAAACTTCTTAAAGCCAAGATGATTAGGGAAGTAAAATTTCCAAGGTGGCTAGCTAATGTAGTTGTGGTTCAAAAGAAGAATGGAAAGTGGAGAGTTTGTGTAGATTACACAGATCTAAACAAAGCTTGTCCTAAAGACCCCTTTCCATTACCACATATAAATTCAATGGTAGATGCTACGGCAGGCCATGAAATGTTAACTTTCATGGATGCATCGGCGGGATTCCAACAAATTCAGATGGAGCCTTCAGACCAAGAAGATACTGCTTTCATGACGCCAACAGGGATATATTGCTATACAGCAATGCCATTCGGCTTGAAGAACGCAGGAGATACTTATCAAAGGCTTGTCAATATGATGTTTAAGGATAAGCTGGGGACACAATGGAGGTATATATCGATGATAGGGTAGTCAAATCCAAGATTACCAAAGATCATCTTCGGGATCTCGAAGAATCATTTGATATCCTGGATCGATACAACATGAAACTTAATCCTTCTAAGTGTCATTTTGGAGTAAGATCAGGAAAATTCATGGGATATATGGTCACTAAAAGAGGAATAGAGGCCAGCCCAGAGCAAATCCAAGCTATCCTAAACCTCAAGTCGCCAACAAACGTAAAAGAAGTGCAAAGGTTAACAGGAAGAATAGCCGCACTTAATAGATTCATCTCTAGATCTTCTGAAAAATTCAAAGGATTTTACGATATCCTTAAAAAGAATAAGAAGTTTCAATGGGGTGAAGAGCATGAAAAGGCATTACAGGATTTAAAAGAATACTTATCCTCAGCACCATTGCTAATGAAACTAGAAGATGGTGAACCACTATCACTATACTTAGCAGTATCCCGAACTACTGTAAGTGCAGTGCTGGTTAAAGATTATCAAGGATCCCAACATCCAGTATACTATGTGAGTAAGAGCTTGTTAGATGCTGAAACTAGATATTCTCATTTAGAAAAACTAATCTTAGCTTTGATCATGGCATCAACAAAACTTAGGCACTACTTTGAGACACATAGTATACACATCAAAACCAACTATCTGATCAAGTCAGTGTTAAGAAAACCTGAGTTATCAGGAAGGATGGCCAAATGGTCAGTAAAACTCAGCACTTACGATTTAATCTATGAACCAAGAACAGCAATTAAGTCTCAAGCACTAGCAGACTTTGTGGCAGATTTTAGTAGTGATATTCAACCAGAAGTAGATTCAGAGGTTAAACTTCTAGATGAGGATACTGGTGAATGGACCCTACACACCGATGGAGCCTCGAATGTAAGAGGAACACGTCTAGGGATAATACTAAAATCGCCACAGGGGGACATAATACCCCAATCTATCAGTTGTGAGTTCCATGCAACTAATAACGAAGCTGAATATGAAGCTTTAATAGCAGAACTTCAATTAGCAAGGGATATGAACATAAGACACCTCCACGTATTTGTCGATTCCTTACTAATAGCTAACCAGTTCAATGGTTCCTATACGGTTAAAGGAGATAAATTGGCAAAATACTTAGAAATAGTTAAGGAAACAGTGGGATATTTTGATACTTTTGATATCACACAAGTCCCTAGAGAAGAGAATGATGAAGCAGATGCATTAGCAAATCTAGCATCATCTCTGAAAATCTGTGATGATATCAATATTCCCATCCTACATATCCTGAATCCAGCGATAGATACAGAAGATTCAAACCAAATCTTTAGATCAAAAAATATTGATACACATGAGATATCCTGGATTACACCCATCAAGGAATATATCCAAACAGGAAAAATACCTGATAGAGAAACAAACCATAGGGCCTTCAAAATCAGAATATCTAGATATATACTCATCAGGGATGTTCTATACAAGAAATCGGTAGCTGGTCCATACTTAAAATGTTTGGAACAACCAGAAACCTTAAAAGTACTAAAGGATATTCACGAAGGAGATTGTGGAAATCACACTGGGGCAGAGCATTACTTTCGAAAATCCTTAGAACAGGATATTTTTGGCCTACAATGAGGAAAGATGCAATGTCCTATTCCCAAAGATGTGATGCTTGTCAAAGACACAGCAATATCCTTCACCAACCGGCTGAACCTCTATATCCAATAGTCTCACCATGGCCATTCATGAAATGGGGAATGGATATAGTAAGAAAACTGCCAAAAGCACCACGAGGAAAAGTGTTCATGCTCGCCATGACTGATTACTTTTCAAAATGGATTGAAGCCGAAGCGTTTGTACAGGTTAGAGAAAAGGAAGTAATATCCTTCATAAAAAGGAATATCCTGACCAGATTCGGGATACCGGCCGAGATTACCTGCGATAATGGATCTCAATTCATTGGCAAAAGAACTACCAACTTTTGTGAGGCATGGGGGATAAAAATGATTACTTCCACACCAGTACATCCTCAAGCTAACGGACAAGCAGAATCAAGTAACAAGATAATCATAAATAATCTCAAAAAGAAGTTGGGATCTAAGAAAGAAAAATGGGCTGAAGAACTTCCATTTGTCCTATGGGCAGATAGAACCACGACAAAGAATGCGACTGGTCAAACACCATTCTCATTAGTATTCGGTTCAGAAGCTGTACTCCCAACTGAGATGATTATCCCTACTGCAAGAACAAGTTTACAAACTATAGAAGCCAATAACGAAACCCTATCTCAGGATATAGATACTATTGACGAATCTAGGGATATTGCGAAAATTAGAATGGCTGCCTATCAGCAAAAGATAGCTAAATCGTACAATAAGAATATAAGGATCAGAAGATTTCAAGTAGGAGACTTAGTTTTAAGAAAGGCATTCCAGAATACCACTAACCCAACGGATGGAAAGCTTGCCCCAAAATGGGAAGGACCTTACAAAATTGATTCCGAAGCTGGAAAGGGGGCATATAGATTAATCACTATAGATGGTGAAACTATTCCGAGGGCATGGAATGCTATTCATTTAAAAACATACTTTATATAAATTTCACTGAATCCTTTACTCTACATGATTATTTCTCACAAAATTCTTATATATTCCTACTATTATATCCTGATGTATATTCTCAAATTATCCTGATACTAACTCAAGCATTGGAGAGGCTTAGGGATCCCTAATGCCTACCTTTGCAAGAATATTCTATGTTTTTGCACGAATAGCTGAAGAAGATACGAGGCTTTATGTCTCAGCCCAAGTTTTGACCTGAAATTAAAACTTGATGAAGACCCCGCACTGACTTTATGTCTAGCTGCATAGTTTTGACCTGAAATCAAAACTCAAGAGACCTTTGAAGACTAAGGGTTCATACCCTCGCCACTAGCGCACGTATATCCTGCTATAATCCAAGATAATGGGACCAGTACACGCTGAGTGGCTGACAATTTCATTATCAAGGGTTATAACTATGGATCCTCCGTAATATCCCGGTATAGTTGGAGACTTTGGGACCAGTACACGCTGAGTGGCTGACAATTTCATTTTCAAAGACTATTACCAGGGATCCTCCGAATTCCGGCCTAGTCGCCAGTATCCCGGCCTTAGTCGCCAGCATTCCGGCATTAGTCGCCAGTATCTCTCGGCCTTGTCGCCAGTATTTTCGGCCTTAGTCGCCAGTATAATCGGCCTTGTCGCCAGTATTCCGGCCATAGTCGCCAGTATTCCGGCCTTAGTCGCCAGTATAATCGGCCTTGTCGCCAGTATTTTCGGCCTTGTCGCCGGTTTAACCGGCCTTAGTCGCCAGTATATTGGGTTTATCCCAATCTTTCTTGTTTGTTGAATATGTACAGGAATTAACATTTAAGGATATTTAGAGATATATCAACAACTTTCAACATTCCTAAGGATAATGAAGATGTGGACTCAAAATTCAAGACTGTTTCAGGATATTACATAAGTATGTTTATAACACGTCCAAGGATATTGAGGTATGTAATTTTCACATTATCCCAACAGGGATAAGAAGAGCTTTGAAAATAAATCTACTCATTCAAGGAGTTGGTATTTATTTCTTAACCTTTTCAATATTCTATCTTTATTCCCTATCAGGAATATGCTATTATAAAATTAGATAATATGTCTGATACATATTTATACTTAGAAATATTTAATCATTTAACAAAATCTTATATGATTAATATTCTTAATATCCAAATTATTTATAATTGCTACTATAATTAAAATCCTGATCAAGTTAGACCAAATATAGCTTAAACGTTTTCTACTTATTTCTAGTTATACCTGAAAAATAATTAGATTTGTAGGATATCTACTGAAAGGAAATATTCTGAAACTTTTCAAAGTATATGTATTCAACGTATTATTATATTCAAACAGTAAGTAACACTAATCTTTATGGAAATTATTAAAGAATCTAACTTCTTATACAAGTTAGGAACTATTCGAAATATTATTGAGAATATTTTGTAATATTCAAGGATATCTTAAAAGCAATAACGACATTCAAAAATACGAAATTCTAAATCCTAAGAAGTAGCAAGACATGTTCTTACAAAGATTGAGTCTGAAAATTTTTACAGCTGTATATGGTAAGAGCAGCTTACAAAATTTTGGGGGCAATTGTTGTGGGTCAATTTTTATGCTCTGAGATTCAGGATATCCGAGGATAATCCGGAATATGGGATTCTTAAATATCCTCAAAATATTCTGAATACTAACGTTACTAATCAATCTCTTCTTTGTATAGCTTGAGATAGTCTTGCAGGATACTTATTATGGACTTGATTTTATCTTAAAAGTCGGGATACAGTCAAAGGAAACATGGGAACGTGGTTAATTATGGAAACAAGTGGAGAACAAGTCACCAACGGTCATGTTGGCTAAATTGGACCTAAAGACTCGGGATTCACTTGAATAGAACGGCTAAACGTGGTAAATGGACGTGGTAGCTGTTACATGGCCATTATTCCGATATTCTCGCCGGGATATTCGGAAATGTAGTTAATTTAGCTGTTACAACATGTTGTATATAAACAAACGGCTGGTGATCGATTAGGGACACGTTTTTTATCATCTTTTCTTCATTTTCTCTCAAACACACACAGATTCAAGCATTTGTAACACTTAGTATCGATTATCCAAGCTCAAACACTTGTATTTTCATCGGTTTGTTGATAATAAACTAGGCAGAGTGACGATTGTCACCTCCCGAGGTTTTTATGCCGGCAATCCTAAGGGATTAAGGGCTTTTCCTCGTATAAACCTCGTGTGTATTGCTATTTTTCTGTTTGATATATTCAAATATCCTCAGGGATATTCGGGGATATCCTGAACATATATTCAGTATATTCAATATATTTGCTTGTTAAACACAACACCCCACTTTTCTAATTCGGTTTTTTCTAAAAGTTAATCTTGTTAATTTTTACCCGAAACAGTATCCACATATGGGTGAAATTCCCATATGTGGCTGGTACAGGTAAGCTGGAAGGTTAAACGTAAGACGTACTCCGCAGGCAACCTAACCAGTGACCAGCTGTGGGCTGGAGGGAACAAAACGTAAGACGCGCTGCGCTGTAGTTCCTAACCAGTGACAGTTACAAACCTGTGTATGCAGTAGTTGTATCGATAAGTGAAATAACCTGCTAAATGTGTAGTATTGCCATTATTAATTATGGTTAAAGGACCGAACATGCTATGCTTACATATCGAGTCTGTTATTTGTATTCACCAACATTATGTTGATGTTTTATTTTCAAAAACTTTTCAGGTAATAATGAAATATAAAAGAGAAGCAAGATTAGAGATTCTTGGCCTATGATGCCTTGAATAGGATCTTGTGGTGAGACCATGGACCTATTGGAGCTATGCCTCCAAGTCATGTATAAACTGGATATTATAAAATGAATTGAAATTATGTGTTTGTGAAAAAAAAGCCGGTTTACAATAATATGAAATGATGGTGTTCATACCTATGCATGTGAAATTTTATGAAATCCTGAAAAGTTATTTTGAAAAGTATTAACAAGCAATGAAAATGTGGTTTTTCATACCCATGCGTATGAACTATTTATAAATCATGAAAAATATGGTTTTCACATCCATGCATGTGAATTATTTGAAAAATTATGAATTCATGAAATAATGCTTCCGCTTAAAACATACGAAAAAGAAAAATAAACTCGGACCGAGACATATCCATGAAACCAATTCGGGTCGCAGCGCCCGAGCCGCCGAGAGCCCGGGGTGTGACATAACATGGTAGGACCAAGTGGGTCGAAAGACTCAAATGCTCTACTAGGTACATTTACTATTTCTATTTTATTTTATATAACTATGTGATTTTGTTATTGATCAATGGATCATTCAGGATTTGGTGAGTCCATGAAGAAAAATAAATAAATAAATAGAATTACTAAATTAAATCCAAGGAACCAAGTTATTGTTCAATCTCTTTGACTGGTTACAAGTATGAAAAACCCATTGAGTTATGAAATAAATGAAAACTTGTTTTTGATTTGATATTGGATTCAACAGGTCCAATGGTTATTCTCAATAAATAAATCGAGAATTATGTATCATTTATTTCTAATTTAGGGAACTTTGACTTGGGGTTGTGTTGAACAATTATGGATTTAAACTATCATCGAGTTTGATAAGTATTACCTTTTCTCGGCATGGAATTTTGTTGGATTTGGGCATTATGTGATGAAATGTTTAAATTTAATTTAGAATATCATTCTTTTACAAGTGAATGAGTATTTATTTCTACATAGGGAGGTGCAATCTCCTGGCCTTGCATTACTAGTTCAACAAAGATAAACCTATTTGTGTGATTTACACATTGAGATTTTAAGAACCCTAATACGGAAACCACTATCTGTTGAATTTTGAAATCAATTGAAATTCACATTCGAAATGTGTAGTGGGTTGCTTACGAATTGGTTCTAGAATGAAAATGACATAGACTTTTGTTATAATATTTGATTTTGAATATTGAAACTTAAGAAATCATGAGTAATTAAAATTCTCGACTGCAATTGGAAACTTTGTAATTACGATTTACATTGTTTATGTTAAGAATTCTCTAATTACCGTGAAACATATTCACGAATTGGTTTAGAAATCACGAACAGAATCGAACGAATTGATTTTGTAAGATGAGTAATTTTATACCAAATTAATTGATTACGCATATTGCGGAAATCAAATGGATTTATTGCTAATATTGAAACTGGATATACATTTTAATTTGATGCTCTGAAATTAATTGATTACACATATTAAATAGGATTAAGATGAGTAATTGCTTTCGGTCAACATCTAATTCTGGAAATTGATATTTATTAATGATGGTGCTTTGATCTATGGTGCTTAGGTCCCTGCAAAGTATATTATAAATTCAATAATAATTTCCAGATTGCATTATAACATTCGAATTCTTGAATTGAACATATTCAATATTTTGGATTTATGGATACTTTATTTTAATATGCTCCCACATGAGTTTGTAAATTTGATCATTAATTGATTATAGATATGAGTTTAAAACTTGATCGTAAACGGATTATATGTTCCATGCAAGCATGTGATTTTAATTTCAATTTGAACATATAAGAATTGCACATTTTGGTTTCTGGAAAACAAAATTGGAATTCAAAATTGAGTTTGTTTAGCAAATATTTCATATAATATTTGGGTTTATTGTACAGTGTTTTGTGCACAATTGCACATACTGATGCGCATAGAAGTTTTTAATTTCCAATTTAATTAATTAAGAATAGCTATTGGTGAATTTTTTTGTGACATATCTAGTAAGTTTGCTAGTTATAAAAGTCGGATAAGATACTCTTATCTCATGGGTTTCTTCGAAACAAGTAGATAAGTGTGCTTAAAATTGATTTGACTCTTTTGGTAAGTGACTGATTATTTTCTATATGTCAATGACATATTAATCTTTGTTACTAACCAAAATTAGGTTGACGAGACAAATAAATTATTGTCGCCTAGCTTTGAAATGAAGGATATGGAGGAGGTAGATATGATCCTTGGAATTAGGATTAAAAGAAGTAACAATGACATATCCATGACTCATTCTCACTACAATGAGAAAGTTAGGATTAATTGTTCTCCTGTTAGTACCTCTATAACTCCTAACATCAGACTTATGCCTAATTAGGATAATCAAATTTCATAGTTGGAATATTCTAAGGCAATTGGATGTCTGATGTGCGCTATGATTAGTGAACTATTGTTTGTTTTATTCTGGTTTTCCTTCGGTCATTGAAGGATATTCTGAGGCAAGTTGGATAACAAATACGGAAGATCATTCTTCTACAAGTGGGTGGCTATTCTTACTTGGTAGTGATGCAATTGCATGGGCATCAAAGAAACAAACATGCATAACCAACTTGACTATGGAATCTGAATTTATCGCTTAAACAACAACTGGTAAAGAAGTTGATTGTCTAAAAAATCTGATCTTTGAGATTCCATTGTGGTCAAAACTGATATCACAAATATCTATCAAGTGAGATAGTGCTGACTAAGGATTATGGTCAGGCGTATAATGGAAAGTCTAGACAATTATGTTTTATACATATAATAATTAATGAGCTCGTTACGCATATTGTGGTATCTGTTGAATTTGTAAGATTTTAGTGATTTTGGCTGATTAACTAACTTAAGTGTTTGAAAGAGATCTCGTGAATAAGTCAGTCATAGGGATGGGTTTAAAGTCCATATACTTTAATATCCTATGTCAAGACGCCCAATTCCCATCTAATACAACGTTAGATGCTGAATTCAATGAGGTAAGCTTGTCATAGAGATATTGGAACATATTAATCAAATTATCCCAAGGTATGTATTCAGACTGCAAGTTAAAGGAGGTTGAAGTATAAATTCTCAATAGTTCATTGATAAATTGCAGTGCAGGTGCAAGAGTAATGAACTACCTATAAGAATATGAAGTTTAGTCGCTTCAAGAAGCTTGGACTTGGCTTTGATATATTCTTTGAAGGATTAGGACACACGCTAGTAAAATATTGTGTCAAGGAAGAACATATGAATTTGTAAATTTATGTGTATATAAACTTCAGGTATTCAAATGGATAGCAAGGGTTCAATCCATAGCGACACCCTGATATTCGAATATTTGAATCGTTTAATATACTAAGATAAAATTCAATCCTTAAGGACATTTTATTTATGCATAAATTTGAATATATTTGAGAAGTGTTTAAAGTTAATCATGGATATAACTAAAATAGGGGAGGAATGTTGATAATTTTAGTATTATCAAAGGATTTTAGTGATATTGGATTAACTTGTGCTCTGATTAAAATCTTATTAATTTTCATCGAGTTAGGAGATGCGGAGTGCATGCTCGTATGATTTTAATAAGATTTGGTGTGTTTCGTTAAAGGTTTCAGTTTATATGTAAATTATTTAATTTGTTATATTAATCAATTATTTAATAAACTATTGGATTTAAGTTTATTTGGGTCGTTGGACTATTTGTGGTTTTGAAGGTTAGTTGTAGCTTTTTCATTATATTGAAAAAGGGAACAGAAACTAAATAAAATGGTACTCACAAAACCACATAGAAAAACACACAGAAAGGGAGATCCATACGAACGAACAGAGAGCATTAGGGCAAATTGATTGAAACAGTTTCTTCTCAAATCTGTATCAAATTCGTTCTTGACTTTCTAAGTCTTATCCGTTCAAACATTTTGAGAGTTCCATCAAAATAGTTTGTTCTGAAAGTGAAAGTTATTTCACGATTCTTAGAAATATCCAAGTGATTTACAAATTTATGTTTCAAAAAACGGTTCGTATGATTGCATCTACAAAACGGGTACGTATATATTCAACACTATATATGTCTCAACTCTCGTATACGTCTATATGAGGCGTGTACGTGACCAATCATTGGTGTCAATGCTAATGATTGAACTCCTATATATACGAGGCGTTTATAGGAGCGACCACACAACAACACCATCGCCTCCGACAAAAACTTCTATGCTGCCAGGTATGCACCACCAACTCAGTGCATGTATTACCCTGGACCACCCGAAAAAAATAGTCACCCGTTTATCGGAGCGACCACTAACAACATGGCTCCTAACCACATGCCCTACTTTGGTAACGGGTTTCTGTACTAAGCTCCTTATCTTCGCTAAGTATCGAGTCTTGAAAAGAAACTCTGATCATGATCTCTTAACTTCACTTCTAGGTGTTAACCCTTTTTGACTTATTCGTATGATTAACTCAATTTAAAAAAAGAAAAAGAAAAAGAAAAGCTTGTGGAAAATCGAATGGTAAAAAGTATGTTAGCGTTGTTGATTATGTAATTTGTTTGCATAAGTTGATGTTGTAATTCTTTAATACATGTGTTATCATTTTATCAATGTTGTTAGCCTAGTTTGTGTATACTGTTGAAAGTATTCATTTTGTTTGTCCAAATAATTGTTCTAATACGTTTGTAAGTTTGTTTATGTAAATGGTGAGATCTGGATATTCACTTGGTTGGGAATTGGATCAGACAGTTGCTGCTTGGTGGGCTTAGAGTTGCTGGGCTTTGAGCATTAATAAATGGGCCTCACACGTGATACTGTGATAGTTCAAAAAGTCGGTCAAGCCTTGCCCCGAGATATTAATTAGAGAGGATAGAAGAGAGTTAAGGATTAAGTCATTTTTCACTCTCTTGTTGTTTTCTCTCTCTCACAGTTTGTTAGATCTAGGGTTTTATTAAGAGAAGATCTTAAGATCTTTCTCTGGTTTTGTTTGAGATTTGTTGTCAGTTGGTTTAGATTATCATAATGATGATCTTGTGTATATGGTTGAGTCTGTATTTGTATTAGTTTGGTTCTTGTGTTCATTGAGTCTGTAAACTTGATTCTTGGTCTATTAATCATAGATATAAGGAAATCTGTAAGTTGTTAGTTCATCTGTTCTTTTTGAAATATACTTTTATTTTTATTTTGTCTTTTAGTATTATGTTTTGTAAATTATATGGTCTTAGGTTAAGGGCATGTACAAAGCCTTACAAGCTTGTAAATTTTCAAAGAGGCTGCCTTTGTATCCATCCTCTATTTTTTAATTATTTTATTTTTATGTATAATTATTATGTTGACACAGTGACGGAACGTGAACGTTTTGAAAAGGAGGCGAATATTTCAAGACCCAGAATATATGTTAATTTTTTGAAGCGAGAGGGGACGAAAACAGTATTTTTAACAAAAAAATAACATTTCGGCCGAAAATTTAACACTACGATCGGAAAAAAAAAGGGTGCGGTCTCTTGTCGGTCCTATAAAAGCTTCGTCTATGTTCTGACACAAACTCATAAATTGTGTTAGATTTATGAACTTAAACACAACATGAATATTTACGGGTTTATATGAACATAACACATTTTACAAGAATTATTTTTTAATTTTTATTTTTTTTCATATCAATTTCTTTTTTAATTATTAATCTTTAATTTTTGACACAAAGAATCTTAAATTTGTTAAACGGGTTAACTGTACCAGAAATTAATCTCTAATAATAATATATGCTTTATAATTATATATAAAATTATATATTTTAATATTAACTAAAGAATATTTTATTTATAAAATGTAGACTTCTTTATTACCCGTCTAATTAAACCATGTATATAAAAGTTAGCCTCGAGCTTGGTTTTGGTTGACTTGGGATATCGTCTCAGGGCTTGGAGCCCAAGCTACAAAAAAGAATAAAAAAAATAATATATTAAACTATTGAAGCAATGAATTATATACCTTATTAAAACTACAATATCAATCATGGGCGGCCCGGGGAGGGGCAAACCCAACCCTCGTCCCGGGTCCATTTTTTAGGGGGTCACAAAAATTTTTATATATAGGTATATATAAAGATTCATTCAAATGAGAATTAATAAGGCGAAAAAAACTAAAAAAACATTTATAAATACATTATTTAATGAGTGCAAAAAATCATTTTTTTAAAGTATAGGAAATTTCTTTCATGCCATTTAAATTAAAGATGGCCATTGGTTCGGTTAACGGTTTATTCGTTCTGGTTTAATCGGTTTTCAATTTTTTTTCCTATCAAAAAACTGAACCGAATTCGAGAAGTGGTTCGGTTCTAATTTCGGTTAAAACCAAATAAAAAGATTGAAAGCCAAAAAAACCGCTTAAAAGTCGAATAAACCGATCCAAATAAACCGAATTCAATAGAATAAATCGATTAAAACCAAATAAACCGATTAAAAACCGAATAAACCGATTAAAAACCGAATAAACCGATCTGAATAAGATAATAAACTTAAATTTGAATTCGGTTTAATCGGTTAACCAAACAAACCAAATTTATAAAAAAATTGGAATTAAAAACCGAAATTCGGATATGGTTAGGTACCAAACCAAAAACCGAATTCGGAATTTGGATACAACTAGAACCAAAACGAAAACCAAATTCAGAATTCGGTTCGATTTTTCAGTTACGAACGATATTAAACGGTTTTTTTGGTTTTTTGAGCACCTCTACTTTAATATTTGAATTCGCTAGGGGGCCTTTTTTTCCGACTCGTCTTGTGCACGCAAATTCTTAGGGCCGCCTCAGAGAATTAGATTAATGATTATACAAACAATACCCTGTATTCTAAGAATTATTTATTTATTTATTTATATTTTGACCAAGAATTGAGCTTAATTTGGATCCATGACCAAGTCCTACAGGTATGGGATATTTTTTCCATTAATTGATTAGTTTTATTGATATGACCCAGTCATACTATTAGGGATTTTTATTGCAAAAGAAAGTCATATTCATTCTATTACACATATAAGGGTTAAATATGCTAAAAACAATTATTTGTCTAAATATATAAAAACGTCTGTTTTTTTTGCACCGGATTTGTAATTTCTAAATATAGTTAAAAAGACAAATTTAGTAACAAAAAGATGATTTTTATATTTTTAAGTAAAATCATATTATTACTCAAGTGAACAAGTCATACCAAATTGTCAACTCAGCTATGCATGCTGATATCCGGAGAATTGTCTCAACTGGTAAAGACCCACCCTTCCAAAGTGATGGTCTTGGGTTCTAACATTGTTGGATGCAATTTAATGGATATCCAGGTGAAGGAACGAATCAGGGCTTTAATCCCCGGTTCGAACCTAACGGGGGGCGAGGATTTACGGATTCCATCCGGCTACCGCGCATCTGGGGGCACACGTGTCTCAAGGTCGGAGATCGAGGAATCGATCTTAGTTATCAATCGTCAGGATAACTGAAGGTAGCACGACAAGACAGTTTAACTGCCGTTCAAAAAAAGCTATGCATGCTATTTGAAAAGTTTTTTATGAAGTTTCCTATGCATTACTTGCATCAAAGCTTAATTCGTTGCATTTTACGCCCCGTACTTTCGTACTTTTGTGGCTTAACATTTTAAAATTTATAGTTTTTCTAATTTCCTCTGTCATATCACAAGGCCGTTTGACTTTTTTTTTTAAAAAAAAAAAAAATAAAAGTTAAACTTTCTAAATATGACTGCTTTCTTGTTACAGAAAGAAGCTTATTTAAATAACGTTAAAAACTGATTTGTAATTAATTAGTTATTGCACAGATGAAGCTAATTAGCATAATATGTTTTGATTTGGTTCTAATATTCTTGAGTTTGTTGTACCATGGGTTATGTACACAATCAATTTTACCCAAAAACAGTAGCATTGTTTTGCATGATGAAGTTACAGTAATCCCAGTTGGAATAATTCTTGACATGGATTCATGGATTGGGAAGCCGATTCACAGCTTCATAACTTTTGGAATCACTGATTTTTACGCGCATAATTATAATTACAGCACGAGGATCGTTCTCCACACAAGGGACTCCAAAGGTGATCCTTTACAAGCTCTCTTAGCTGGTAAGATTTTCTTAAATCCTCCTCATGAGTTAATTTCTTATTATTTTGTCATCTGGTACAATGTGAATATTTTTAGATTTTGTAGGAGATCGATCTTTAATATCAATTTTTAATGCATAGAAGCAGGGGCGGCCTAGGGGAGTGGCAAACCCGATCCCCATCCCGGGCCCATTTTTTTAGGGGGCGCAATTTTTTTTACGTATACGTATATACAGATATTCATTTAAACAAGAACCAACAAGTTATAGATAACGAAAAGAAATTATGTATAAAAACACGATTTAATAGTTACAAAAAGTAATTCCCTATAAAGCATAGGAAGTTACTTTTATGTCATTTAAATCAGTGGTGTTCATTGGTTTGATTTAACTTGTTTTCATTCTATCCGAAAACCGAACTAAAGTCGGGAAGTGGTTTGGTTCAATTTTGGTTAATACCAAACAAACCGAATAAACTGATTAAAAACCAAATAAACCGGTTACAAACCGAATTCAACCAAATAAACCGATTACAAACCAAATTCAAACAAATAAACCTGTTAAAAACCGAATAAATCGAATTTTATCTTATATACTGTTTATAAAATAATAATTTTAAATCTGAATTAGGTTTAATCGATTAACTGAATAAACCGAACAAACCAAATTCAAACTAAAATGGAACCGATAACCTAACCGAAAACCGAAATTCAAAATTCGGATACGATTAGGAACCTAATTTGGAATTCGGATATGGTTGGAAACCGAACCGAAAACCAAATTCAAAATTCGATTTTTTAGTTAGAAATACGGTTTGGTGGATTATGAACACTTGCACAGAAGTATCTAGATGTTAGTTTAATTTTAGATAGTGGGTCAAGCTGGATTATGAACACTTGCTATATTATGTTCTATGTCGTGTATGGGCTCCGAGAACATTCTTAATAGGCCCAAGATTACTATGTAATGTGTCAAATGTATGCATGTAGGGGTAGAATGGTCATAGTAAGGTTAGTTGTTTGGTTGCTAATTGCCATAACAGTTGAGATCGAAACTGTCAATAACACTTAAATGGCAGTTATCCACAATTAACCCCAATCTAAGTAGCATAATTATGTTTAAGGGTATTAAACATTGTGTCAACCGGTAATATATATGCAAGTAAGAATCATTTGTTATTCTTGTTCTTAATTTTTTTACAAAACAAATTGAAGCAAATCAAGAGATATGGGTTATACTGTGAGTGATCAGTTGTTTCGTGATAACCCTGGGCAATAATCTTGAGGGTGTGTTGGTGGAATTCAAAATAGGTTTAAAGAAATGGGTCAGTAACAAGTAATGGGTCGGTAGCAAGTATTGGGCGGTTACATCACATGATGCATGTTCTACATGGTGTGTGCATAAAATAAGGAGTCTTGTAGAGTAGTGATCTAAGGGGTTGTTTGTTTACCTCTTAATGGAGTCATTCAGCACTTAACCATTCAGCGCGTTTGGTTTAAATTTAGTTGCCTCTTAATGATTCAATTCAGCACTTATCCATTCAGCACTTATCCATTCAGCACCAATACCATGCTGAACCATTCAGAGGCCATTCAGAGGTGCAACCAAACATGCAGACCTCTTAACCATTCAGACCCTCTTAATCATTCAGACCTCTTAACCATTCAGCACTTAATGATTCAGACCAACCAAACAGCCTCTAAGTTAGTTATTAGTAGTGGTCTTAGCCTCTTAGGTGGTTTGTCACCTTAATCTAAAAAAAATAATGATAAGAGAGAGATTTTGTTTTCTATTAATTGAGATAAATTAATCATACATGTGAACAAGGGAAGAATAAGTAGGAAAAAAAAAAAGAGAATGATAATGCCAACTTATTTTTTTCCATTTATCCAAAAATTGAATGATAGTTTGTTTGGTAATGAAGTAGATACATCTACAGTTATAATCATATATGCTCCATATATCTTATAGCTTTATATATTGGTGTTTCATGAAATTGGACTCTGATAGCTTTTCCTGGGCAGTGCATGATCTTCTGAATAACATTAAGGTGAAAGCAATCATAGGCCCTGAAACATATCTTGAAGCTAAGTTATTGGCCCCAATTGCAGATAAAGCTAAAGTCCCTATGTTTTCCTTCGCGGGTTCCCCTTCTATGGAATATCCATTCTTGTTTCAAATTAAGGAAGACGAATTAGTTATGTCAAAAAGCATTACTGCCCTGGTGGATTCTTTCGGTTGGAGGGAGGTTATACTTTTATATGAGGACATTGATTGTGGGCGGGAAAATTTATCATACTTTCTTGAATCTTTTCAAGACAAAAGCATACGGGTCAGTCACACAAGTGCGGTTCTTGCCTTGTCCACGGATGATCAAATCACTCAAGAGCTGCAAAAGATCAAGATTAGTAACAAAATGGTAATAGTTGTACATATGTCATCTTTATTATTAGCGTCAAGAGTTCTCTTGATTGCAAAAAGATTAGGAATGGTGAGTGAAGAATATGCTTGGATTGTGACTTACAATACCATTGACATCGTGCAACAATCGGATAATGAAATTACTGAATCAAGCCAAGGGGTGATAGGTTTAAGGTCTTATATTCCTGTATCAGGAAAATTGCTTAATTTAACCACAAGATGGTACAATGAATGCCATGTTAAGTATCCTAGTTTGGCATCAATAGAGGTAAGTGTGTTTGCTATATGGGCGTACGACACAATTTGGGCGCTAGCAGAAACAGTTCAAAAGCTTGGGGTTCAGTTTTCATTTGTAGTCACTCAAATGGAATTGATGCTTCAACATGAGCTTTCAAAAACAAGTTTTAAAGGTGTAACTGGAGAGTTTCGCCTTGATGATGGAAAGCTAGTCTCCAACGGATTCAAGATTGTAAATGTGATGGGCAATGGAGCGAGAAAGGGGTCTACAATTACTCCAAAACATCGGATGTTGCAAACTATTGGTGAGAAAAAGCTGAAAGTTGGTGTTCTAATACGAAGAAAGTTTAAGTACTTCATAGATGCAGTTCATGACATTCAAAAAAATGTAACAATTGCCACTGGTTTCTCTGTGGATGTTTTTAATGCTTGCATTAATGCATTACCATACGAAGTACTATATGAGTTGGTTCCATTTCCCAATGGAACATATGATGATCTTATTAAGAAGGTTTATGTTCAAGTATGTAACTTCTTTGAATAAAAAATCATTGCTTTTATGCATATAAATTCAATTATTTTGTTGTATTTCAGGAGATTGATGCAATTTTGGGTGATTCAACGATTCTTGCCAATAGATCTGAGTTTGTTGACTTTACAACAACTTACACTGACATGGGCATTGGAACACTAGCAAGAATCAACCATAATGACATGTGGATCTTCTTGAAGCCACTTGATGTGGATCTATGGCTGGTCACTGTGGCTTTTGCTATCCTCACAGGCTTTGTCGTTTGGGCAATCGAGTCCATGAATCAAGGGTCCCAAAAAACACCCATTCAGCAAATTGGATCAACCTTTTGGTTCATCCTAATGACACTATTTTTTGTTCAAAGTTCTCTCTCTTTCTTTGAAGGTACATTAAGTAATACTCAAACCAAATATATACTAATTGACTGAATACTTGTGATGTAGGAGATAAGCTGTCAAGTAATCTGGCAAGATTCGTGGAGTTTGTTTGGTTACTTGTCGTACTTATTTTGATTTCAAGTTACACTGCAACATTAACTTCACTACTAACTGTTGAACAATTTGTGTTGGCGTCTGAGGGTGAAACCGTGGGGATTCATGGTGGCTCTTTTGTTGCTGGAAGGACCGTTAACAACTTGCATTTTGAGGATTATAGGCATAGACCATACTATTCGTATGAAGATTATGCAGAAGCATTATCAAAAGGGGGAAAACATGGTGGTGCTGATGCTATCATTGATGAGATCCCCTACATAAAGATGTTTCTTGGCTTGTACTCAGCTGATTATGCAATGATTTCATCAGAACCTACTACTTCAGGTTTTGCCTTTGTAAGTATCATTCCTTTTTTTTTTAAAAATTTATAGAACAATGTTTCATAGACTTTAGATCTATATATTAAAGATTATGAATTCCTTTCTTTACATTTTTTTTTTCATTAATTAGATCTTTCAGAAAGGATCACCTTTGGTAATGGAGATGTCAAGACAAATTGCAAAATTAAGAGAGGAAGGAACACTGAGACTTTTAGAAAAGAAGTGGTTTGAGAAACTGTCATCATCATCATCATCCCAAGATTCTCCACCAAAGCCAAAAACCTTAAATTTTAGCAGGTTTAGAGGTTTGTTTCTTGTTAGTGGGATCTCTTCAGCTTTAGCCCTCATGATATCTGTTATTTCATTACTTCATGCAAAACTACAAGTTCATAGCATCATTTCCTTAGTCTTGCAGCAAAATTTGGTGGCTAATTTGAGGCATCTCTTGTACAGAAATGCCATTAACTAGGATACAATTAACAAATTATAAGTCTAAACTCATGATCCACTTGTTTATATATTTATTAAATATGTATTTAATTTGGTCTTATGAAAATGCTATCAATATATATGAATGAAATTTGTGTAGAACAGTTGATGGATTCCTGTTAAAATACACTTCCACATATGCATATTAAGAACAAAAAACACAACCTTGCCTGACTACTATCATAACACTCTAACCAAACTGATCAACGGGTCATTTATTTGAATTATACTCGGTAATCTTGACCTAAAACAAGATAATTGCGTTGGTTTAGGTAAATAATTATTGTATATTGGGTTGAAATGGTTAACATCATAACAAAGAACATGTTGAGATGAGTTACACCTTAACACGATGCGGGTAAAGTTGAATAACCTAAAAACTACGGAACCAAAATAAACTCAACATGTAAGAATTATTAATAATATATTTGACGATAAAATTACTAAAGATTATGCTATTAAGCTATTTGTTTACGTATAACCCATTTTAACTTGAACTAAATTGATGTTTTTTAATAACGATCTATTTAGACAATTAGACCCAAACTGATTTTGCTTAAAACTCATTCTGACCTTCATCCATTCTGACCCGTCCATTTTTCCAGGCTTAAATTGAATGCGCCAATGGTTATATGCGCTTGCCATATGGCCCATATCCATGCATGTATAAAGTTTGGGCTGGGCACAACTATTGGTATTCAGATTTGTTTTAAGAAGTGAGAAATCTCCTGATTATACAATATACACACACTTATAAGTAGGTTTTAGGAAGAATTAATTAATACACAGACATTGACAATTCCATATTTATCATTGTGACGGTTTCATTGGATATTTATACCCTTCAAATTGTTGCTCAGGTTCCAACCACAAACTGCTGCTTCTCATTTTAGTATGAAACAAGAACAAAACATCAATATGATGTTCATATATGAACTGTTACATTCGAATACATTTTTAGACCTCAGCCTATTATGTGCATATATATTACAGACCTGTCGGTTAACATAAAACTGTTTCTAACTGTTTCATTAACTGTCTCACAGTTAATTAACTATCAATCGGCAAATAATTGTTTTGCCCTGCAAGTCCATCAACTTTTAAACACAAAACATAACACTTTGGGCTTATCTAATAATGTTCTAGTAGCCCATCACATATATAAAACATAAAACTAATTAAAACATAAGTTTTGACTAGGGGTGTGCATAAAACCGAAAAAACAGACCCAAAACCCAAAAACCGAAAAATCCGAAACGGGTTTGGTATAAGTTTTCTAAAAACTGAAAGTTTGGGTTTGAGTTTGGTTTTACCTTAAAGAAAAACCGAAAAAACCGAATACATGCATATACATGCACATATATATATATATATATATATAGGGGAGGGATATTTTAAAAAGGATAAAAACCGTGAGAAGTGTGAGAAGCAATCCTAAACGTAGATCTGTGATGTTTTACGGTCAGAATTGCGCGGTGACAATTCTGTAATTAGTATGGTGTTTGAAAGTCGCAGGATGGGCATAAACGTAATTTGGTGTTTTTTGAAAATGAAACAGAAACCGTAATCTTCATAGTTGTATGGTGTTTTTTTTGGTTTGTGGTGTTTTTGTCAAGTTATGGTGTTATAATGTATTTCTTATTGATCTATCCCGATATATGGTGTTGAACATCTGTTAAATTTTATGGCGTTTTAGATTTTATGGTGTATTCAACTTCGTTAAATTTTAGTTGTGAGATTATTGATGTTTAGAACATTCGTTAAATTTTATGGCGTTTTATACTTATCAGTTCACGTTAAAACACCGTAGCACATAAAATTATTTGAAATACAGAATATTTGACTTATTTGACTTCATCCGAACAAATATATAATATGAAAAACACCATAAACTCTAAACTATGTATATAACCACCATTAAAACACCATACATGTGTATAAAATCAAAAAACAGAGCATTATTTTTAAAAAAAAAAAAACACCACAAAATTTTAAAATATCATGGTGATTAGAGCTTTTGGATTCAAAATAAGTTGTAATACTTAGATTCAAAAACATCATACAATCCAAAAAACACAATATAATCTGAACAAACATTATACAATTTGAAAAACACCATAATATCAAAAAACAAAGCATACAACATACGCAATAACACCATACAATCTGAAAAACACCATACAATCTGAAAAACACCATACAATCCAAAAAACACAATACAATCTGAAAAAACATCATACAATTTGAAAAACACCATAATATCAAAAAACAGAGCATACAACATACGAAATAACACCATAGAATCTGAAAAACACTATACAATCTGAAAAACACAATAACCTTCGATTCCATCACGTCGACGTCGTTACCCCCAAAAAAACTAAACAATTATTCGCCAGATGAAATTAGAATCATATAATCAATTACAATCTGTATTTCTTCTTGTAATCGATAATTGATTTGGATTTTTAAAATTTTTTTAGCGAGAATCATGGTATTTTCCCAAAATAACCGCTAACAATAATGAGAACAAATTACGTTAATGGCCATATCTTGTAAACATTGGAAAATACACGTGTATGGCTTAGATTACTTCTCACACTTCTCACATATTGATTAAGAAGTGTGAGAAGTAATCTAAGCCATACACGTATATTTTCCAATGTTTACAAGATATGGCCATTAACGTAATTTGTTCTCATTATTGTTAGCGGTTATTTTGGGAAAATACCATGATTCTCGCTAACAAAATTTTAAAAATCCAAATCAATTATCGATTACAAGAAGAAATCACAGATTGTAATTGATTATATGATTCTAATTTCATCTGGCGAATAATTGTTTAGTTTTTTTGGGGGTAACGACGTGATGGAATCGAAGGTTATGGTGTTTTTCAGATTGTATGGTGTTTTTCAGATTCTATGGTGTTATTTCGTATGTTGTATGCTCTGTTTTTTGATATTATGGTGTTTTTTGGATTGTATGATGTTTTTTCAGATTGTATTGTGTTTTTTGGATTGTATGGTGTTTTTCAGATTGTATGGTGTTTTTCAGATTGTATGGTGTTTTTCAGATTGTATGGTGTTATTGCGTATGTTGTGTTGGGTCTAGAAAAGTCAAGACCAACTGTTAATTTGGATAGATGGAATGTAAACAAGAAGTATTATGTATTTGTTGATTAGGGAGCAACGAGTCACCGCGAAAGCCACTGAAAAGCTCAAGATTATGAAGACACTCGAGATGACCCGAAGACTTTAGCAAATGATAATACGATTTATTTGTTTATTATTTATTATCATTTATTGCATTTTATTTATTTTCTAGGGTTTGGGTCATGTGACATATAAATAGAGGATGTTCTCTATTTTGTCAAAATAACACAGACAAGAGAGTGTGTGAGGGTGTGCTTCAATGTAGTCTTGAGAGCTCTCCCCCATGAACTCCATGGATTCTTTATCCATGGAGTTTGAGAGCATGAGAGGGGTAGGTAATGTAATCTTGTTGAATGATTGAACTACTATTGTTATAAATCATCTGTTTGTTCATCAGTTTACATTACATCTCAGATTCTTGTTTATGTTCTTCACTCATCTTCAAGACTTTTCTCTGTTCAGAAATGGTTAATCTTCACAAATCGGGTAGATCCTATTTCGCAACCGTTTTTACAATTGGTATCAGAGCCAAGTTCTCGAGATTATCATTCTAACCATTGATTCTCTCAAACTTGTGCTCAATACCCTGATTTTGTGAATTTTTGTGAAAGTTCTTTGAAGATGTTCTTGTTCTGGGTTCTCCGTTCTTCATTTTATTTGGGTTATATTTTTTTGTGTTTTGATATGGTAAACACAAGTGGGTTTTTACTCTCCCTATTATATGTCAAAACCCCACCCAAATGTGATCTTTATCGGACGAGTTATCAAATTTTTGTTCATTTGATAAAAATGGAGGCGGATGAAAAATTTTAGGGCAGCTGGGTTTGTTTCAAGAAAGAACATAATGATGACGACGGCGCTCTTGAATTTAGGGTTTTCAGAAGGTTTTATTTGATTGGTTTTCTGAAGCTCACCATGGATATTCTTTAAAATTATAAGCTTCCTATGGCTATTGCTTCCTATGGATATTGCTTCCTATGGCTACTGCTTCTGATTGGAAATTGCTTCCGAAGCATAAAATTGCTTCCTAAGCATAAATTTGCTTCCGCAGCACAATTTGCTTCCGAAGCACAATTTGCTTCCGAAGCACAATTTGCTTCCGATGCACAAATTGCTTCCGATGCACAATTTGCTTCCGATGCACAATTTGCTTCCGAAGCACAATTTGCATCCGATGCACAATTTGCTTCCGAAGCACAATTTGCTTCCGAAGCACAATTTGTTTCCGATGCACAATTTGCTTCCGATGCAAAAGTTGCTTCCTAAGCAAAAGTTGCTTCCTAAGCATAATTTTCTTCCGATTGGAAACTACTTCCGAAGCATCTTCTGAAGACATCTCCTTCTGATGAGTGAAGATTTTTCCGAAATTGAATTACTATTGCTTCCGAGAGTTACTTCCAAAGAGCAGAGGTATTATTGGTATGTAAGAAGTTAGTTTCTTAAGTGTTAATTTGTGATGTCCAAGTTTTAATGCATCTGCAAATTAATACTTCTGAAGCTAACTAAACTGTTTAAAGAACCAAAGTTTTTGGTATAAAAGGAGGTTAGCTTCTTAAGTGCTAATTTATGATGTCCAAGTGCTAATGCATCTATAAATCAGTACTTATGAAGTTAACCAAATATTTCTTAAGTAAAATCATCTCTTGATATGTAATGTCTTATTTCTAAGTGTTAATTTGGATGATGTCCAAGTGCTAATGCATATTCAAATCAACACTTTAAAATTTGACAACATATAATTTTACTTTTGAAACACATTAGCCTTTGGTTCGCTCATTCGATTTCATCATTGGAAGTACTTTACTCCGTGGCATGATAGAGCTGAAACTTATACATCATCAGAAAATCAAAATAAGTTAATGATGTCTATTCTATAAGTCCAATTGGTGTTCCAGATTTGCTGTATGGAACATATTACCGGTTTGCATTGATTGCTTCCGAAGAACACTACTTGTTTTTGAAGACTTGATGGATTTTCACACGTCAGTTATCTATATCATCAATTTAGGGGGAGATTGATGGATTAAACGGATGACAAGTGTGTTACCAGTGGTTTATCAGTGAAAGCTTATGTTTCATTGATGTGAAGATTTCTTATTCTGCTTTGAAGACTCTTAACTTTCATATTGTTGGGATATGGTTTTCTTTTAGCTTTGAGTTTGCATTTGTCATATGTTCATTACAAGGATTGGTTAGAGTCCTACACTTGAACCGACATCCTATATTCTTACATCTTTTGGGTTGGGATGAAGATTAAGATTACACTCTATATTCTTCCATTCTTGGTGTTGGGGATGAAGATTGAGATTAGTTAATCGTAGGAGGAGCTTAATCAGAGGGGGAGAAGATAAATGAAGGCCATAGAAGTTCAAGATGTTTGTTTTGGGTTTAAGAAGCGGATAAAGGAATATTCACTTTGTTTTGCGGTGAAAGAAACATGAATCGCATCTACACAAGTTCAATCTTATTATTCATGTTTGTTTCATCATACTTCTGCATTGGCTTACATTCATCTAACCAAATAGGGGGAGACTGTTGGGTCTAGAAAAGTCAAGACCAACGGTTAATTTGGATAGATGGAATGTAAACAAGAAGTATTATGTATTTGTTGATTATGGAGCAACGAGTCACCGCGAAAGCCACTGAAAAGCTCAAGATTATGAAGACACTCGAGATGACCCGAAGACTTTAGCAAATGCTAATACGATTTATTTGTTTATTATTTATTATCATTTGTTGCACTTTATTTATTTTCTAGGGTTTGGGTCATGTGACATATAAATAGAGGATGTTCTCTATTTTGTCAAAATAACACAGACAAGAGAGTGTGTGAGGGTGTGCTTCAATGTAGTCTTGAGAGCTCTCCCCCATGAACTCTATGGATTCTTGAGAGGGGTAGGTAATGTAATCTTGTTGAATGATTGAACTACTATTGTTATAAATCATCTGTTTGTTCATCAGTTTACATTACATCTCAGATTCTTGTTTATGTCCTTCACCCATCTTCAAGACTTTTCTCTGTTCAGAAATGGTTAATCTTCACAAATCGGGTAAATCCTATTCCGCAACCGTTTTTACATGTTGTATGCTTTGTTTTTTGATATTATGGTGTTTTTCAAATTGTATAATGTTTTTTTAGATTATATTGTGTTTTTTGGATTGTATGATGTTTTTGAATCTAAGTATTACAACTTATTTTGAATCCAAAAGCTCTAATCACCATGATATTTTAAAATTTTGTGGTGTTTTTTTTTTTAAATAATGCTCTGTTTTTTGATTTTATACACATGTATGGTGTTTTAATGGTGGTTATATACATAGTTTAGAGTTTATGGTGTTTTTCATATTATATATTTGTTCGGATGAAGTCAAATAAGTCAAATATTATGTATTTCAAATAATTTTATGTGCTACGGTGTTTTAACGTGAACTGATAAGTATAAAATGCCATAAAATTTAACGAATGTTCTAAACACCAATAATCTCACAACTAAAATTTAACGAAGTTGAATACACCATAAAATCTAAAACGCCATAAAATTTAACAGATGTTCAACATCATATATCGGGATAGATCAATAAGAAATACATTATAACACCATAACTTGAGAAAAACACCATACAACTATGAAGATTGCGGTTTCTGTTTCATTTTCAAAAAACATCAAATTACGTTATGCCCATCCCGCGACTTTCAAACACCATACTAATTACAGAATTGCCACCGCGTAATTCTGACCGTAAAACACCACAGATCTACGTTTAGGATTGTTTCTCACACTTCTCACGGTTTTTATCCCTTTTAAAATATATATATATATATATATATATATATATATATATATATATTACCTTTTCTAAAATTTCAACAATTTATAAGTTGTCTATTTTTATTTCATAGTTTTTATAACAAAAGTCAAATGAAAATCGTATATTTTATTATTATTATCGGTTTAGGATACCAAAAACATGTATGATTTTTACTAAATTTAAATATTTTTGTATATATTTTTAAATATTAAGTAGTGTTATACTTAAAATATTTTTTGCACAAATATAATATTTTAGTTTGTCTTTTTATAAGCATAATTTAAGGCATAAGTAGAAAAACCAAAAAAACCGAAACCGAACCCAAATGGGTTTTGAAAAGATAAAAACCGAAAAAACCGAACACAAACGGGTTTAAAAACCGAAATTTCGGTTTTGGGTTTGGACCAAGCAAAAAACCGACCCATGCACACCCCTAGTTTTGACCCGTTATGACATTTTTACTAAACTTAATCATAATTGAGGTATTAAGTCGAACACCAATGTCGGTTGCAAGCCAATCGTTTGACAGTTAATTTTGTGGGAATAACCAACAAAACTACCTTGATGCAAAAAGAGTGGGATTCATGTTTCGGGTTACTTGAGACTTGAGATACCTTATCCCATCATCAAATCAACTTAATAACTTCACAAACATCTTTAGCTTGCTGGCATATGATGCAATCTTTGACATAGGAATGGCTGTTGAAAGGGTAGAAAATAGGCCTTTTAAATATGGGAAGAGCATTGATGCTATGGATTTCACAAATATCCAAGCATCTAAAAATGGAATGAACTTTGATGCTTAAAGCCCATCCTGACACGTTACCCGACCCAACCCGTCCAATTTGTCAGGCATACATTATCCTGATTAAAACGTTAGTCATATATGCAACATTCATGTGAAAACATAATTTATAAGTCTCTTAGTTTGTATTCATGTGACTCAATTTCTCTTTAAAATTACTTTATTACGTTAAAATTAAACTCACGTACTACAAATGTTAAATAAAGAATATCGTAAGTAACTAAAACTAAAAGAAGAAATAAAAGGTTGAATAAAAAAAGTATTAAATATAACATGTAAAGAAATAGACAATGAAAATGCTTAAGTAAGAGAAGCAGGAAAAAAAAAAGCAATATCAGCTGACATTCCCTAGATTTAATTGACTAAGTCAAGCTAGTTTATGTTAACGTACTTTGTATTTTAATTAATTAACTATAATTGTTTATTAGTTACCAATGGCCTAGCTTATGGTTCAATACTTCAATGTTATGGAGAATGAGAGATAAAGCTTAGATTTTTTGAGGTCTCAGTTTCTAAAACTGACAATGGGGAGATTACTACAATTGTGGATTTTCTCCTGAATTGATGAGATATAGGTGGTGTGGTTGACGTACAAGCTTTCCTTCGGGAACGTGCCAGTCAATCGACTGTTGTCGTTAAGAAAAGGTTTGTATATATTTTCTTAAACAAGACTATAGATAGGAAGACTTTTATGTGTGTGTGTATATATAATCAAATTGAGCCAGTGGTTTCTTACGAAGCAGCCTCTATACGACTATACCATATTGGAGTAGGGGTAAGGTATGTCTTCATCAGACCTCACAAAGTAGGAATACAATGGGTATGTGTTGTTCTTGTTGTTGTATATATTTAATCAAATTGCTATTGCAATTATATTAATACAACAACAACAACAACCTTACCCAGTATATTCCCACTTTTCAGTAGGGTCTGGGGGGGAAGGATAGATACAAACCTTACCCCTATCCCAATTGGGATAGAGAGGCTGCTCCGAAAGAGTCCCCGGCTAAAAGTTATCGTTTGAAGTTAATCATCCCAATGATTTTAACGTTATTTTCACAAAATAATTGAAATAACGTTAAAATTTGTGCATTTTTACTTTTGCCCCTTAAGGGCCCACACATATATATACATATGTGTGCACCACAAATGGGGCAAATTGCAATTATATTAATCAACTACGATATTTCTGGGAAGTTTATTATCACCGCGGCCTATGCGTGTTCAACTTTTCTATTACAATGCATTGACCATTTAGAAGTCAACGGTTTGCTAAGGAATCGGTCTTGTGTGATGTTGAAGTCATTTGTAATTTCGATAACATGTGACTAGTTGTTTTGTTTTTTTTTTTTATGTTTCAACTTCAATAAACTGAACGTTAGATACAAATCAAAGAACACAATATTTCATACAATGAAGGTCATGAGTTACAGAAAACATATAATTATATCATTTATAATTCTCATGAACAAATTGTATCAGCCACAAGGGTTCTCAAATCCATCACCCCTTGTCAATATGAGTTCTAGCAGTAAGCATGAGATACCTGTTGGGGTGATTCTTGACATGAAATCATTGTTTGGACAGATGGTTCATAGCAGCATTCTCATGGCAATTTCAGATTTTTATTTTTTGAATGATGAATACAAAACGAGGTTAGTTCTGCACACAAGGGATTCAAAAGGAGACACTTTACAAGCTATATCAGTTGGTCAGTTCACTTACATATACATATATATATTCATTATGCAGTTTTCAAAATGTTGATTGATTACACTAGCATTCTTGCTCATATTAATTACAATGGTGTTTATAGGGCAGTTTATCATAGTACGCGCTCTTTGTCATTGATTTGGTTAACGGGTCAAATGGGTCAAGTTGGCATCATCACCAGGATCATAAATTACATATATATTCGATCGATTATACGCAGCAAAACAAAACAGTATATATTTGTATGTAAGCCGCTGTAAAACATCGAAGAAACAGTGAACATTAATTGAAATGCGGAGCAAAAGCAATTAGATCTTATTCGATTATGACTCGAGCAAATCATCAAAGATTATAAGCAATTACTAAGAATTTGAATGCTAGAGAATAGAATAAACCAACTGACCTGAGTCCCCTAATTGTTAGATTTGAGTAAACTCTAGAACTAATCAACAACCTCACAAACTAATTGCTACCAAATGACCATATTGCCCTTATTGACTTTTAAGAATTTCTTTAAAGTATTGACACATTGAACCCCTGAACCATCTATACTTTTGCACTACGTTATTAACACAAATGATGAACAAAAACATGAAAATAGTGAAAAAAAATTGACATTTTGATATTGATTCAAGTGTTTAACCAATACCAACACACTTAACCCTATATATATACTATATAGTCCGTGTAAATCATAGGCACATTATTACAACTTCAAGCACCATAGCTAGGCACATAAAAACACTATATGCTATGGTAACCTTTTTGAATAATTATAATTTGAATATCAGCTAATCAATTTGAAAGTACACATTCAATTCCTACAACTGAAATCTAGACATGTTTTTTTGTATCTAAGCATGCTCATTTGCACGTTACAGCTTCTGATCTTCTAGAAAATCTTAAAGTGCAAGCAATCATTGGACCTGAATCATTGCTCGAAGCAAAGTTTTTAAGCATTTTGGGAAACAAAACCAAAGTTCCTGTTCTTTCATTAATTGCAAGCGCATCATTCAACTCAAATCAACATCGTTACTTGCTTCAAATACCACAAGATGAGACCATCCAGTGGAAGGGTCTAGCAGCCCTTACCGAATCGTTTAAATGGACCGACGTCATCCTTATTCATGAGGACAGTGAGTTTGGGAGAGAAAGCATACCATATATGATTGATTTTTTTCTAGCAAAGAAAATTCACATATCTTATAAGAGTGTGATTTCTTCACTAGCAACGGATGATCAAATAGTTGATGAGCTTCGTAAGCTGTCAGATTTGCAAGAAAATGTAGTTTTCATTCATTGCTCTCATTATTTAGCATTTCGTATTTTGGTATACGCAAAAAGAGTGGGATTGATGGACCAAGGATATGCTTGGATAGTAACAGATAAGACTATGAACTTCTTTGATCCTATGGAGTTAGATGAAGAAGTCGTTGAATCATTTCAAGGAGTTTTGGGATTGAAATACCTTATCCCATCATCAAATCAACTTAATAACTTCACAAAAAGATGGCGAAGAGAAACTCTTTTAAGCAACCCAAACATCTTTAGCTTGCTGGCATATGATGCAATCTTTGCCTTAGGAATAGCTGTTGAAAGGGTAGAAAGTAGGCCTTTTAAAGATGGGAATAGCATTGATGCTATGGATTTGACAAATATCCAAGAATCATCTAAAAGTGGAATGATGTTGTTGAAAGAGTTGCTAAATGTTAGATTCAAGGGGTTGAGTGGTGAGTTTCATCTTCTAAACAGGAAATCTGTTGCTAAGCCATTGGAAATAGTTAATGTATTTGGAAAGGGTGAGAAAAGAGTTGGGTTTTGGACAGAAGATGATGGCATTACCAGGTATATAAAATCTAAGCCAAATTATCGAAATAAATCTTCTATAAATGGTCTTGAAAGCATAATCTGGCCAGGAGGATCTATGATCCATCCAACAAGACGTTTGAAGATGCAAACAAGCAAAACGTTACGAATTGGTGTCCCTATGCTGGTTGGATTTGAAGAATTCTTAACTGTTGAGCACAATCCTCAAACAAATGCAACCATTGCTAAAGGGTTCTGTGTAGACGTTTTCGATGCTGCAATTAAAGCGTTGTCATACGAAGTACCATACGAATTTGTTCCATTTGTCTACAATAAAACACTAAATTCAGAAGCTTACAATCAACTTATACATGAGGTCTATCTTCAGGTATGATTCATTTAATGTTTCTGGTATTTGTGTGTGTTTTGGGAATGGTTATCTAGTTATTGCGACTCTTGGGACACAATGGCCAGTTTTGAATGTGTTTGCTGCACAAATCTACTTGTAATTTTCTTTAAATAATGAGCCCATAAGTAATAGCAAAACATAATAGACTTGAAACCTAACCTTCTAGTAATTACATAAGAAATCCATTCAAACTTAGCACAATAATTAAGGCCACCTAACTACCACCCTAATTTCAACCCGAGTTTGATTCTTACAACTTCTTCATTGTGTTCCAACTTCCTTTGATTCCTTTTTCAATTAATTTTGATATGGAATTCTTCGTCGCAATCTCGACTTGACTCTCCGGATTCTATTTGATCAAGATTGAACCAGGGTTAACGTCGCCATTAGTGAAAGTGCAAGTTTTCTTCATTGAACCTATAACCTATCTCAACCTTGTGAAGTTGTGAGATTAACCGTGATTCCCTCCTGACCATCCAACATGTGATTTGTAATCTTATCATCATCTTGGTCGAAACCTCCGATTACATCTCCCACATCAAGTCTTGAAATAGTTTATGGTTCCCCTTCAATTTGTTAGTGATGCAAACCGCAATAAGACTTTGAAAACAAACTTTCTTCTTTTAGCCGTGATCCTCTTAGTTAACATACCTTGGATCCCATTTGAATCAGCTCCTTCTGCCATGCTTTCTGGATCTTTTCATATTTACTTGGAACAAGTATTGTGATATATATGAACTAAACTCTCATTTGAACTCAAATGCACATTCTTTCTTTTGTATCTGCCTTCTATAAAACAAACAGAAAATAAAAGGTCACAAGTCCCCTTTGATCTGCGACTGATTTTCACAATCCAAACACTCCTATTAGTTTTGAAAATTTGAGACAAAACATGCAGCATCAATACCATTGTGTTTCTGGTTTTGTTTTTAGAAACAACTCATCTTTTCTTAATGTTTCTGATTAACACTTCGAACTTCTGCGATTAAACAATACAGCTTTCAAGAATCAAAACAAGAAACAAGGATGATTATTAACTTACCCGGTTAATAATCAAATTCAGTTACGTATCCAAACAATCAATTTTATAATTCTAGAAGCATTTATTCTATATACTTTGAGTAAAGGAATAACTTATATCATGTTCTTGAATTGTGATCCAGAAGTATGATGCGGTTGTAGGGGATACCACGATTACTGCCAATAGATCCTTATATGTTGACTTTACAATTCCTTACACCGAATTAGGCGTTGGGACAGTTATAAAAGATGATCAGAACTCGAGAAAAATATGGTGGTTTTTGGAGCCTCTGGATACATATATGTGGGTTGTAACTACTCTTTCTTTTTTCATAATTGCAGCAACAATATGGTTTCTTGAACATCATCATCAAGATTCAGCCTTCCGAGGTCCATGGCATGGAGTAGTTGGACCTCTCCTCTGGTTCTCTTTCTCTACACTTACATTTAGCCAGAGTAATCTTTCTACCCCTCTTTCTCTCTCTCTCTCTCTCTCTCTCTACACACTTGTTTTCAATTGAACGAACTAAATAAGTTACATTGTTTACAAATTATTTTTTTAGTAAAGTTTGTTGACGTTTTTTTCATTTTTAAAAAATGACCCTAATAATGTTACAAACATGTAAAAAGTTACAAAAAAAAAACTTTTTTTACATAGTTTTTTTGATGTTTGTAAAGTTTTCTCAACTTAAAAGAGTTTTCAAAATATTCATCCTCCATATATACATGTGTGTGTGGGCGTGTGGATATAGTGAGTATGATGAGATGAATTCGGTGTAATGTAATATTTGTCATTTAAAAAAGATGGACCACTTCAAAATAAATGCTAAATGCTAATTGTCAACACGTCCCCATAATCAGTCTAATTGTACAACTAAATTAAACACCCTTAAAATAATCAATGTCCTTCCAAAATCAATGTTTTTGAAACTTGCAAGATGATAAGCTAGCCTTGGTGCATCACTAACATTCATTATTTGATTTTCAGGAGCGAAGTTGTCGAGTAATTTGTCAAGGCTTTTGGTTATTGTTTGGTTATTTATAGTCCTTGTGATGATTACATGCTACAATGCTGCTTTGAGTTCCATGTTAACGATTCAACAAATTCGGTTAACGCAAAAGGGGATTGATATAGGCTACCATGCTGGTTCTTTCGTTGAAGGAGTTATCGTTAACAACTCTAATTTTAAGGACCCATCACTTCTACCCTACACCTCATTAGCTGAGTATAAAAGTGCGTTAGAAGGTGGAAGTAAGAAAGGTGGTGTTGTTGCTATTATGGACGAGCTCCCATATATCAAGCTATTCCTGGCAAAGTATGGTACTGCCTATCGTTTGGTCTCTTATGAACCCAGTACTAATGGCTTTGGCTTTGTAAGTCTGTTTCTTTACTAATATATTAATTATATAATATTATAATGATCGCGCGCGGTTTGGGGGGGGGGGGGGGGGTTATTTCTAAATGGATATCTTGTAGGGGGTTTTTTTTTTTTTACACTTAGAAGTACAGTTGATGATTTTACTATTTTAGTATCATCAAAGTGACATGATTGCTTTGATTGTGGCAAGGGTAAGGTCTAGAAGACCTATATATCTTAAGCAATCTAAAACGCTAGAAGAATGAGGGGATGGCGGAGATGGCAAGGGTAGGATAAGAATACCTATGTAGTTGTAGTTCAGAGGTGCCGTTCAAAAACAAAGGTTCAGAGGCCTTTTTTTCAACTTGGCCTTACGTAGTTGCGGACTTAGAAATTTTTTCATAGGGGGCGAAAAATTTTTGTTCTCATTTAAGGATTATTATATAATTTTTTTTCTCTTATGTTCATGTCCAGCTGAGTTAAATAGGTTTGGGCCATATTAAAAAAGATTATCAAACTAAATTTCATATATAAAAACATAATAAAACTACAATACATCTAAAGTTATTCTATACGAACTTTTATTTTTTAAAATTTATCCAAACAACATTTATGAGGATTTTTTTTGAACGGCTTATGAGGATTTTTTTAAATAACTCATTAATAAAAAAAAGAAATACATCTATCACCTACATTATCATCACAAGTCCGATTATGAATATTTAAGAGGAACAATTGAAAAATATTAAAAGGGTCGGTCATGATTTTAACATATATATATACTACTGGAAATTTTTTTTAAAAAAAAAGACAGTTGTCTCCTTACAAAGAATGTAGGTACTATTGCACCTCTATGAAGGTAGTTCATTGGCTGTCACTTTCTTTTGAACGATTTGATATGCTCAGCCATCAATTCATCAAGATACATAGTGTTTTGATGAGCACCATCCTTATTTTTCTTTACATCAAAGCTATATTAATTTTATTTGATTTACTTACGCACCAAATGAGAAGTTAGAATATTCAATGATACGATTTAAAAAGTGTAGAATCCACACTAGATCAAGCTATGCTAACTTTGGTACATAGGTGCCTTATTTAGGGTCGAATCTCCTAAACATGTGATTTTCTTAGGGGAATTGTCCCCAAAATGAGGGTTACCCAACTCAACCCGCCTATTTTGTCAAGTATAACGATAATGTTTGTATTGTTTAATTTCATGAATAATAAGAATTTTTTATTTTAAACACTTGAACATTTATATTATTGTTCAATTTTAGGTCTTTCCAAAAGGATCACAATTAGCATCCAATATTTCAAGGGAAATATCAAAGCTAAGAGAGGAAGGAGAACTATTGAAATTGGAAAAGAAATGGTTCAAGAGAGATTCATCTTATTTACCTGAAGATTCTCAAGTAGGGAACCCAACAACTTTAACCTTATATAATTTCCGTGGTTTATTTATTATCGGTGGGATTACATTGATTCTTGTATTCTTACTTCACTATGTGGTCACATATTCGTGTCTCATCTATTTTTGGGTAGACCCTGCATCAGTGTGGCAATATTTGAGTATGATCTAGTTAAAACTTTGTAGCATCCATAGTATATAATCAACAAATATTGATATGTTGGTATAATATCTTTCTAGTCTATTCATATAATATTTGTCACATGACGTCTTTCTAAAGTATATACGTGACATATTTGACAAATTTAAAGATTAGTTTTATTTAATAGAAGTTAAACTTTCAAATTTATAAAAAAAAACTAATATTTAATCTTAATATTATTGAATATCCAATCATTTCCAACTTTTTATTTTCAACAAATAATTTCAGATATTCAAAATTTCAAATCTCATTTGTATTGTTTAAAAAAGTGTTTAGACATTTATCAAAGTTACTTTTTTTTTCTTTATTTAAAAAATGTTAGAAATTTTAATTTATTTTTTTGTTAGTAATTGCTTTGTAATACATATTTTTTATACAAATATGTGTAATACACAGGTAAATAAACTAATATGTAACACACACATATATAAGGAAATGATAAATTGAAACCACTTAAAATTAGAAAACACGGCGTAACATTTATTTATTTTTTTATTTTATGTTATTTTTATATTTATTTTTTGCTAGTAATTTTTTTGTAATACATATTTTTGATACAAATATGTGTAATACACATGTAAATAAACTAATATGTTACACACACTCACATATATAACGAAATGATAAATTGAAAACCACTTAAAATTAGAAAACATGACGTAACATTTATTTTTATTTTTTTATGTTATTTTTACATTTATTTTTTGCTAGTAATTGTTTTGTAAAACATATATTTTATACAAATATGTGTAATACACAGGTAAATAAAATAATATGTTACACACATATATAAGGAAATGATAAATTGAAAATCACTTAAACTAAGAAAACACGACGTAACATTTAATTTTTTTTATTTTTATGTAAACCAAACCGAATTCAACTGTATTCAAATCGGTTCGGATTAAGTTAATAACCAAACAACCCGAATTAAACCAATTTCAACAGTATTCATCCAAGTGAGTTTTTTTTTTTAAATTTTGATTTCCTGTTTTCAGATAATTTTCAGATATTTTAAATACTTTTTGAATCTTTTGGATAATTTTTTTGATATTTTGGATATTTCAAATATCCTTTTACATTTAATCTGAAATTATTAATTTTTTTTAATTCATTTATCCGTTTGAATTCATTTACTCGTTCAACACTTGTTAGTTCAGAGACTCTTAACCATTTATTCTCGTTTAAGTTCATTTATCCGTTTCGAATTCATTAAATATGAAATTATTTTTATTTTTTTACACATTTTGTGAAAATTAAGTTAAAAGCGTTGGGATGATTAATTTCAAAGATAACTTTGATCCTTAGACTAATTCGGAGCAGTCTTTGTATCCCAACTAGGATAGGAGTAAGGTTTGTCTTTATCCTTTCCCCAATACCCTACTAAAAGGACTCTTTCGGAGCAGTCTTTCTACCCCAATTAGGATAGGAGTAAGGTTTGTTTGAATCCTTCCTTCAAGACCCTACTAAAAGATATAAATATATTGGGTAAGTTTTTTTGTTATTCATTTGGATCCAAAATTCCGAATACGGATTTTAATATTGAAATTCACTATCCAAAAATTTTAGATATCCAAATAACCAAATATTTGATCTTGAACACCTCTAAACGGGCAGACGTTGTAGTTCATTGGGATTTTGATCTCTTGTTCATCATATGACTCCTTTACATCTTTTAGACATCAACCAGTGTGATCATTTTGAGCAGAAGTGTAACTGTCTTAGGATGACGTCTTGCTATGTTTCAAAGTTTTTAACTACAAGAGATGATGTCACTTTGTCGAGTGCCTCATAACTTGCTATGTATCATACTCCATTAATAGCTCATTCATCACAAAGTTATCAACAACTTTACTTTTTTTAATTGTTGTGGTGTTGCATCTCAATCATGTTAAATTTGGCCACTTTCCGTCGTAGGTGTTGTCAATTTCCCAAAATCATGTCATTTATTCGGTATAGTCACCCCATTGTTTTAAGAGAATAGCTTTGCATACCGTTCCAAAATTTCATACCCGTGTGATTGGTACATACAATACAAGAAACATAAAAAATGAACTAAAATGTTAAGTTCTAATATGTGGAATAACAAAATAAAAAATAAAAATAATATATATTATTAAATAATGCATTTAATGTGTGTGTGTGTATATATATATATATGTGTGTGTGTGTGTGAGAACGAATCTATAGAGATATCGGTAAGATTTCGAGATAGGACCACCTCTTCCTCATTGGTCCACCTTGTGTTGTTTGGTTTGTCACTTTTCAACAACTTCTTTCTTTATATGTTTTCTTCTTGAACAAGTAGGTGACTGATCAGGTTGTGTTTCTGATATCACTTTGGTTTTGGATTCGAGTAGTGTTTCATGAACATATTCAAAGATATCTGATTGTTGATTGAAAAAGGGATTGTTGGTTGAAAATGATGATTTTTTTATGATCATGATACATGAGAACTCACTTATGTGGTAAACCCTTTAAGTAAGGATTAACTAACATTTATGTTGTCTCTCATTCATTTTAATCACCACACCACTTCATTAGAGGTTAAAATGATGATTGTTAATATCAATTAACGAAGGTTAAAAGAAAGTTCAAATTATTTGGGTTGCTTGAGTTGTTGAGATTGGTTTGAGGAATTGAGCCTCATAACAATTAAAGATCGTGTTAATGGTAATTTGAGTTGTTTGGATTTATAGAATAGAAAATTTTTAAACTATAAGAAAGTCTAAGTTTATTTTAAAGTGCAGAGAATTTTTTTTTAAAAGAGAAAATTACGGTTGTGGCCAATATGGTTTAATTTATTTCAACCAAAATAAAATATTATATCAATGAATTCCTTGTGGGTTAAATAACTAATAGTATTGGCCCCCAACCATAATTATTGCCCCAACCTTCTCCTATGATTCCGTTAAAATAGTTAGATGATTGAGGGTCAAAACTTTTAATTGTTTAAACAACCGGGGCTATATTGATTTAAGATTTTATTTTCGGTTAAATAGTTAAAACATTTAATAGGAGTTGTTTGCTATTTAAACCCCTATTCAGATTTGAGATTTTTAGGGGTTATTTGCTAGGGGTCTGAATAGGCTTATTCAGTCATATTCGGACCGTTTGTTTTAAACATTTGAATGAAAAAAAAGTCTGAATGGTTATCTGAATGGTTCAGATCTGGGTATATATCTGAATGGGAAAAAAATAAAGGGGTAGTTGGATCCTCTCCACCTCTCCAATCCTCTCCGACGACCTCCTTTTCTCTCCAACGAAGACCTCTCCTATCTGACAACATCTCTCCTCTGTATTTATAGTCCAGACTTTTTATTATAGTGTAAAAATGTTTTTCTTTCCTTACATACCAAAAGCTAGTTGCATGGAAATTAAAAAATTAGATTTTTTTTTTCTCTCGTGATCATGGTCACATATGAACTGCCATACGTGATCACACCTTGATGTAGCAGTTGAGGGGCACATCCTCCTACAAACATGCATTTAATTAATACATGACTTTTTCTACGAGAAGTGTGTTTTAATATCCCTTTTCGATGGAAGTGTGCATAGCAATTTTTTATTTCTATATACTTTTTTGTAAAGGAAATACTATTTTCGTTTAAAGATGAAATCTATAGAAGATTTAAAAAACATATACTAGTTTAGAATAATCTTATTAGTACCAGGTTGTAATTTTAAAAGGTATTAAAGTGAGTATATATCCAACGATTATGATTTATTTCCTTAAACAAGACTATATGTGGGGGCTGATAAAAAACAACTTTATCCGAATTTGAATCCAAAATATTCGAAAATTTGGATATCCAGAAATTTAGGTTCATATTTCTATTTTTTAAAAAAAAATAGATATTTCAGATATTCTAGAAATATTTTTTTTATTCAAATATTTGGAATAATTTTCCCGATATTTCGAATAATTTTTAAGATATTTCGAATATATTTTGAATATTTTAGATATCTTAAAAATTATATTTTTTAAATTTAGATTAACTTTTGGATATCTCAATCCGAAATTTAAGATATCCAAAATTTCAGAATTTTGAATAAGAATTCGAATATTAAAATTCACTATTTAAAATTTTTGAAATTCTGGAATTCAACATCCATTTTTAGACCCGCCTAACTACATGTAAAGCTAGTCTTTTATGGAAATTGTTTAATCAAGTGGCGAATTCATATTTAAATTATTAATACTAGATTTCCTGGAAGTTAGCTTATTGCGATTTATATATATGTAGTAGTATCATGCTTCGCGTTTTAAAAGTCATAGCCGTACGAAATAAGTCGTCATGTGCATGTTGTTATTGCATGCTATTAAACTACGGGATGTTTGTTTGTTAATTTAATAGAATTACAAGTTGCTATTTTATTTTTTCATTATGTATAAATTTTGACTTGATCAAACTAATGGAACAACTCAGGTAAACTAAACACCAAACAACTCATTTTCATACAATGGATCTTTTGACGAATTACATAAAACATATTTTTCTTTCGTCTAATGCTAATAGATATATACAAGGTTAGAAATTTGTATGGTATACAAGTTAAATAAATAAAATAATATATATATATATATTACTAAAAAATTAAGGCTTGTTTTATAAAATAAAACTATGTGTTGCGTTTTTTTTTTTTAAATGAACTTTGTTGTGACATTTAGAAATTTTGTTTAGTTGATCTTTAAAATATTTTTTTCAACTTAACTTTTTTATTATGTAATTGATAAATGTGAATTCAATACAAGTATAGGATTAGGATCAAGTAAATAGTCTCTTTATCCTAAAAAGCCTAAGAAGGATTATTAACCATTAGATCATAAGATCAAATTTAAAATAGAAAATTTAAAATTTTAGAGGGAAAAGTTGTTAGAGGGTAATTTAGTCATAACCACTTTCCCCCCATATTTTTTAAATGTTCATAACTTTTACATACGATATTATTTTTTTCAAAAAAAATACATCATAAAACAAGCATTTTTTTATCTTTAAAATGAGTATAATATTGCTACAAAAAATTAAATTTTTTCAGCTCATTGTGTCTGATTATCATCATTGTGTATTTTTAAACATTTGTGTATAATTATCTTTTTGTGTTTTTCTTAAAGATAATTGTGTCTTTTTTACTAGGTAATTGTGTATTTTTTAAATATTAATGTGTTATTTATACTCGTCGTTGTATCATCCTTGCTTAACATTATATATTCTGCAACATCATTGTGTCTTAAATTGTTTAGGAAAACACAATATTGAGCATAAACACAAAAGACACAATGACATGTACAAAAGACACAATGCCTGTACAAAAGACACAATGCCTATACAAAAGACACAATGACTCGTCATTGTGTCTTTTTTATAGGTAATTGTGTCTTTTTAAAGATCATTGTGTTATTTATACTCGTCATTGTATCATTCTTGCTTAACATTATGTATTATGCAACATCATTTTGTCTTAAATTGTTTATAAAAACACAACATTGAGCAGAAACACAAAAGACACAATGACATGTACAAAAGACACAATTACCTGTACAAAAGACACAATGACCTGTACAAAAGACACAATGAACTAAAAAAACAAAATTTTTCTATAGCAAAATTATATTAATTTTGAAGATAAAAATGTTTGTTTTTATGTTATATTTTTTTTCAAAAAATAATTTCGCATGTAAAAGTTATGAATGTTTAAAGAATATGAGGGAATTTGATAAAAAGTCAACAAAAGTAGGCATGACTAAAATACCCTCCAACAACTTGATTTAATCATAGCCATTGATTAATGATCTAATGACTCAATTTCCTTCTTAGGCTTTTTAGGTTAATGGGCTTATTTAGTGGAACTTAACCCTACAAGTAAATTTAGTCATTTAAATATATTTTTAACACAATTCAATTAACTTAAGTTACAACTTACATCAATACATACTAAAAATTGATAAATGTTATTTTTTTTATTATTTCGATATTGTACTTTTATAATTCCAAGTCATTCAAATACACATATTTGAAAACATGTAGAAATCACTAATAAAAAATTATTATTATTACTATTTTAAGAAAAGTATTTTGAATTTGTTGATATTTAAAGGTTTTAATAAAAATTTCAGCTTAAAAATAAGTTTATTTAACATTTTCGTAATAATTTGACATTAAATTCTTTTTTTAATAATATATTAATTATTATTTATAATTCACTATCCATAATCCACGCTCATAATAAACTATAATCCATATGCATAATTTATAACAAATAATATAGGTAATTAAATAGAAGAGATAGGCAACTTATAGTCATTGTGATGATTTTTTTTATCTGTATTTTGGTATTTAGGTTCTTGTCATTGTTGATGATCGCATGGGTTCAAGGTTACAACCAACTTATTTATTTATTTAGTTTGGTTTTCTTACTTTTATTTTAAGTATTTTACGAGTGTATGTGTTGTTGTGACATGAATTACAAATGACTTTGTTGATGCATAAGTGTTTTATATATAAATGACAGTCAATGCAATGTGTTTTAGGATGCAGGTGTTTAATATTTGAGATCATGATAGATTTCACAACGCAGTGTGTGATATTTTAGATCGTGATAGATTTCACAACGCAATACACATATACAGAAAATCTAGTTTAAATAAAGTCAAAATCTGTTGAGTGAAAGGAAAATTGAAATGGGAAGAAATATAGCAAGTCACTTTTGTGTTTTGTGACGCTTTAGCCAAAATTCATAAGGGGCAGCCGACACTAACCTTTATGGGCGTTGCCTAATTTAATTTTTTTTTTGTTCACTAAATTTGTTTAACATTGTTATAAAGAGATTGCTAGATGTTGTAATTTCTTTTAAGATTTAAATAATATTGTGTGTATATATCACTAGTTGTAACATGTGAACATAATTCACACCAATTAAATCATGTTAAATTCTTATTTAGTGCTTGTGTGTGTTAATACATTAACACTTAATTTGTTTGTCACACATATAGGAGGATTCTAATTAAGACCTTAGGTAGGTTTTCAATTTTTCATGTAAAAAGAAATGCCCGAAAAGGCCGCAACTAGCCCTTTCACATTACCAATGTCATGATCGTGGGCCATAGGCATAATATACATGGTGTTTGAACATATTATTAGAGAAGAAATTTTCTACTGGTAAGGCTAAGTCATACGTACCGACTATAAATTTGTTTAATAAGATATACCAACTTTTTGTACATAACATGATTCTAACAATATTCTAAGACTCTTGTCGTTCTCCTTGTGTTTTTGAATTAGTCGAGCAAAAGTCAATTAAACACCCAATCGACAACTCATAATATACCCACAAAATGATGATGAGCTTATGACTCTTGGTGTTCTGTTTAAACCACATATTTATTTTCAAGATTTTAAATTGATGATTTTAATAGAGTTTAAGGGTAATCTTTCTAACATCAGGTTTTGTATGATACATATATAAGGTAAGGTAAGGCTATTGCCCCACCTTAATAAATTAAGTTATAATAAATGTCATGAAAAAAAGCTCTCAAAGATATTGGTTAATCTTGTCGGAGTTATTATTTGATCTCTCTCTCACACACACACATATATAGTGAGAGAGATGTTCAATTGATAATTGATGTAATTAAGAACTAAAAAAATAATTTCTGGTCATAAGTTTAAAGGACATAAAAACAACTTTCTAATTTAAAAGAAAATTACTTTTATACATTTTATAATACATGGCTAGAAATATTTTCTTTTAGTCCTTAAAACTTGATGCTTCCCCATTTCAATGAATATATGTGTGTGTGTGATAAGGACAAATATGTTATTTTAATTTGAAACATTCTATAAAAGGAATTGTTGTGTTATTTCATGTCACTAGTTAAAAGCATAGTTTGGCTGAATATATAGAGATGGCCTCTACTTATAAGCGTAGCAAGATTGTTGTTTTGCTTCTAATATTATTAAGCCTTTTAAACGTGCAGGTGTTGGGTAACACTCTGAAGGTTGGCATTCTAACTAGCAAAAGTTTCAAGTACTTCGTAGATGCAAGTCATGATGGTCAGAAAATTGTTAAAAACGCCACCGGATTCTCTGTAGATGTGTTCCGTACTTGTATCCTTGCATTACCATATAAAGTGCAATATGAGTTGGTGCCATTTACAAATGGAACTTATGATAATCTTGTAAAGAAAGTTTATGAGAAGGCTAGTACTATTCATATATATCATTACTGTTAAATGGTTAAATTAATAATGGTATCATATCATTTGTATTAATATGATGTAATTAATTTGTGGTATATGTATCAGGAGATTGATGCTGTCATGGGCGATTCAACGATTCTAGCCAACAGATCGGAGTATGTCGATTTTACAGCGACCTATACCGAAGTGGGTGTCGGAACGCTGGTAAAAATGAACAAGAATGATATGTGGTTCTTCGTGAAGCCACTTGAAAAGATGCTTTGGATAAGCATTGGTGTTTTTGCCCTGCTCACTTGCCTCATCATTTGGGCTATTGAGTCCTTAAGTCATGGAGCCTTTCAACCAATTGGAGCAACCTTTTGGGTCATTCTAATGACCTTCTTTCTTGCTCAAAGTTCGCTCTCTTTCTCAGTTTTTTTTAAAGATGCTGGTTTAATCATGCTTAGAATATGAGCAAACACACACTCCACACACTTGAATTTGTAAATGAAAACAAGCTTCTACTTTATTCATCAATGACATGGCTATATATATAGCCTTAAAAGAATAAAAAGAAGAAAAATTACTATCTCCTATATTAATTCAAAGGAAAGAGATGAAGGTGCACATGTCAAGTAACAATTTGACATGTAGTTTGTCATCATCCTTCATCCAGACCTTACTAGAGTCTAGATACTGTAAATATACTTAGTAAGTTTGTTTCGTATTGTACACCTGTCCTTATAAAGGTCTATTATGATGGTAAAATTGTGTGTTGTCAGTCAAATTATTGTGGGTTCAAATCCTTAGTTCATTATACTTTGTACACTAATTACTTAATACGTGTGGTTCATTAAAAATTTGCTTTTTCTATTGTAGGAGAGACGTTGTCAAGTAAGGTGTCCAAATTTGTGTTGTTTGTTTGGTTACTATTCATGCTTATTCTGATATCGAGTTACACTGCAACATTGAGTTCGATTTTAACGGTTGAACAATTTGAGACGGCATCAAAGGGTGGAACGTTGGGGTTCCATGGCGGCTCGTTCGAGGCTGGCTTGGCTGGAGTGACCGTTAGCAACTTGCATTTTGAGGATCATCACCGTAAACCATTCTATTCGTATGAAGATTATGCTGAGGCATTAACAAAAGGTGGAAAGGATGGTGGTGCGGATGCTATCATTGATGAAATCCCTTATATCAAGATGTTTCTTTGCAAGTACCCAACTGATTATGCAATGATTTCATCCGAACCTTCTACTTCTGGTTTTGCTTTTGTAAGTACTAGCCTATGCCTATACCCTCTTCTTTTTCATTTTATTTTGTTATAAGAATTTAAAATTTAATTGACCACTCATAAACCGCCAACGGTTATGACAATTAAGCATCAACTGCTAGTTAAATCGTTAAGATTGAATGATTTTTGGTCTCGGTTTACACATCAAATATATATACTAAACAATTGGTATATAGCCTTTTTATTTTCAATCTCACTTTTTTCGATTACAAGAAAAAAAACTAAATAGACAAATAAGAACATAACAAAGGAAATCCTTTAATCAAGGAGATATTTAAGCAACTATATATTATGAGATGAAGAAGGAAATCAGGAGAAAAAATAAGGTGATTATATATTCCCCTCAAGCTGGAGCGTGTAAATTTCGCATGCCCAGCTTGACCAATAAAACACCAAGTTGTCGAGCCCCCAACGGTTTAGTGAAAAGGTCGGCTATTTGCATCTTTGTGTCAATGCGGAGAGGTTTAATTTCTTGAGATTCAACCTGTTCTTTGACAAAATGACAATCCATCTCCACATGCTTCGTTCGCTCATGAAAGACCAGGTTATTAGCAATGTGTCGGGCCGCTTGGTTGTCACAATAAAGCGGGGTGGGCCCATTTTGTTCGGTCTCGAGGCCCTTCAAGAGCCATCGCATCCATAAGACCTCACTAATGGTGGTTGCCATGGCTCGATATTTTGCTTCAGCTGAGGAGCGAGAAACAACCGATTGTTTTTAGACTTCCAGGAGATGGGTGCTCCCACTAGGAGAAGAAGATATCTAGTTCGTGATCTTCTTGTAAAGGGGCATCCCAACCAGTCGGCATCACAATACGCGATCAAGTTTGTTCCTCCATCTTTAGGAAAGAAGATTCCTTGCCCCGGCGTTGCATTTAAATACCGCAGAACCCGCATCGTAGCATCCAAATGGCTTTGGCGAGGGTCGAACACAAACTAGCTTAAGACGTTTATCGAGTACGTTGTTGGATCGGGTTATGTAATCTACACAACACTTATCACAAGTTATCTTCTACAAAGTTGATAGTTGCGGAAACTCTATCAACTTAGTTTTGTAAAACAGTTTGAAACACAATACAGAAAACAATTGTAAATTCAAGGTCAAAGTATATTGCATTCAACTGTTAGGATTACAACATTTAGCTCAAGCACTCACTCGTGGTTTGCTAACTAAAAAGTGAAGGATTATATACTAAGACCTACAGCTGTATCCTCGTAGGGATGCACGGCTAGACAAAACACTAGAAACAAAAGTATACTTAATCTAGTATTTGTTATGGTCTTGACAGGCCAAGCCATATTAATTACAATTAATACAAAAGACTCCATTGACTTTTACAATAAATACCTAAGCAACAAAACACATTAAGTGTTTAGTATCTTTGTAGTCTAGACAAATCTTCTTTGTTGCTGACTAACATCGGAATGTCTTCTCTATTATTCTGAGTGTGAGAAAGCAGCTCTGTTTATTTCCTTAAGTATCGAGAATCTTTGTCAGAGAAAAAGTCTTCGGAAGTCTTTGTCTTGGGAACCACTAATGATCGAAAGCACTGATGATCGATCGGAAGCACAGATCAATTTGAGCCTTTAACCACTGAGAATAGAACCGGTTGCTTTCAGTGGAAGGGAATTATCCTTCGGAAGCAATGATTCTTCCGAAGGTTAATTCCTATCATTCAGTGGTTGCATATCTTCCGAAAGTTCATGACTTGATCCAGAGATGTTTTGATGTGCATCAGCCTTAAAGATCCTTACATACGTGATATCCGGTCTCGTGGCTTGGAGATAGAGCAACTTCCTACTTACCATCTATACATGTTGGCATCCACACGGACATCTTCACCATCAACTCCAAGTTTTAGGTTTTGTTCCATAGGGAACGAACTCAGTTTACAACCTAGCATCCCGCTGTTTTCCAAAATATCTAGAGTGTATTTTCGTTGGCTAAGTACCAACCCATCTTTCGTTCGAGCAGCCTCGATTCCGAGGAAGTATTTAAGAGGGCCAAGGTCTTTAATGCTGAATCTCTTATCAAGATGGGTTTTTGTCTCATGTATTTTCTCTTGGTCGTTTCCCACTAGTATGACATCATCGACATATATGAGAGCACTAACAAACACCTTCCCTTTCTTGTAGGTAAAAAGCGAGTGATCAGCAAAGGATTGTTTGAACCCAAGCTCGAGCAAAACTGATGTAGATTTCTGGTACCAGTTTCTCGAAGCTTGCTTCAAACCGTACAATGATTTTCTTAACTTACACACTTTCTTCCCTCCCCCTTTATCATAACCCTGAGGGATTTTCATATAAACTTCTTCGTGCAAGTCCCCATGTAAGAATGCATTATTCACATCAAGTTGATGAATAGTCCATTCTTTCTTAATCGCAATAGCGAGTAGACTTCTGACTGTTACCAACTTAGCCACAGGAGAAAATGTGTCATGATAATCAACACCTTCTATTTGAGTGAATCCCTTTGCCACAAGTCTCGCCTTATACCTTTCTATCTCACCATTTCGTTTATACTTTATCTTATAGACCCATTTTGAGTCTATAGTTCGTCTTCCATCTGGAAAATCTTCTATAGTCCAAGTTTGGTTTTCTTCAAGAGCTTTTATCTCCCTTTGCATTTCATCCTTCCAGTTTTGATTTTGTACGGCTTCTTTAAAATTTTTTGGCTCATCATTGGAAGTGATGGCCGCTAAAAAAGCTCTGTGTGAATCTGAAAACTTTTCATAAGAAACGTAGTTTGATAGGGGATTACCGTCGAGGATTGTTGACTAGAAACATGATCAATGGACGGGGGAAGGTTGACAAGGAAATCTTCTAGTCGCTTCGGTTGAGTTTTGACCCTTTGTTGGCTGGCTAATTGCGGCCCAAAATGATCAACTTCATCTTGTGTAGGATCTTCGGTTTGGTTGATTTGTTGTGAGATGTCATCAAGCCCATCATCTAGTCCAGTAGGCTCATTTTCTTGGGCCTCATCTTCATGATCAAAATGAATGGTATTGTTTAGGTCTTGTGGGTTAGACCCATCTTTGCATATACTCTGCGTTGGAACCTTCCATTTCGGTTGGTACCTGTGTGATATCACCAATACCCTCGTAATACCACGATGGGAAATCAAAGAGTTTTTTGTTTTCTTGTCTATCAATGGGATCTAAGTTTCCATAGGGGAAATTGCTTTCAACGAATCTCACGTCTCTTGACACCACCACTTTGTTGTGAGCCATATCATATACTTTGTACCCTTTTGTCCTCGGTGGATAGCCCAAAAACACACCTGGTTTCCCCCTCAATTCGAACTTGTCTCCCTTAGTGTCAGTGTTTCGAAAATAGGCAAGGCACCCAAAAACTCTCATGTGTTCATACTCGGGATTCTGTCCAAAAAGAATCTCAAATGGGCTTTTGTTGTCAATGGTTTTTGACAGGAGACGGTTGATTATATAGGCAGCTGTCATGACACATTCCCCCCAAAACCTTTTCGGTAAGTTTGCCTCAAATCTAAGGGCTCGTGCAGTTTCGAGGAGATGCCTATGCTTGCGTTCCACAACGCCATTTTGTTGTGGCGTGTGAGGGCAAGTGGTTTCAAGGATTATGCCTTGCTCGGCATAGAAATCGTTCACGCGGTTTGAAACAAATTCTCCCCCGTTGTCGCAACGAATTCTTTTTATCATCTTTCCAAATTGTGTTCTAACTAGTTTGTGAAAATATATTAGGCGGTTGCTTGCCTCAGATTTGTGCTTTAAGAGAAAAACCCAAACGGATCGACTGTAGGCATCCACTATTGTTAAAAAAATAATTTGCCCCGGAGAGCGAGGGAATTCGGTACCTTCCCCATATGTCACAATGCAACAGTTCAAAACACTCTTTGCTTTTAATGGAACTTATTGGAAAAGGTAATCGAGTGTGCTTGGTCTTTGCACACGAATCACAATCCACAGTTCTAAAGGAGGCATTTTTTATAAAATCAAAAGATGACAGTTTATCACTAGAAGTATGACCAAGTCTCTTGCGCCATACCTCCACTGATGCCATCATGGCTTTCTTTTTATTTTCCACCATCTCAATCCAATATAGACCACGTTTGCATTTGCCCATTCCAATTAATTCCTTCGAATGTAGGTCCTGTATGAAACAAAAATCAGGGAAGAAAGTCACCAAGCACTGATGATCCCTTGACAAACGACTTACGGATAGAAGATTGCACTTAAACTTAGGGGCGTGCAAAACTCCTTTAATAGTGGTTCCATTGGGTAATTAACACTTCCCTTTACCTATGGCAGGTATGGAACACCATTTGGTATCATGACGGGTGGGTCATGAATTGATATTATTTTGTTTTCTAGCCATTCGGCTCGATGTGTTATGTGGTCGGTGCTACCGGAATCCAGTACCCAACTATCATCTTGTCTATCCTTGCCTGGTATAGGACTCGAGTTTCGGCCAAAATCACAATCTTCGGAAGCGTGAGTGTGGCATGGAGAGTTTCTGTCAACATAGATTTTTTCGTCCTTCTTTCCGGGTAATCATTCGTCCTCCATGGCTGCCAATCAGTATGGAATGATCGATTTTAGGGTTTGTTCATTCGAGCAGTTTAGAGACCTGCTCTAATGCCATAAACAATTGGTATATAGCCTTTTTTATTTTCGATCTCACTTTTTTCGATTACAAGAAAAAAAAAACTAAGTGCATGTTTGGGATTCCATTCAAAATTAACTTTTTAACTTATTGACTTAATGAAAAAGTTATTAAGTTAAAAAGTTGTTTAGTAATTTAAAAAGCACTTTTAGTTTTAACTTTTTGAGCAGTGTTAAAAAGTCATTTTTAAGAAGCTACTTTTTCTGGCTTTTTAACTTTTTATGACTAAAAAGTCATTTTTTGACATTTTCATACACAAAAGCTAATCCAAACATATTTTTAAAAACTTCATTTCAAAAAGTTATTAGTTCATAAGTACTTTTAACAAAAAGTCCTTTTAAACTTAATAAGCAATCCCAAACATGCCCTAAATAGACAAATAAGAACATGACAAAGGAAATCCTTTAATCAAGGAGATATTTAAGCAACTATATATTATGAGATGAAGAAGGAAATCAGGAGAAAAAAATAAGGTGATTCTATATATACAAATTTCTCGTATATTTTTCATAATAGCTACTTCTTCTTGTATGTTAATTATTTGTCTAAAGATTATTGAGTACTGATTAATTGGATTATTTTAATTAATATGAAATTAAAGAGACTTGCACAACTAGCTAGAGAAAATATCCTAAGAAATTAAACTCCAAAAACCACAAACCCTACATGCATGCGCTTTCAGAAGTGTGTGAATTCAAACTGTCCTAAAACATGCATGCATGTAGTAACTAATGAGGGAGATCATATATATATGTGTGTAATGGGGAACGTTTCCCTAAAACTTTATTTTGTCTAAGAAAGCGAAAAAAGATCTTAATCAAACTTGAAAACCGACCCAAACAAACTTTGATTTAATTCATTTAATTTTGCATCATTGGAACCGGCTTGTCCAACCGTAAACTCCAAACCTTAAATCATAAACAATAAATCCTAATGCTAAAACCAAAACTTTAAAAATAAATGTTAAACCTAGAGATAAAACCTAAAAGTAAAAAAAAAAAATCAAGCCCTCAAACATAAACTTTAAAGCTAGTTATTAAAGTTAAAACCTAAAAGCTAATATTGTATGGTTCAATGAGACGGTTCCAATGCCACCGAAATAAGTTAAATCGGAGTTTGTCTGTATCAGTTTATGAGGTTTTAAAAATCATTTTTAGCCTTCGATATTAGGCAAAGTATACTTTTTATTTTATCTTATCCTATATTCATCTATACATACACATAATTGATGGTTCTATCAGGCTCTTTATTTCTCACAGAAACATATATGCACTAATTTATGTGAAGGTAATGTGACTTTTCTGAACTTGTATACACACCTCCATTTGTTTATACATACATGCCAGTTAAATAGCAAAAACAAACAGCAAGAACGTGCAAACTTAAATATAAAAATAAGTGAACATGAGCCCATGATCTAATCCCACTACTAACGTAACAAACTTAAATTTGAATAAAAAAGAGGGCACCCTTGTAGAATAGCAATCGTGTTTCTCAATTTTTCTGTTTAAGTTATCAAAAGTTTTTTTTATATATTTAATGTTTCCTAACTTTCATCAAGTATTTCAATCATATGTAATTTTTCTATAAATATTTATATTTTTAAGTTTTTTTTGTCTATTTAAAGTTACCCAACTTCTATCACATCATCAATAACGCTTTTCTTGGAACATTGTTCAACTACAAATACCTTGTTAAAAATTTCAAACTTTAATATCAAACAAACATAATGATAGTTGTCATACCTGCTTAGTATCAAAAACTGAGTTGTTGCCTGAAGATTCTCCATCAAAATTTGCCGTCATCTCAAATAGTTAAAAAAGAACACAGAGAATTCTTTAGTAATGAAGTAATTGATTCTTTCTAAGAAATGAATAACTAAATTCTCTTTATATAGAATATTATAACATGTATATCAAGGAATTTTATTTCACGTCAAATAACTGGTTGGAATATCAAGAAATCTTGAGTCATGTCAAAATAATTAATATATGTATATCGAGTCTAAAGAATAATTAAGATTTTTATACTATGCGGCCCGTGTAGGAACCCATCAATCTAACATGTCAGCAGTCGCAACTTTTGGCGATTTGACTGACTTTATACAGGCCATATAGTTGACAGCCGGATAGTGCCTCAAAGAGGAGGGTGATGTATGTATAGGAGGCTGCATGCCCCATTTTTAATTAGAACAGCAATGGTTTTAATTAGTTTATAAAATTAACATGCATTCAATTGCCAGGGCGGGTATATATCCTTCAATTTGATTAGTTACTTTTAAAATATACATCTGTGTCATCTGTATGCATGTATATATGTTGTGATCATATATCAATCTTTAATTTATCTGGATCATTCTTCAGGCGTTCAGAAAGGGTTCACGTTTGGCAAAAGATATGTCGAGACAAATTGCCAAAATAAGAGAAGATGGAAGTTTGAGAATTCTAGAGAGAAAGTGGTTTGAGAAAGAATCTGTGTCATCACCAGCTGATCAAAACCCTATTAAGCCAAAAGCCTTGACATTTGGTAGCTTCAAAGGTTTGTTTATCATTTGTGGGAGCGTTTCAGCCTTTGGGCTTTTGTTGTCCGTACTTGGTGCAATATTACCACAACTCCTGCTCATCTTTGTTTTAGTCATGCCACCATTTTTAATAGAAGCATGCTTTGATCTGTTTGATCCCATCAACAAATTTTATTCCCGTTTCATTTGATGATAACGTAAGTAGGTTTTCACGGTTATTAAAAAACATGAGTTGTATCAATCAACTAATAATATATTGTGGAAATTTTATTATTATTTGTTGCATTACTTTCTTAACTATCTATCGTATTTACTTTCTTAGTTGTGAATTTGATGACAAATGTTAAAAATTTTCCTTGTAATACTTTACTTAATTAAGGAGATATATAAGGCTAGATCTCAAGGGGTGGTATGAATTGAAGGAGATCTTAAGTTTAAGGACTATAAGAGTAAATGAAAAAATAAGAGTACGTCGATCTAATGTTTAGCTTAAGTATTGTTAAGATTAAGAGTCTAATGTTTAATTAGCTTAAGTGTGTTAATATTAAAAGTCGTACTTGTTAATTTTGTGTCTACATGGCTTACTTTTTTGTTCTCCAAGTTTATTTAAGTCTATAAATATGGGTCAAAGTCTTGGGTTAATTTTGATGAAACTACTTCAAAAGAGTTAGTTGAGGGTAGTTAATATGGTAGTTAGTTCTGGTATGTTGGTTAAGAGTTTGTTAGTCTGTTTCTACTCCTTCCTATATAAGGAGAGTGTATTTGTGTGTAATTGACTAATTGATCTTTACGTAATAAAATCAAGTTCATACTTCTCATTAACAATCATCTTTCTTTGCTTCTCTGAACCTTCAGTGGTATCAGAGCCACCGCCATCATCTCCAATCTCTCCGATCGAACCCGCCGACCAATGGTTGAACCCACCGGAGCTGTACCAACTCAACCCACGCCCATTCCCACGTTTAAAGGAGAAGACTACGACTTCTGGTCCATACGAATGAAGACAATCCTCCGCTCGAGAGACCTCTGGGACCTGGTAGAGTCGGGAATCAATGTGGCAGACGCAGATCAAGCTCTATTGAAGGCCGCACAGAAGAAGGATGCTCACGCGATGGCCATAATCCAGCAAGCAGTCCACGATCAGTTATTCTCCCGCATAGCAGCAGCCAATTCAGCAAAGGAGACATGGGAGATTCTAAGAATGGAATACCAGGGCGATGACCAGGTGAAAGCCATCAAACTCCAAGGTCTTAGACGCGATTTTGAGAACCTCTGCATGAAGGAGGACGAGGCAGTTGGTGACTACTTTTCTCGCATGATGACCATTGTGAGCCAAGATCATACGGTGAGTCGGTGACCGATCAAACAGTAGTTGAAAAGATACTAAGAAGTCTCTCACCAAGGTTCGATTACATAGTCCCCTCAATCGAAGTGTCAAATGATCTAACCAGGCTAACTCCCATCAGACTGATGGGAGCCTTGCAGTCTCAGGAAGCCAGACTAAACAGCAGAACTAACAACCAACCAGAAAGAACTGAAGAACAAGCCCTACAAGTCATTCAGGAGTCCTCTCGAACCTCCTCAGGATTTCGAGGCCGCGGACGCTACGCCGCCCGAGGGAGAGGCCGAGGGAGAAACTCAGAGAGAAATCGCGGTCCACAATGCCACATCTGCAACATATTTGGGCATGTTAAGAAGGATTGTTGGTTCAACGAGGAGAACCAAGCTCAGATAGCCACAGAAGAAACACATCGAGAGTAAACCGCTCTCGAGGAGCCGCACCTCTTCTTCGCACAGGCCCCAACAGCTGACCAAAATGAACAAGAATCCTTGGCTCTGGTGGTCAGTACAGAGAGTGAGAGAAACAAATCGCACCTTTGGTTCCTAGACTCCGGATGCTCAAACCATATGACTGGTCACAAAGGGAGTTTCACAGACCTAGATGAAACCTTCAAGTTGGAGGTTAACCTTGGAGACAAAAAGAAACTGGGCGTGGAAGGCAAGGGCACAGTGAAGATTGCCATGCAAGGTGACAGATACAAGCTGCTGGACGAGGTGTACTACGCCCCTAAACTCGAGTACAATCTCCTCAGTGTAGGTCAGCTAATGAGGAAGGGGTACTCCCTGACCTTCGATGAGGATCAGTGCAGCATCAAGAATAAGAAGTCAGGGTCCACCCTCATGAACATCAAGGTCTCATCCAACAACATGTTTCTCCTGGATGCCTCACAGGATACTGGGAGTCAAACTACTCAAGACCAGAACACCAGCTTTCTCTCACGTCTATGGCACCTAAGGTAAGGGCACCTACACTTCCAAGGCCTCAAACACTTAGCAGATAGGGGCATGGTGAGAGGGCTGCCTCATATCACCATCACCAGCCACTGTGAGGGATGCATAATGGGTAAACAACACAAGCAGCCCTTTAATTCACACTCCTAGAAGGCCACCAAAAACTCGAGCTAATCCATGCAGACTTGTGCGGACCCATGCAAGCAACCAGCCTAGGAGGAAGCAAGTACTACCTTCTGCTGATAGATGACTACACTCGCATGAACTGGGTCTACTTTCTAAAGCATAAGTCCGAAGCATTCGAACACTTCAAGGTTTTCAAAGCCTCAGCAGAAAGTGAAAGCTCGAGCCACATCAAGGTCCTCAGAACTGACAGGGGGGCGAGTTTTGCTCCAACGAGTTCGACCAATTTTGCAAAAAAGAAGGCATCATGAGAGAACTCACAATTCCTCACACCCCACAACATAACGGGGTAGTCGAGAGGAAGAACCGGACAGTAATGGGGTTCACCAGGAGCATGTTAAAACAGAAAAAGTTGCCCAATACCCTCTGGGCCGAAGGGGTAGCCACCGCAGTCTACCTGCTGAATCGGTCAGCCACACGCTCTAGACCCAACTAAACTCCAATAGAGGCATGGTCCAGATATAAGCCATCAGTCTATCACCTAAAAGTCTTTGGCAGTATAGCCTACAGCCTAGTACCATCTCAACAAAGACAAAAGCTAGATGACCGGTCAGAAAAGTGTATCATGGTAGGTTACTGCCAACATGGTCTCGGGTACAGGCTGTACAATCCCACCACCAAGAAATTTTCGGTACAAAAGCACGTGACCTTCAACGAAGAAGAAGCATGGCAGTGGACAAATGATGGGACAAAAGCCCATGAGCCTAACCCTACACTGTTCACCGACCCATTCCCTGCAACCACCTACGAAACCGAAGCCTACTCCTCTCAGCCACTCTCACAAACAAACACACCTCACCCACTATAAAATGACACACCACCCTCTTCTCAATCACTCACACCGTCAAACGATCCAAGCACTAGCCAGAATCCTCCCACTGCTGCATCAAATCCAAACACCATAACTCATTCTTCTCTCGGTCCATCCAGAAGGACCAGTAGGCGACCGGCCTGGCTCAGTGACTACACCACTGGGGAGGATCTATCAGACGAAGAAACACAGCTGTTTGCATTAACTATAAGTGATCCAATGACGTATACCGAAGCAGCCCCCAAGCCTGAGTGGCAGCTGGTTATGCAGGAGGAAATGGATGCGTTAAAGAAAAATAAGACATGGGATCTCACCACCCTACCTGCCGGCAAAAACGCGGTAGGAGTAAAGTGGACATATAAGACTTAAGTTGGTCCAAGTGGCGAAGTCACAAGGTACAAAGCCAGACTCGTCGCCAAAGGCTATTCTCAAGTGGAAGGTATTGACTACACTAAGACATTTGCACCAGTAGCTTGATTCGAAACCATTAGGGTCATTATAGCCATAGCAGCTCAAAGAGGCTAGGAGCTCCACCAACTTGATGTAAAAACGGCCATCCTCAATGGGGATCTCACTGAAGAGATCTATGTTTGTCAACCTGAAGGATTTGAAGTGAAGGGAAGTGAGGCGAAAATTTATAGACTGAGAAAAGCTCTGTATGGACTGAAGCAGGCTCCTAGAGCCTGGTATTCCAAGATAGAAGGATACTTTCTGAGAAATGGTTTTCTAAGAAGTCACAGTGAGCCTACACTTTATGTGAAAAACTCTGCTGATCATGAGATTATGTATGTGTATCTGTACGTAGATGATATAGTATGCACTAGCTCAAGTCAGAAGTTGATCAAAGAATTCAAGGCCAGCATGAAGTCAGAATTCGAAATGTCTAACATGGGACTTCTCAAATTCTTCCTAGGTCTAGAAGTTATTCAGAAGAAAGATGGAGTTTTTGTCTGTCAGTCTCAATATGCAAGGAAGTTGTTGACCAAGTTTGGTATGGGCAGGGCCAAAGCTAAGATGACTCCCATGAATGTTGGTGAGAAGCTGCAAGTAGACGATGAGTCTGGAAGGGAAGATGATTCAAACTACAGAAGCATTGTTGGTGGGTTAATCTACTTAACCCACACCAGGCCTGATCTAGCTTTCTTAGTTAGCCTGGTTTCAAGATTCATGCAAAAACCCACCAAGATTCATCAAGGGGCAGTTCGAAGGGTCCTCAGATATGTTGCTGGTACATGTGAGTTTGGCTTGTGGTATGACAGGAAAAATGAATTAGACCTGGTTGGATACATGGATAGTGACTGAGCTGGGTGTGCTGATGATCGTAAGAGTGTTTCTGCCAATGTATTCATGCTAGGAAGGTGTGCTATTTCATGGAGTTCTAGAAAGCAGTCTACAGTGGCTTTATCAAGCACCGAGGCCGAGTATATTGCGGCTACTGCTGCTGCATGTCAAGGGGTGTGGCTAAGGAGAATATTGAAGGATTTGGGTTGTGATCAAGGGTCTCCCACTATTATCTTCTGTGATAATAAATCAGCTATCAATTTGTCAAGAAATCCAATCATGCGTAGTAGGTCTAAGCATATTGAATTGAAGCATCATTTCGTCAGAGATTTGGTCAAGCAGGAAGAAATTCAGTTGGAGTTCTGTGGTACCAATGAGCAGTATGCTGATATGCTTACTAAGGTTGTTTCCAAGGAGAAGTTTGTTCAGTTTAGGTATTCTGTAGGAATGAGAAGGTTTGAAGTAGGGGGGGTGATGAAACTACTTCAAAAGAGTTAGTTGAGGGTAGTTAATATGGTAGTTAGTTCTGGTATGTTGGTTAAGAGTTTGTTAGTCTGTTTCTACTCCTTCCTATATAAGGAGAGTGTATTTGTGTGTAATTGACTGATTGATCTTTACGTAATAAAATCAAGTTCATACTTCTCATTAACAATCATCTTTCTTTGCTTCTCTGAACCTTAAAATTTATCTATAAAATTTGTTTATTTTCTAAAAATCTCTCATAACTCGATCACTCCTCATATCCATTCTTATTCAGTTAAATAATACATGTTTACATAATTATTTATCTATTTTCGCTTTCTTCCTCTCACAATCACTTACTGAAAAATATATTTTAAAAAATATGAGGATGAATAGCGACATCAAAAATGTACTATATATTTTCAGTATTGAAAACGTGTGTTTGGTTGTATAAATTCGCATAAAATACGTAAGAATGTTAAGAGATGGATTAGGTCGCCTTTAAGATTATTTTTATTGTATTTGTATTTATGTATATATAAAGCTTCTTTTGTATGTATATAATTTGGCCACAACATGCGCCCTAAATGTTTTGCATATAACTTGACAAGACACTATAATAGAGGAGGATTCGTAAAGAAATTTTTTATTTTGTATAAAACCAAAAAACTCGTACTAATCAATAACTTTTTAAAGAATTATTTTTTTAATTTTTATTATAAGATTAAAAATGTTGTAAGAAAAAAACAATAATTTTAATAAAGATATGTATATCGCGAAGTTACGCATATATAAACTCAAAAAGTTTCGAATCTAACGACTCATAAAGTTACATACATTGACTCGTATATATGTCTCACAAGTTACATATATGTAATAATATAACATACGTTTTTTTTCTTTTTTTTTAAATTTCTTATCTTATAATATTAAGAAGTAAAAAATGAAAAAAAAAATTAGTTGGTAATGATTTTGCTTATTTTTCGTAAAAATAAAGGTTTTTCTTGGGAACACTCCCTACAATATTAAAATAACAACAACAACAGCCTTACCCAGTATATTTCCACTTTTCAGTAGGGTCTGAGGGAGAATGATAGATACAAACCTTACCCCTATTCCAATTGAGAATGATAGATACAAACACTCCCTACAATACTGTATATGGTAATTGGTAAGTAAATTTATGAACTTTCATGATAATAGTTTGATATTTTGGACCGTACCCAATTCAAGAGTAAAAACAGTTTTCATTTTTTATAAAATAATTTATAAAAAATTAAAAATACGAGAGTTACAAAAACTTGTATAATTGAATACATTTTGGTGTTATTTACATCAAACATGGCACAAAAGCTACATTAGACCAAATTAATATCTACTTTGTGAACGACGTTAAACATCTATGCAATACTCAAATAGATGGATGGTTAAATAAAACAATTAATATAAAAATTTAAATTAGATAAAAAAAATCAGGTTTCCAAGCCAGCAAAACCACCTGCTTTCATCATTTGTTTGAACTCTTTGTAATTGACCATTCCATCACCATCTTCATCCACCTTTTTTATCATGAGCCTACATTCCTCAATGGACCGGCCCTGTCTTAACCCTAGTGAACCCAACACGGACCTTAACTCTTCAACGGTGATGAACCCATCCCTATTTTGATCAAACACATTGAATGCCTCTCTCATATCCTCTTCCTCATCCCTCTCACCCAATATTGTTTGATAAAGCTCACCAAACTCCTCGATGTCGACAAACCCGTCTTTGTTGACATCTATTTTATCGATCATTTTGGTTAGATCATCATCCGGTATGTAAATTCCGAGGTTCTCTAAAGAGTTTGCAAGCTCTTGCTTTGTGATCTTACCATCACCGTTACGATCAAACATCTGAAAAACACGACGTAACTCAGTTGGATCCATATCGTATCTTAAATAAAACACTTATGTTAATCAAAGTGAATCAAATGTTTAATGGTTTTTAGGTACAATAGAAAGGGAAATGATTAAAATGATAAGTCACATTTACAAAGAACATAGTCATGAAATCATTATTCAAGACATTATGAAAAGAGAAGTAAATATGCAAAAATGGTTACAAATGTGAAGAGGAGGGTTTATTGAGGAGAAATTGAGAAAATGAGGGGTTTGTGGTCGAGAGACAAGTGAGGTAAATTGTCAACTTTTTTGCTTGGTTGATATTGTTGTAAATTTGATTTATATATACTCCATAAAAAAAGGGTTTAATATTGATATTTCTTCAAATAAAGAAATATTTAAAAAAAATAAATAATTTCATGAAAATAGAATTGACAGAGGTTGTCAACGTTTGCATTTCAACTAATACGACTTAACCAAATCTATTTTTAAATAGAGGTTTTAATTTTACTCATTTCATATGTTCAAAATAGAATATAACATAATTTTAAGATTTACGAACAAATGATGCACCTGATACGTCATATCGGTACGATTAAAAGAAATATATGAAGTCGCAATAAAAGTTTATGAAAATTGAAGCATAGATAGAAAATAATATTATGTCTCGTATGTTGCGATATGATAATTTCAAAAAAGTAATTTGATAGAAAAACATATAACAAAACTCACAAGTCAATTCAAATTATTTATCAACCAACTCTCTTAGGCGCACTTTTGTATTCAATAAACGAAATATAACATACTTTACACCTAACATATCAAACAATTGAAGACGCCACCAAGTGACATGACAATAGGATACGTCATTATGAGTTTTACATTTATTTTTTTTTTAAGAAAAGAAAGTTAAGTAGAAAAAAAAATATATTATGTATAAAAAAATATGTTCGCAAGAGGAATCGAAAGTGTGACAATTCCTAAGCATGCAAGGATCTAAACATCTAAACCAAATGGCGTCTAAACATTTAAAAAAGTTAAATGAAAACAAAAAATATATATAACTAAAGAAAGTTTAACGACTAAAGTATATAAAAAAATCAAAGAAAACAAAGATATATTAAAAACTAAAAGAATTTTTTGACAGATTTTATTAACTCGAATGCAAATTATTAAAAAAAATTGGTGTCAAAAACATCCTATATTTGTAAAGAAGGGATATATGTAACGATTCAAAATAGATATATCTTAAAAATTGTATGCATGTTAGTGGCAAAAGTTACCGACACTTCTAAATAAGGATATAGATAAATTCACAACCTCTGTTCATATGACTATAAAGCGGAACAGACACACCAACAATCTAAATGCCAAGAACATAATTCCTATTTCAGTTTTCATCATCCATTACATTAGGTTTCTTATTTTCCCCCAACATCAAATTATTCTTAAATTAACAACTAAGTAACAATGACCTTTTCTTATATCTTCTCTCCCTCCAACCAACGACTGTAAAACGCCAACGCTTCCTTAGGCTTGTACTCTGGTACCGTATGGCCCGATCCCTGCATCAACATTAACATAAAACCAAATTCAAAAACACAGACAAAATAGCATAAGTGGTATTTTAGCCTAATCCATAAGTTGAAGTGTGTAACAAGGACCAAGCACATTATAATCTAGCGATATCTTGGTGGTGGGATAAGACTCAGAAACCAAATGGTCCTGGGTTCGAATATCACAACGGGGTTTTCTCAACATATTAAGTTTCCTCCATAACTAGTGACTTGATGATGGCTATGATTGGGTGGTACTACTGGTGGCACAATGATACTCCAGTGATCCGTTAGCGATTTACAAATTAGCCGTAATAAGGAGCATGTTTAATTCAGAACAAATTTAAGTGAAAAAACACACGGACCACATAAACACTTGTAGATAGTGCTACTGCTGACTCGATATTGTGTGTGTGTGTGAGAGAGAGAGAGAGAGAGAGTTCTACGAGTTAATATATATATATATATATATATATATATATATGGTAGTGTTCATATAATAACACACTCTTAAACCAGTAACTTCGCCACAAGGACCCATCTAACTTCACCCTTCTCAATGTTGCTAAGCTTTAAGCTTGTTGGCAGTTCTAAGATTATATAACCACTTCATGTATCACATTTTATAGATATAGGTACATGTGTTTCTTGCACTTCTCTGCTTTAAAATTGGTTTTATAATTGATATTGATCCCTTACAATTATCACCAACATGCACTTTAAATGGCTCCCATAATTTTAGAAATTCATTTCCAAAATAAAGTCTTAAAACATAAATTAAAAACCAATTAAAAATGCATGTCTTAGGGGTTGTTTGTTTGGATCTGAATGGGTCTGAATCTGAATGGTTCAGATTCAGAAAGTTTGTTTGGGGGAAAAAACGCATCTGAATGGGTTCCAATGTCTGAACCAGGGTCTGGATGGTTCAGACTTGAGATGGAGTCTGAATAAGAAAGTGAAGAGCTTGGGAACGTCTGAATGGCGACCGAATGCGTTCCACACCCGCCGCACCGCCACTGCCACACCCAATGCACGGCCACCGCCGCACCGCCGTTCTGCACACATCAACTGAAGGAGCTGGTTTTAGGGTTCGATGGTGATGACAGTGGATGGTGATGACGATGGTCGATGCTTCGGCGGAGATCGGGGCTGCGGAGAAGGTGCTGCAGCGGTGGATGGCGGGGTGGAAGGCGTGGGCTGGGGTGCTCGCTCGACGGCTAGGCTTTTATACAAAAAAAAAGTTTTTTTTTTTTATTTTTTAATTACATTCAGATGTGCAACCAAACAGTCTTAACCGGTTCAGCACTTAATGGTTCAGACCCTCATAACCATTCAGACATCTTAAGTCTTAACCATTCAATGCTTAATGATTCAATCCAACCAAACGGCCCCTTAAAGAATCAATCCAATATAAGTGTGACAAACCTTAACAGTGAGAAATGTGAGGTTATTGTCATATCCTTGTATGAATCTGCAAAGTGCAAATAGAAACATTTCTGAATTAATATATATAACTAAATAAAAGGTAACCTTTTTATACAACTTCTTATAAAAATTACAAACATACCCAGAGACTTGGCCATCAACCTGCCATTTCCTCCACTCATCGATAACTTGGTAACCTAGTGATCGTGTCCATGCTTCACTTCCAGTGAAAGGAACACACATATCATGATCTCCGCTGCATGACATAAAAAACTTATCATCATTTTAAAAAAAAAGGGTCACATTTATATGAGTGAGATTACTTAAATATATGAAATTCATTTGTTGTGTGTTTATATTCGTATATATTCATGAAAAATAATAAAACTTGTGGATGTGATGTAGTAAAATTACTAAACCAAAAAAAAAAATTCTTTCTACTCGTTTTATACTAATTAGAGGTAGCAAAGTGGAAAAATAAGGAAGGTTGGGTAATGACTAATGAGCTAAAAAAAAATTCTTTCTGTTAAATTGAATCACAGAAAACTTTCAAAACAATAGTGGCATGTTTTGTATGCACTGATAACAAAAGTGGGTGTCTTTTGACCCAAGTTTGACCCGCTTCCTTTTTAATAAACTATTACCTGTTTAACTTTTACAAAAATTATTACCAAATTAGCCTCGTTTACAAGTAACTGGGTTGAAATTGCCACCTCTAGTACAAGTATATAATAATGAATCTTGATGTGACCAACACGAGCATTTATGATCAAATATGAGAGATATACCTGAAAATAAGAGCACGATAACCACGAGCAGTGAGGTTTTTATGGTAAGGGATCATGCTTCCAGCATCATGGTAATATCTTATCTTATCAGTACATAGCTCCCAGTTGCCCACCACACTAATCTGAATAATCATATTAATTTCATTTTGTGCCAAAAATTCAGTTATTGCAAATGTCACCAAAATATAAACATATTATATCTTACAGGATCAGCATGAATCGCCTTCCGAACTGCATCATCGTTTAGCCATATGGTTGCTACTTCATCATCCTACAAAAATATATTTATGAAGAAATTGGATTATGTAACTAAAAGTCTAAAACACCCTACTGAAAAGTGGGAATATACTGGGTAAGGTTGTTGTTGTTGTTGTTTTTCTGCAATTGACAAATAATAAAATACTTTGACTAACAAGAATTTAATGAAAGACTTTGACTAATCATAAAATACCTAAAATGTCCTTGTTAATAAGAAATATGCAAAAATTTGTAACCCGAATAGATGTATATATAGTAATGTTTCCCAATGGAAAACGATGAAGTCGTCGCATTCTTAGACATCTCGAGATAGAAAATGTTGCATTGTTTATCAAAAATCCAGAATCTTACATGGGTAACTTAGGTAGATTCAATCCAGATAGACATAATATTTCATAAATGACTTACGGTACATGGGACGTTTTCAGCACTGTTGAGAAGCTCAGGCCATGAAGGCACATAACCAGCCTTTACTGGGGCTCTAAAAGGCCAAGCCCGCCCAAACATTCTGGTTCGCACTGGAAGGGGCCTTTGCGTCTCACCCAATTTCCTGAAGCTAGCTGGCAAGTTTGACTTTCCAAGTCTAATTTTACTTGAACTATCACCATGATAGCACGGTTCCAGAATGTCATATATGTTTATGCCATCAAGATCCTGAATTTACAAGTTTGATTCCAAGATAAGCAGGGATATTTATATAATACAAGTGACTTTCATGAAAATTAAACAACTGTAGGAAAAAAGACTACCTCGTCAACTTTTGAAAGCTTGCTTTCACAGTCATCATTTGCAGGATTGTAGTAGTTCCCTTGACAATTTGTGGTAACTTCCTGCATGTCTTAATGGTCAGCCTCTGCTCACAAAGATCAATTTTGACTTTCCAAGTCAAACAGACAAAAATCCTCAAAATTTGTACCATGTTAAGCTTTATGACAAAAATTTACAAGGATAAATATAGGTTCAAATATATTAGACAATCCTTTTGAAACTAGAATCTTGAAGATAAAATATTTGACCTCTAAAGTCAAGGTCCAACTATAACTATTTTCTCACCATGCCAGTCTTTATAGCCTTTTATTATGAAGATCATTGTTGGAGCTACAGTTTACAACTTATCAGACTTTACCTTTTGAAAATAATAGATTTGAACCTTAAAGCCAAAGATCCAACAGAGAGAATAAGTGTATGTTGTTTTACTTCTTATGTCAAACTGTTCTTGACTTCGAATTTTATATGAAAATATACCACCTTTCATGGAACTACAATTGCTGTTGAATTCTAAACCAATTTCTTAAATGAAATAAATGGATGCCAATTTTGTAGAAAGAATGATGTGAAATTTTGAGCCATAAGTCAAAGTGTACCTGATAAAGTTCATCTGAAATAAGACCCATCCCGTGTGCAAATGGAACAAGAGCATTGCCATCAAACACGTCATCTGTAACTCCATTTCCGACCACATATCCCTGCATTTTTATTAATAAAAATTAACGCTAGTAGTTTTGCATGTCACGTTGCTTAAATGTGTGTTTTAACTTTTAAAACTGATTATGTGATCTTGAATAATCAGTTCTAATTATCAGATAATCAGTCTTTTGTTTTCTAATGAGGATGTACCTTAAAGTTAATAGTAGGTTTATCACCAGCATCAAGTCCTGAAAAATATCAAGAAGCGTATTAAGGTAATTTTTTCAAACATGAGTTACTTCAGTTTATTATGATATGAGATGATTTACCTTTCACCACTTCATAAGACAATGTAGGGACGTAAACTCCAGCATATGACTCACCAGCGATGAAAAATGGATTTGACAGGTATTCGGGATATAACTTGAACCACTAAAATAACAAAAAAAATGATATTTTAAATATCTTTAATGATTTAGAGGTTTTAAATAATTTAAAGATTGTATTTTCCAAATTTTAGGTGGAACAAAAATAAAAACTGACTTTTCCTAGTGTTTTATATGGAACATAAAGAACAATTGCTGATGTTTATATTAATTTGCTGATTTAAATATGTTAAATGATTTTTTGAACTTATGGTGAAAATGTAAACTCTAAAAACATAAAGAACAATTGCTTATGTTTATTTTAATTTGATCTTAGCTAATTGAGGGGTGTTTGGATAAAGAGAAGCAGATGGTGCTTACCCAAACAATAAAACTATTAGATAATCAGTTTTAAAACACAAATTCACATACCACTTACAAATTATAAGAACAGAAGATACATACATATCATGTTTAATTCGTTTTCTTTATTTTGTTCGTATTTTTTCAAAAATACCTCAAGGAGAAATTTGTGCGAATCCAAAGCTGTTTTTGTATCCCTGGTGGTATAGTCGGTTTTATTCCCCGAATAAGACATTCCAACTCCAGCCGGGGAGTCCAAAAATAACACATTCGAAACCTGAACAAATATGAAAAAGAAAATAAACAAAATTATATATCTTGTTATTGATCAAATTTAAGATATCATACTGGTTTTAATAACTCAAACAACAACCTTACCCAGTATATTCCCACTTTTCAGTAGGGTCTGGGGGGGAAGGATAGATACAAACCTTACCCCTATCCCAATTGGGATAGAGAGGCTGCTCCGAAAGAGTCTCCGGCTCAAAGTTATCGTTTGAAATTGATCATCCCAATGATTTTAACGTTATTTTCACAAAATAATTGAAATAACGTTAAAAATTAGTACACTTTTACTTTTGCCCCTTAAGGGCCCACACATATATACATTATATGCGTGCACCACAAATGGGGCGTTAATAACTCAAACATGAACAAATATAAACCTTGGTCCATGTATATGGATTGAGAGTAAGTTTAGGCAAGCCTCCGGTTTTTTCAAAGTTAAATGGACCTGCAAAACAAGATTAACTTGCTCTTAGCTCTACTTATTAATCCAATAACCACCCATATGCAAATACCAAACATTGATGAACCATTAATTGTTGATAGTTTCTCATTTGCATCGATTTGTAATTGTTTTTGGTTAAATAATCAGATTTGGATAACAGGCTTAGAGTTAGGTTAACTAAACTTGATTATTGAGATAAATGTAAAATTTTCTACCTATTACATTTTCGTCAAGTGATTATCTTATCATCATATTGTGATTCTTGAAATCACAATAGTCACTTTCAAAATGCACACCCACATAATAGACTGAACAAGTTGTTTTTACAGGAATCAAGTTGACCATAGTCAACTGACTCAACTTTGTACATCAATTTGCTGCAAAATATTCAACCGTATGCCCCTAAGTTTTCTGACAAAATCCTTTATCTATTCAAGATTACAAGTAATTTAACTTTCAAGGGGTGGTGCAGTGGTAAGCGCCTAAGCGCCTAATTTCCCTCTTGAAGGTCACCTGCCTTAGCAAGGTGTTGGAGGGGTGTCTTAGTTTTCTGGCAACGAGTTCTTATAGTTACAGGGAAAAATAAGTAAATAAAAAAGATTACTAGCAAGTTCCCCTATGTTTTCTAATTCCTAAAATCGCAATAATTCCTTTCAAAACGCACATCCAAATACCCCTAAATTCCTGGAATCAAGTTGACTGATAACCATGGTCAACTTTGCATATCAATTTGCTGCATATATACTCAACCTCATCCCCTAAAACTTTCTGACAACCTCTTTATCAATTCAAGATTACAAGCAAGTTCTCTGAATTATAATTGGTTAATATCAATAAATAAACAAATTAATATAGGCTATTTTATATGAAAAACGCAAATGATTACAATAAAACAGTAAAGAAACGTAAAGCATACCAAGTTCATAAACAAACCCATCAAAACTAGAGCAACCAGGGCCACCATTGAGCCAAAGAACCACCGGATCTTGAGAAGGGTTTCTTTCCGACAACACATAATAATAATACAATTTCCTGCCATGGTTTTCATCTACTGTCACATATCTGCAAACCCATCGAAAATCACACCAAATAACAACAAACCCATCAAGAAAAATCGAACCTTTTCATCAAAACATCAACAAGTAAGCCACAAAGTAAAGATCAAGAGTACCCAGCATAGTGTTTTGAAGGCAGAGTTCCATCAAACCCAGGAATCTGAGAAATTGCAGCATTTTCAGGGGCGGATTGTGCCAAGAAAACGGTCAATGAAATACAAATTGAAAAGATTATTTTGATCATAATTATTTTGGGGGTTTCAAGAAAGAAAAATTGATGAAAGATTCTTGAATTTGGGTGGATTGTAGTGGGAGTGCGTGCAGTATATAAATGGAAGTATCGAACAGAGTGATGTTTGTGTGGTTTTGCTTACAAGGCAAGTGAAACTAGTGGAGAAGTGGGTTCCAACAGAGCCATCGACTATGAAAAGTTGAAAACTATTTTATTTACATAAAGGCATATGGCTAATATGATTTGATTTATACATGCATTTTTTACTACTGGTGCCAATGTTTGTTTGTTTGTAGTTAGGGCACGAAGAATGCTTGTTGCACCTAATACGATTTTGTTCAAATACAATCCATCATGATATGATAAGATAAAGTATTCATAATTCAGATAAAATAGTAGTCAGAAACTCAATAGGTTTCTTTAAAACAAATTTATCTATTTTTCTTATAAATTCTTTTTAAATTAAACTATCATTTATTCATAAAAACAAAGTATTTATCAAGTAGAGTAGTTTTATACTTTTATGTTGGTTTAATAGATATTACTCTCATGACCATGAGCAATGCACATAATCTTGCATTTTAATAGCGAACTTTACACTTGTGGTTGAGTATGTGATACAAACCAACCTTTGTTATTTTTGTTTGCTTTGTTTTTCTTGACTTAAAAACATTTTGTCTTTATTTTTGAAAATAATTTTCCAATATGTTAAAATATATGTATATATAACTCTGTTTTATGTCTGATGACGTCTCTATTTTATATTAAAATTGTAAATTTAATTTGTATGTTTAATATTTTTATAGTATTTTTTTAATATCAATAAAATATTTGGTTTTTGATTGCACCTTTTAAAGCATTAAAATTTATTTTTTTACTTGTTTAAACACATTCTAATATATGTTGGTGGATGGCTAATTCTAGTTAATGTTTACATCCAAAAATATTCTTACATCAACATGTATTGCATGAGTTTAATACTAAATATTAAATATTAAATATTTAATAATGTAAATATAAATATTATAAATCGATTTTTTTGATATAAAATATTATTAAAATTATATATAAGTTGATCCTTTAAATAATAAAATAAGAATCATTCTTTAAATGTTTGTTTACTAAAAGTTTTTTTTAATTTTAAAAAAGTTGTTTTGAAAATTAAATGCCATGTTTTACAAAAAAAAAAAAAGGTATTATTAGCATTCTACATAAATTATATTAAGAAAATATTAAGAAAATTAGTATTAAACCTTACAATACATAAAATGATATTTTAAAATAAAATATGATTAAAATTACGTATTATTAATTTAAACAATACAACAATAATATCGTGTTTCACTTTTTTTTTAAGTTTGGCTTTAAATATTTTGTAAAATAAGACAGTTTTGAACAAAATTTATTTTTTAATTAATATTTTGTTTTTTAAAAACTGTCTTTTAATTACTTTTATTTTCAAAATGTTTTGGTAAAACTTATTTATTTTTATTTTTTTTGAAAAAACTAGTTTAAAAAATTTCATATTTTTCAAAAAAAAAAAGGTTCTTTCTTCTAATGAATTTCATATTTATAAAAATTTATATTTTATAAAAAAATTGGTATTTAAAAAAAATCCTTTTTAATATATTAAGAAATATTCTTATTGAAAGAAATATAAATAATATAAGTATTATATTTAGTGTAAGAGATGCATTTAAATATTTAATCTAAGACTGGGCATTTTCTGTTCAAAAAAAATACTTAATGTATGAGACAAGTAAAAAAAATTTATGAGTTTATTTTAGAAACTACTATATGTGTACGTAACAAATTCAAGCTCATCTTGCGATATAAATCAATCTCACCGAACTAACTCACGAAGGTTGCTTCTGGTGTCCACCTTTATCATAAATGAAAATTTTTATCAAAATAAGTTCATTAAAGATTTTAAAGACCTATAATTTTTTTTAAGATAGAAAACTTGATATTTTGTATTATTAATTGACACGTTTTATAAATTATTCATGTTCAAAGATTGCTGTTGCTTTTCAATTCAAGAACCATGGTCCCCCGCAATTATTTTTTCTTTTTCAAAAAGATATCAACTTTGTGTTGTATGATACAATATGCATTCTTGATCCATCATCATCATCATCATCATATCTTCAGTTGATATCACTCAAAGTGCAGTATACGTTACCACAAACGCCAATCCGAAACGTACACGTATCAATGCATAATGTACATCTCCAGCTAACGAAATGACTCGAAGATCAAAATGGAGCAATGAACACAAGACGATGCCTAATGCCCTGGCGGGTCAATTATGACTCTTCACCAAGAAATGAACTTTTACAATCTAATTACAGTTAAAAAAAGATATTGTTACACATTCTTGGAAACAATTTGATCTAAAATTTCTGTGTAAATGTGTGAAAACTTAATTCTTGATTATGTTTTTACTGCTCAACCATGGCTGTCAATGGTGTTACGTCATGAAAGTTCCAATAAATGTGATGGTAAATGCTATAAAGACTGTTGTAATTACCATATGTAAAGGAGGTGCCTCGGAAAATTTAACTCTTTGAGCCTGGTCCCTGAAATCGATTATAAACATTTCACAGGTCAAATGGGTCAACAGTTGACCACTGAACTTCTAAATCGCTTAACCCAACCCAACCCAACCAAACCAAACCGGCTTTCATGTTAACAAAATTGAGGCAGTCGGTTTAGGCACCCAAACATTATTTTTTAAACTTTAGTTAACTTTTTATTCATTTCAAAAACTATATATTTTTTATCATTAAAATGTACACACACATAGATATTAAAATATTTATTATAACTTCGTATCATATGCTTTAAAATTTAGGTGAAATTTTTTTCTTTTTCTAATCAAAAAGGCAACCTTCAATTTGCTTTAGGCCCCAGGAAAGTATAAACCAATAACAATTAGACTGATATTGTAATCATATGTAACATACTATATATATGTTAAAAAAAAACTTTGAAATTTGGGCAAGAAATGTTGTGGGTCAACCCGACCCTTGCAGCAAAAGTAGTAGTTTTGACCCGTTATGAAAACACTCTGACCCGCCCATTTTTCCTCTCCAGAAAAAAGATCTTTGTTCTAGTTACTTACTTTTGTAAGGAAGAAAGTACCCCACAGTAAATGGTATTCTCGGGCAAAGGAAGCTCAGTTTTTTCAGAAACCTCAGGGTTAACCACACTCAAATAAACTTCTTGACCAAGGTACCATGAATCTAGGTTTTGTGCTCTAAGGTTCCATAAGCCAGCATTATCAAGATAAACCAAAATAGCTGACCATGCTCCAGGAAAAACCTGTTGGTCAAGTAAATAGAATGCTTGTAATCATAATTATTATCACACTAATAAAATATAAAGAATATACACAAGTTCACACCCCATTTGCAGTGCATGCATATAATGTATATATGTGTTGGCCCTTAAGGGGCAAAAGTAAAATTGCAATAATTTTAACGTTATTTTACTTATTTTGTGAAAATAATCGTTAAAAGCGTTGAGATGATTAACCTCAAACGATAACTTTGATCCGGGGACTCCTTCGGAGCAGCCTCTCTATCCCAACTGGGATAGGGGTAAGGTTTGTCTCTATCCTTCTCCCCAGACCCTACTCTAAGTGGGATTTTTACTGGGTATGCTTGTTGTTGTATACACAAGTTCATGGGTCGACTCAACCTAGCTTGTTTAAACCATGCTAAAATGACCATCTTCAGCCCACATATGTTTTGACCCGTTACAGAACCCACCCAACTTACCACTAATCAAATATTCAAAATAACGTAAAGGCTTTATAAAATACTGTAAATTGATGATAATTTAAACCTGAAAACTGATAACAATAAAAAGATAACAGAACAGTTTAAAAAGCCAAATTACCTGAGTAGTACTGCGCGCCACCCCGTCCCACTTATTGTAAACAGTTCTACTATTTTCTGTCCATTCTCCAAAATCCATCCTAACATTAACAAAGAAATTATTGAGTTCATAATCTTATAATTTTATAATAAATTTCAACAAAGATATAAACATACCCAACTACAAAAAACGCATAACCATCCAAATGGTAACTCTGAATAGTAGTATCATTGTTTTGGAGTATAATTTCAATGAACCCTTTGTATGTACCATTAATCACAGATGTGTCAACTATTGGGGGCCGGTTCATTGGTCTATTTGGGAAATCAAGTTTGTATATTCCCAAAATGTTAAATTGTTGAGCAAGCTTCAATGGTGTTGAAGGGGCAAAATATGAAATGCCATTAAGAGTAGTACGCCGTTTTCCATTTATAAGTTCAGGTGGTTGATTTTGGAGCAAATATACATCTGTTACTGTAATTTCACCGTACTTGAAAGACCCTTGTGGATTTGGACGAGCAGCACCAGCAGAAACATTCATTCTAGAGAGAAAAAAAACAAAATATATATTAAAATCAAGAAAATAATTGGAAAGAAACGAAAATGAAAGGATATTGTTAAAGGTGGTGAGTTTTTGACCCATTTAATTACAAATGGGTCGATTTGGGTTATGTTTTTACTACTTACTAGTTAAATGAGTTAAAAACAAAGAAATTCAAAGAGAAATGGATCAAACAGGTCGAAAGCCACCCAAAATCTATATTTAATGGATATAACCTCTAAAATTATTTTATCTCAAGCTATAGATTATTACCTGTATAATACAATTTTCTTAAGCATATTTAAGCCACTAATTATATATAAAAAGGATAAATTTTTTGGACAAAATTCAACTCTGACAAAAAGTTAATTATCTAAAATTATTTTATCTCAAGCTATAGATTATTACCTATATAATACAATTTTCTTAAGCATAATTAAGCCACTAATTATACATAAAAAGGATAAATTTTTTGGACAAAATTCAAACTCTGGCAAAAAGTTAATTATTCTATAATCATATGTTTGTAATCCCATTTCAACATGTAGCAGAAAATACTCATTTGTGAACCCATTGACTTGTTGACCAACCAGCCAATTTTGCCACCTACAATATCACATATTCAAGAAAATCTATTAAAGACTAAAATGGTGTACTGCTATAATAAAACCTTATGGATCTTGCTTGATTCATTGAGAATGACAGATCAGATTCGCTAGGAAGATCAGGAAGCGGGCCAGAAGCGGGTCCTTGAGAATTAGAGTAATGCAAGATGGCAACTCCTGAAGCTTTTGTTGAATTGACAAACCGCGGAGTGGCAACAATGTAATAATCATTACTGCCAATTTGATCCATAGTCACCAAGAAAGAATAGGATTGACCAACATGTATATCCATGTTTGTGTAATTCTGTTGTACTGTGTACGAACCTTCTGTTTCTACAAGAAGTAAATTATGGTTTTGAATTCTGAAGTTTAAACTTGTGGAGATGCCCACGTTGTGCACACGAAAACGGTATGTTTTTCCTGTTTATAAAAAAATCCTGAATCACATAAAGTAAACGTAATATCATGACTTGAATAATATGAATTAAACTCAGCTAATTAGTTGATTACTTGATTAGGTAGATTGGCAGTCTTACACTAATCTCAATAATATGTTTTCCAACAACAACTTAGCACTTGCTTATCAAAAACTTCTTATTTGACTAAAGGTGGAAATTTGGGTCTGTTTACAATAAAACCAAAAAGACGGCTTAAAAGGAAACAGGTCAAGTGTGTAAAAGGGTAACTGCATTTTAATGCATAAACCTCCTAATTTCACTATTAAAACTAAAAAGATTATTTTTCTTAAAATATTTTTTTTTAGTCTTACTTGGCTGTTTGCCATAGTGCCATACCATCTATATATAAAAAATATGAGCTTTTCCGTATCAACCAAACCCAACCCAGTATAACCCATATAAAAAAAAAAATTACTCATTGAGCCTTTACCAAAGTATTGCAACCTCCCAACCCGCCAATTTTCCACCTCTGAATTTGATATGAAACCATAATCACTATTAATTAAACACACACAACTGAGTACTGTCACTTCAAGTTGCAATAATCAATTTGTGTTCATCCAAAACACAAAAAAAGGTTTTGAACTTTATGCTTAAAGAACCTCAAGAACATACCTGGTTCAACATTAATCACCTGGTATGCGATACCATCAGGTACAATGGTACTATCATACCGATAAGGGCCAAACCCGTTGAATAATATTCCATCAGGAGATCCAAGATCAATCCCATTTTCAACTTTCTTTCTAAGGTCCTGTTCACAAATTCAAACACACTTGTGTTACAAGCTACAAGTGTGCAATTTCGACCCCCATTCTTAAATAGGTAAATTTGGGTTATATTTACTCTCCAATAGATTAAATGGGTCAAAAGTTGCCAAAGATACATATTTAATCATGATTTAAAAAGGCGTTCCGAGGCGCGCCTCGAGGCGTACGCCTCGGCCGAGGCGTCCAAAAAACGCATATGAGGCGTAGCCTCAGTAGGGAGAATTGGAACGTAAGCCTCATTATACAACGCATTTTCGAATTCGATTTGCTCAACCTTTTCAATTGTATTATACCTTGTGATACTTTTATCATTTGTTTTATGTTAAATTGTGGCTTTTATGTAATATATATGTAATTTAATTATTTTTCAAGGTTTTTTTGAGGCTTACGCCTCGTGAGGCTAACAGAAAACGCCTCAAGGCTCGTTTCCGCTTTTTTAAACCTTGTATTTAATGCATAAAACCCCCTGATTGATTTATTCAATAAAATTAATTATTGAAATAAAATAATTATTGTCACCGTATCTCACAAACTTACAATTTACAAATTTTGGACAAAAGTGTTTAGGGTTAATTCAATCTGACCTGACACGTACCAAAAAAATACCCCATTTTGAACTTTTATGCCTGAATAACCAATGTAGCCACATGTATTAACAATGAATAAAGATATGAATTATTCTAACCTTATGATTCTTCACAAACCAATCCCCAATATTGAGCGTTATATCTCCATCTGGATTCCCAAACGGTACAGGAATCACGTCTCTATTATTAACTATGATTCCTCCATGCCCACCTGCAGCCCGTTGGAAGTTTGTAGAAGGGAAATAAAAGAAACTGCCAATTTGATCTTTAACTTGAAAAACATATGTCCAATTCCAACCGGGAGGAATTGGACAGTTTGTCCCCAATACACCATCTTGCCATGAATTTTTTCTGTGTTGTAACCCGTTCCTGTAATGAAAATGAGAAAATTTTCATTACTATTTATAATTGTGAAAAATCACATTTTGAGGTTTAGAAAATGTACCATGTGAGAAGCAAGGACTCATCAAGATCGTTTTTTACATTGACAACAACGTTCCAGTTTGTGGTTGCTTCAAGAATTGGGCCTGGAAAGTGCCCATTTATTGCAATAACCTGCAGAGGATTCACAGGTATGAAATACAAATCTTGAAATGTTTCTTGAAGTTTAACGTGCTTACATTTGAATGTGCAACTTAAATGAATTGCCATAGTCAGAAATTGCAATAGTCTCGGACAATATGTTATGAAATTTCTACTTTTTAATTATTTAGGGATAGAAAATTAAAATTTGGAGAACAGAAACAACAGCAAGAAAATTGATTTCTGAGAGTCAGATATGAATGTAAAATTACCCAACTAATTTACTTTAATAAAGTAATTGTTGGATAATGATTGTTCAAGTCACGATGATCATTTGAAAACACTAGAGGTGGCAATTTCGACTCCTTACTAATGAATGTGTTGTGATTTCAAACAGATCGAAAGTCACATAAAGTGCACTTTTTTATGCATAAAACCTTTGGACTCATTTTACTTGTAACATGTGATTATAAATGCAATGATAAAATTTTCTTAATCATAAATACTAGTAATTCATAGAAAAAATAATTTGGAAAAAGGTGAGTCAGGTTCAAGGGTCAAGCCTGGTATGGAACCAAAAATGAACACGGACACAAAACAAGTTTTCACAAACACAACTCATTTAACCAGAATTTTTATTTCTTCTTTTTTTCATACTGATACTCTAAAATTATAAATTTACAATTAAAACTATAAATGCCTGTAAAATAATAGCTATTAGACTATGAAACCTAATGCTCATTTCTCTTTGAAATTCTGACACAAAAACACAAACAAATTTAAGTTATTACATATTTTCTTTTGAATATATAAAATAAAACAGGTCAAACCGGTCAACCCATCGACCCATCAGGTCAACCCCGACACAACCTGAGCTAAATGTGTTCATAGGTTGACACAAAACTGAAATTATTCCGTCTTACAGTTAACCCAATCTAACTTTGACCCATTTCACAAATTTAACGTTTTGAACAGTTATCCAAGTTGCCTAGTTCAAAACCTATGGAAAACACATCCAAACTCCCTCCTAATCATCAACTCTATAGATTGAGAATGACCAGTTTGATCATTAGAAGCTAAACTTGAAACTCCTTTTTAGGAATAGCAGAAGTGTAATTCAGTCAAAGTTCTTGGCCCTAAAGTGCAAATCCTTCAAAACCTTCATCAATGCACCCAAGTTCTTCCCAAAACAGTTGGCTAATAGCTAATACTCGTTCAATTCTAGAGGTAATCATAAACTTCAAAGGTAACTTTATAAGCCCAAATCAATTATTATTTTTTAACAAATAAACCTTCCAAATTAAATAACCCTACTTTCTTGAATTACAGTTCAAACCCACTCTCAGATCATCATTAAATCGCATAAATCATCCAACAAATCAGTACTTTACGGACCATCATCTTCATAATCCATCATACACAATCATTTGCAAAACCCACAACCCTAATCACACTAACTACTCATAACTTTCAATATCTAAGCAATAAAAAGATCAAAATTTTCCCCATTTTGCAGCAAGAAAAAAGAAACAAAACCTGTTGTTTAACACCGAGCGGTGAAGCTGTGATGTAAGAGATCGTCCAGTCGTAATACACAAAAGGGTCTCCTGCAAAAGCAAAAGTGAACATACCCACGAAAGTATTCAAGAAAATCCACCAAGATTTCGATGTCATTGCATAAGCACTGGTTTCGCTCAAAATCAGTGAATGGATTATGGGGATCTGCGATTTGGATTATGATTGCAGGAAAGAAACATGGAAAACGGAAGCAAGCAGTGGATGTACAGATTGATGAGTGAGACGCAAATTGCGAGTTGGGGATTGCGCTTTTGGGGCCCATTGCTGAGAAATCTTGAAAAAGTGAGGCAGATTATGGTTTTTTAATCCAAATTTACTTTTGAGAAAGTTGGAGAATCTTCCGATTTACAGGTTCTAATTCTTGTTTTGGGCGGGATGCTAGTGCCTAACCCAAAAAAATGGCGTTGCCAAAGCCCAAAAGTTGCCTAAATATGAAAAAAATAAAGAAATTTCTGGCGTTCAAAAATCAAAATGATTACAAGTTGGAGTACACGTCAGGTTCATGTTAAGCAACCATGCTAAAAAAATCATTTTCATTATAGTTTTAAAAAAAAAATTTACTTACTATCCAATTTAAAAATCTTGTTTATTGAATCGCATAGGCAGATATCATTATATCAATGGGGTAAGGTTTCCCTAAAAAGTCTATTTTGTCTAACAAGACTAAGAAGGATTTTCAAAAACTTAAAAACCAACTCAAACAAACCCCGATTAAATTCATTTTTGCATCATTGGAACCGGCTTGTCAAACCTTAAAACCCAAACCTTAAATCATAAACAATAAACCTTAATACTAAAACCAAAAATTTAAAAACATATATATATCATAAAGATAAAACTTTAAAGCTAAAAATCAAGCCCTAAAACCTAAAATCTAAATCTAGTTGTAAATCTAGTTGCTAAAATGAAAACTTAAAAGCTAATAAGGGTTCTATAAGACGGTTCCAATGCCATCGAAATGAGTTCAATCGGAGTTCGTTTGGGTCGGTTTTGGAGATTTTAAAAATCCTTATTAGCCTTCTTAGGCAAAATATGCTTTTGATTTGATATTTCCCCTATATCAATGTACAATATCTCAACTAAAAAAAAACAATAAATCAAAGAGTAAATTACAGAAAACGTACTTTACGTTTATTTCACATTGTAGCTTTCATTCTTTATATTCAAAAAATGTCATTGAGATTCTTTTTGTTTACATTTTGTTGCAAATTACGTCATTTACACTAACTTTTGTCAAAAACTTCAATTACTTATTTTAAAATGGCAATTATGATCTTGTATCATGCGCTTACACTTTTACTTGAAAATCATGAAAGTATTACATTTCACATGTTAAGACCAAAAAGTAAGTCCTGCAATCACTATCCCAGTCATTGTGTGTTCAAATTCTTCGTTCAAAACAATGTTGGTCTTCCACTCTCAACTTGCTCACCTAGTAAAGCTTTATCCTTTATCCTTTTTTTTTCCTATAGCTTTTCATTTGATGCACTCATATATAAAATAACCAAAATTCCAACATATATATCATCTTAACTCACTTCAATCTCAACCACCTCGTTGCCTTGACCCTAAAGACAATGCCAATTTTTTGATTCTTCAAACTTTTTTGCAACTTTTACTTGAAAAATAAAAGCTTGCTTTGATTATTCTCCTAGGATGCTTCAAAACTCTTGAGCCAAGCTTCAAATGTGTATATCCTTCACATGGCCTCCTAAAACGTCATTTTGTCGGCATCAGAATGTTGCTCAATAGAAGCTATGATAGATTGATAGGTAAAAGGTTGTTTGATAATGAATTCACCAACATTCTTACGAGTACCTTGTCTTAAGATGTGAACAACTAATCTAAACAAGCCCATACATTGCCTAAGTTGTATGTGAATTCTTTCATAGTTCCATTCCCTTTCATCTTCAAGGTTTCTTGTTTGCTCCTTAGTGTATGTAACTGGGCCTTTTGATATGTTGCTAGCTTGCTAATTCATATATACTCAAAAAATCGAATCAAAAAATTGAATCCCACTTAGTTTACTACATATTGCCAATTTGCCCACCATTGTTTTCATCGGCTGATTGATCACTGTCAGTTATTGTCACCAACTATTCAAAATAATTAATTGAATACCCCTTCTTATTTAGTGTCTTCGAAGTAGTAAAAAAAAAAAAAAAAAGAACTTATCTAACTCCCTTTTTCTTAAAATAATTTTTTTTTGAACGACTTGAATCGCAGACACTCAAGAAAGAATTTCAACCGTCCCCTCGGATTGATGCTTGATAAGGTAACCCTTGGTCACCACAATGCCAGCCGCGACTCATAAACATTTGCTAAGGAGACCGCGGCTTAGGAACGCCCGCTCAGACCTGCGGCCGGGTCGTTTAATGATAAAACCTCGGACACCACGATCCAGACAAATTCATGACGACGAAGTAACATTACCAAAACATAAGGTAACCACACGAGATGTGGGTTGCCACGCCTTTCCCATGCTTAACTTTTTCTGGAGAAGGAAACGACTGCTAGGAAATCAACCGAGGATCGAATACGGACAAGAAAGTGATGACCTCAGGATCCTGAAACATAAGACAAAGTTAACTATTCAGACAACTACCATTAATATCTACCAGAAAACCCTCTACATGTTTACATACAAATAGGCAAAATATCAAGACCAATATGGAAGTACAAGACGACCAATAACAAACTCCTCAAAATGGAATGGGTGAGTGATAGAGAGACCACCAAAGGACCCGTATAAATACCATCATAAGGAACAAGCATAAAGCAATAAAAAAGAGCATCATACACCACACTCATCTTTGACTCTGGGGTTGGCACTCACTCTTGCACTGCTAAAAGACCTAAGCACTCTTTGTGTGAAGTCTTGTAGCAACGACACTCTAGGGCATACGGAAGTGCCCACCTTAGAAGGAACCCCACAATTAGGTAAACCACATGACCTTACCTCAACAACTATGTCTTGACCCGGAGTCAAACTCAAAGAAAGTCAAGAAGGTAAGTGCTAGGCTATACCGCTATAAGCCCTTTGATTCTCAAAATAATTAATTGAATACCCCTTTTTTCTAAAAGGTTTTGCAAGCTGATTGTTTTCTTTTTTCTTTGTGTCACAAAGTAGCCAAAGAAAATGTTTGTAATATTTTGTGTTCATACAAATGAAAAGCAACCGTACGTCCAAAAATACCATCCTGAATTTTTTTCATTTTCCTTTTCTTGTGTCGCCACTAAGTTTGAAAAATGACACTCGTGACTTTCGTTCGTTAACTCCCTACAAATAAAATCTGTTGATGATTTCCTTTACATCTAATTGATCAATTAATGGCTCAGATCACGCTTTCCCTACCAACTTGCGAATCAGAAAATGAAGAGACAGGTATGTATTCACGTGTGAACTTCAAGAAATTATTTATTGGTAATTAAATTAAACTCACTACCAAACAAACGACCCTGAATAGAATTTTACAGGTTGTTTAAGATTCGTTAAAAGACTGCTTTTTAATTAGTTAGAGGTTGGCCTTGTTGGTAGCCTCTTAACGACACTTTTGAATTGGTTAGCAAACCTTTTAATGATTAAGTTAAAAACACATGATCAATCATTTAATTTTCTTACCGATTAAGAAGTTGTTTGCCAAACAACTGTTTACCAACCTTAAAACATAAACACTATCAAACTCTTAGATATAATCCAAACATGGCTAGATAAGATTAGTCCTGCTAGATAAACCAAACATCTGGTTGGTTTATCTCACTAAAGAGCTTTAAGCCCAGTGATAGTCTATAAACTTCTCTTATAAGAGACGTTGTGTTTAAGTTGATAATCATTTGGTTAATCTCACAATTGCTCATGGATAATTGATGACGGGAGTAGGTACATCCCTTTAGCTGAACTAAAAGTATACCACGGCTGACATTTAGCTTGGATAACAAACAGCCCGAACAAGCCTTATCCGAGATACCAACATCACGGATAAGCTTGGTTGACATAAACTAGCAACGGATGTAATCGTTGAACAAAAGAAACAGTTGTATAAATAGGGAAAGACTGTAAAAGCATCTTTGCATGAAAAGCAACAATTATCCATTCTTGTGTAAATTACTGGAAAAGCACTTATGTATGACTAATACACAGAAGTGATTATTGCATGATGTGAATGGGACAATTGGTGATAAGTCAAACAATAACACCAACATGAAAACATTACAACAATCAAGGTCTGAGGAAGAAAATCAATAAAAGATTACATCCATGAGAAGGAGGTAATCTGGCTGAACCAGAGCTCAGCTGTTATAAAAGGAGGATTAAGGAGTTTGAATCAGGGGGGACACATACAATATCTCTCTCTATATATCTTACACACTCTTCTTCTTGAAGCATATACATAACATAATTCATCAGGAGACTCTCATGAGTCTCATTCTTATTTCTACATACTTGTTTACATATCTATATCTTATACATCTTATTATCTCATCTAGATTACAGACTTGAGCGTCTAAGTGCCCTCTAACGTAGATCTTCTATTTGGTTGCAGTCAGGATCCATGCTCGGGATAACAATGCATGACTTAGCCCAACTCAAGCCCGACCCGGATCTGGATACGTCAACAATAATCATCTGGTCTTGGGTTCCGAAAACAAATCAAATGATTTTTATTTCACGGTTTGAGTTGATAATCATCTGGTTTATATCGCAATTAATTGCTCCTGGATGGTTTAATCATCGGGTTGGATCATATGAATCCGGATCAATTATTATAAAAGAACATGTCAATCAGTTTGATGCATCTCTTAAATGTAGTTTGATTTACTACTCAAGTATTAGGGTGTCAACCAAATTTGAGTTCATGAGAAGATTTTTATTGAATAATAATAAATGTTTGGTCACCCGTGAATCCGTGATTACCTTGGCAAATAGATTATCCTTTCGCTTGAATTGAAGAAGAGTGTGGTGATCTGACCCACGTGATGAGAAAGAACCTACAACTAGAAAAACATTTGACTCAACCCAAAATAATATTTGCTCGTGAGACTAAACACAAAACCTCTCATAATTTAATGTGTTGATCACCATCACCCCCTTTTTAACTTGTTCATTACTAATTTATCGATGAAGAATGAAATGGTTAAAATTGAAGTTAAATTAGTTATCGTTAATCGTTATGATAACTTCAATATTTTTGTGACTCGTTGCCAAAATTAGTGTAAATTATGAGATTAATAATACTTTGGTAAAAACATTTTTTTTTTATGAAATTTTGGTTGATGGACGAGGGAATGATAAAGATAATAAAAATAGTCAACTTAGACATGTTCCATCTATTTTATAAACTGCCTTACTATCATATCTATTACATATGTTAATTAAATAAAAAGTATAATAAACAGCTATCAGTGAAAATATATACAATATAAGACGATTTTTAATACAAAATATGATTAAACTTTTGAATAATATAATTTAAATTTTAATAAATAAATTAACTATATAATCTTTTAAATAGTATTTTTTTAACATTTTATTTCTTTAAATATTTCGTTTTAAAAACATATTTTTTGAAAATTTTATATTTTATAACAATTTGATATTTTTTAAAATGTTTGTTTTTAAAATATTAATATTATAATATATTTCTAATGCTTAAAAAATCTTTTTTTTTAATTTAAAAATATTTAAAATAGATATTGTATATTTAGTACTAGATTATTACCCAGTGTATTACACGGATTTGATATAAAATATTAAATAATTACTAATAAAAATTTAAAAATTGTAAAAGGATATTTTAAGATAAAATGATTAATTTACATATTAATAAATACTTTAACTAATAAAACAATAACTAAAAACTGTAATAACTATACAAACGATATGTAATCTTTTGATTTTTAACAGTTATATTTTTAAACTAACTGATAATAAACTTCATCATTTATTCTATCAAAGACTAACTTTTATAAATAAATAAGGTATAATATAATTTATGTAATTATTAAAATTTAAAACGACTGAATTAAAAAATAGCGTTAAACATAAAGACAAAAAACGTAACTTTGTCTATCACTTTTTACTTTGTTTTTTTAAAAAATTAAAAAATGACACTGGATTATAAGTATCTTATTGTTTAAAACTCTGGGTTATAGTTTATTTTATTTTTTATACAAAAAAATCATTTTTATAGAAAAATTATTTCTTATATAACTTTGATATTCTAAAAATAATTTTTTTCTTATTTCAAAAAAAAAATAATATTAAAAAATTTCATATCTTATAACATTTTTTAAAATATTTTTGAAATAAAAAGATAAATAATATTATTAGTTAGTAGTATTATAATTATTTAATTAGAAAGATAATATAATTATTTAATATGAGAGAATTAAATGAATTTAATGGTAAATTTACATTTGACATTAGTGTTCTAATATTATGACAAGTGGCAAAATTTATTTTATTTTATTAGTATATTAAGATTAAGATTATTATTATTTATGAAAGACGGTTAATAAGAGAGAGACAAAAAAATCATAGTAAAAGTGCTATAAGAAGATGCTATATGTCCTTATAAATTTTTACTTTTTAAAATAGATAAAGTTCCATATAAATGTAATACAAAATACATAATACGAATCTTGAACTAAGTCCTAAAAAAAATTCGATTGATACAAAACAATGTTAATAATATATCATTTACAGAATCATAAGTTACATAATAAAATCAAATCTCTCATCATGAACAGTATACAAATTTTTCATAAAAACGTAAAATCATATGAAATCCTCACAAATATGTTATAAAAATAATTAGAAAAAATTACTTACAAACTCTTTCTCACCGATAGCCAATCGTTTGAATTAAAACAAAACCCAAATTTCTAAGCAACTCTCTTAAATTTAATAAAAACTCAAATCTTTAAGCAAGTTTCTCAAATATAACACCCTCATTTCTGTTTACTACTTTTCAAAATTAAAAAAATTTCTGCTGGTACAAGTCTAAATTATCAAAATATTATTACATGAATCATACCTTTATGCATTACTATTTTTTTAATATGTATCACTATTAGTGTATATATACACACACACACATACACTATTGATTTCCATGAACTTTAAATATATATATAGTGAAGGGTTCAATTGTTAACCCTTCCTTATTGTGATAACCGAATAACTACATCTAATTACTTTGATACATCCATTAAAGTAAATTTAAATATATATGTTTTTTTAGTTAATGTAAGTGTGGCTCATATTAATTGCGTTAATTAAAAAATAAGAAAAAACATATATATTTAGATGTACTTTAATGTGAGTCATAAACTAATAAGATTTAGTTATTCGGTTATCAAAATAAGAAAATACTAAGAATTGATCATTCTCCGGTATATATATAATTATTATTATTATGGTAAGGAAAACTAACTTTACAAATTTTATATTTTAATGGATAATTATGACAAGAGAACGCAGAACAAATTACACGTGGCTACAGTTCCACCATGGAGGATGTGGTCCAGCGTGTCGAAAGTGATGCACACGTACTTTGTTTATCTACGTGTCGTGACAAAAAAAACAAAACTATAAATCTGTAATTAATATTGTTATCAGGCCCCTCAAAGCACATGCCCCCAATGTGCGTCATCGCAGCTGACAACTTTTAAAACAAAATTATTATATAAATATTTTCGTTTGGTAAAAGAATTCACACCCAGAGCCAACAATCCTATTTTTTTTTGAACGGCAATATTATTCTACTCCTACTCCTAAATTACACCCAATTTTCCCTCTTGCTTGGATTTGAACCCAAGACCTCATTTCTAAGAGACAATGCCTCTACCAAGTGGGCTAGCCCCACATTGGCACCAACAATCCTATTTGAAATCGAAATTCGAAACTCATCCTATCTTAATTTACCGTACAAATGGTTTCAGTTTATAAATCAATACATGAGCTGATTTTATTTTTATACGGCCAAAACTAGAATGTAACTGACAAAAAATTGATAAAAGCCAGTTAAATCTAGTAAAAAACCTGAACCTAAACAAAAACCAATTTTTTCCCTTCACTTTTCTTAACCAAAACCGAATATTGTTCTTTTAAAAAATAACTCATGTGGAGTTCAAGGGTAATGTGATGCTGATGTGATATTAGAATGTGAAGGACACGAGTGACTCAATCTTTTTTGAGGTTATATGGGAAGTAAAAACGAGAAGTCCTTTTACAATTGTTGGTATAAACCCTTTTGATAATAAATAAATAGGTGTGTGACATATGAGTTGAAGTTCTCTTTTTAATTGGTTTATTTATTCAACTGAAATAAAATGTATAAATTTTCTTTTATCTTACCCGTTAGATTCTATTGTTTAGTAAAACTTTATAGAGTATGCATATTTGTGATAAACCATTCGTATCTTTTTAAATTAAGATTGATAATAATAAATTAAAAAATATATAATTGTCAGAGCTAAAAAATTACATGTTTTAAACTTTCTTCATAGCTTAAGTACACGTCTTATTGGTGACTGATGAGCTGAGATCAGATTCAAGAAAAACTGGATGACATAATAAGCAGTTAAAAAATATAGCAAAAAAAATTATATAATTAGAAATGCATTTAAACATACATAATTATGTCAAAAAATAAAATGTTTGATCTTAATAGGAAAACAAAATCTAGCCCGACCCTCCTTTGGTTCAAAAAATAAAGAGTGGTTTTAATGCTTTATTATTTGAATTTTAGCAGGAAAAAAAATATAGCCTTACCCTCCTTTGGTTCATGATCCGACCAGTGAACCGACTAAACCGGCCAGTTCGTTTGAAAGCGGTTCGCATGACTATTTTGCACGCCCCCCTTCGGTTCCTGTCCGATATGTTTTTCAAATCATTTTTTGAAACAAATTAACAAACTTGATATTGGAGTGAAAAATTAAGACATACGCCAATGGAAATCAAGATTGAACAATATGGTTTTCTGCCATCAAAAATTGACTGATATAACAAAATATATGATGGAAATTAGGATTGAAATCAAATGGCATTTTATTAACATAGTTTGATTCAAAATATTACTATTAAAAGATTAATGAAATTACAAAAAAAAAAAAAACAATAGAATTCCAGTGAAATGAATGTCCTACACTAACACTGAATTTGTATGGGTGTTTATTTTAGCCTTCCATCTATTAGACTACCTGCAATGCAAGGGGGTGAACTTAAAACACGCATCTTACTTATTATTGCCAACTCAGCTTTTTAACCATTTTTCTCACATGCATCATTACTGCCACCTTCCTCTCTACATGTTGTGCACGCCAGGACGTGCGAAACCCCGCCTGCATCCTCACCTGTGTCCGGCTCCAACGCATCCCTTGGAAGTGCTTCCTCCAAATCGGCCACATGCTTCCTCTCCACAGGCCCGTTTTAGTTTAACCATTGGTTATGGTTTTGAAGAACAAAAAAAATAAAAAATAAAAAAGTGGTTAAGTGGATTAGTAGAATCGACATTTTATTATTATGATGGTTTAACGATTCTTGATGGTTCAACAGTTTAAACTATATAATTTGACACTATAAAAGATAGCTTTGTATGTTTTGATTCAAAACCAATTCAAAACACAAAGAACACAAAACTATAACATTCACATCAATGCTTGTATGTAATGCATAAAGGAACATATAGTACGAGAGTTTAAGATTGCTACTTATAAAAAGTGACTGATGTGTCAAACATTCATCAAGACTAATAAATGTTTATATAATTCTCTTTATGTGGTTAATGTTTTTTAAGCATCCATCTTATCCCTAATCCAAAGTCCAACTGAATATACCAAACGGCTTTTTAGTCTAATGATATTTTTTTTGATTTACCTAATAAAAAATATTATGTTTGAGTCTCGTCTTAATCAAAATACTTTAAGCAGAGCCAAACGATTTTTCAAATTGCATGTTTTCTTCTAGATATTATGAACTTGGTCACGCCCGGCTCAATCGTTTGTCATGATGAGCCGGTTGGGTGAGTGTGGTAGGTAAAGAAATTTTAACCGAATATGAATAGACCTTTACTTTGTTTTGTCTATGATTTGACACTTCACTTGGGTCTAATCTAAATGAGGTGGATTCTCACACTCTCATGCTATGTTCGTGAGACATGATAACACTATATGACTATGTCTACATGTTAAATTAATATTATCCTTTAAAGATTTATTTTATTTAAAAAAATAAATTTAACAAAAATAGCCCATCAAAAGAGACCATTTATATAATATCCACGTGGCAGTCGATGGTTGGTCATGGATAAGCCACATACAACACTGAACAAAAACACACCTGCCATCTAAACCCAATCATTGATTGATTTCATTTTTTACTCTCCACCCTGTTCTTCTTCTTCGTCTTCTCTTAAACCCTACCCCTTACCCCCCATCCCACCCAACCACACACACACAAAGATGATTCTTGATCAATTTTCACCTTCAATCTTCATCCTCACACTCTTCACCTTCTCAATTTCAATCCAATTCTGGGTTTCAAACTCCCAAATATCACCAACCATTTACGAAATCCTTAAATTAAACGGGTTACCCATGGGTTTGTTTCCAAAAGGTGTGACCAATTTCAGTGTGGATGATTCCGGCAGGTTTCAGGTGTTTTTGAATGAAGCTTGTAATGCTAAATTTGAAAACGAATTACACTATGATCAGACCATTTCTGGCAATTTGACTTTCGGTCGAATCAATGAATTATCAGGGATTTCTGCTAAAGATTTGTTTTTGTGGTTCTTGGTTAAGGAAATCTGGGTTGATATACCCAGTTCGGGTTTGATCTATTTTGATGTGGGTGTTGTTTCAAAGCAGTTTTCTTTGTCATCGTTTGAAACCCCAAGAAACTGTTCGGCTTCTTCCGTATCTAAGGTAATTAAATTTCAAGATTTTCATACGTTTGACTTTTTGTTCTTGCTGATTTATCAGTACTTTGACCTTTGTAGCCACGAATTGATTTTCAAAATTAGATACTGATATTAATTATCAGTTATGTTTCCCTAATTGGTTAGTTTCAGATGCAATCACTTCAGGGTCTGGTTAAAGCATATAACTAAACTTCAATGTTTTCGTGTGTTTGACTTTTTATTAAATGATGATTTGTTGTCATTTTGGCCTTAATTAGTGGGGATTTGCTATTAAATTTGTTAAATTTGATGCTGATCTAAAATGGGTTTCACTGATTTTAGTTGAAGAGGGTATAATATGGTCAATCTGATGTTGAATCTATTTGATTCTTGAGTTTCCAAATGCTGATTTCTGTGTTTCCACCTGGTTTTAATTGTATGTATAAATTGACTGTTGAGATTCTTGATTGATAAGGTTTTAATCTTTTTGCTTGTAGTTTGCAATTCTTCTAGCTTTATGCCTTTATGTATAGATATACTTTTGAATCTTGATTGTTAAAGTTGCAATCTTTTTGCTTCTGGTATGTAGATCCTATCAAGAAAGTCGGGTCGCAATGAACCCAATCATCAAGAACCATCGACCGCGATTTTATGAAAATGTGTTTATATGGGTACTTAAAGATGATTCAAATCTGCAGAATTGCTCGTCTCAAGTTATGGGTATTTCCATTTCTTGTATGTATATTGCTCATCTCAAGTGTAGGTTATCGTGCATGCCAGACCGATGAGATTATATAGGTTCGATGTCGATTCTTGAAATTCATTTATAATGGACAAAGCATTTTAAGTTTGATTTTTATAGTCATTCAAGTATTGTTTGTTTTGATCGAAGAAATAAGAAATAAGCTCAATTTTTGTTTTTTTGTTTTCTCAATGTTCATTTATAGTTATTCGTTGTTGTGACACTTAATCCCTAAAACTAAAGTTTTTAATATACGAATTGTCACATGGTTGGTCTAAATGCATCTATCTAAGAGAGTTTTGTGTCTTATGTTGTCGGCATATTTTTATTCTATTTTTAGAAGCTTAAATAAACAAATTAATAAAAATTATTTTAATGCAATCATTATAACCTTAGAAAGAATCAAAGAATATCTCCTTTTGTTGGTATGGTTTATCACAGGACCCTCTTGGTACATGCTTATTCTCCTTGAAGAAATCTTTTTGGGGTTTCAATGTTTTGTTATTTTTTTATTCCTCAAAAGGGCATAGGGCCTTTGAAGGTTAGTTAACAAGATATGGTAGAAAGGAAAATGTCCTTTTCATTTACTAATGATTTGTGTATTACTTTACAATAAATATAGCTTTTCTTTTTTAATTTCACACGTAGATTTAGAGGTGGGCAAACTCAAATTTTTGGGAACTGGTTCCAATTTCAAATCGATTATGATTATAGTCAACAAAGTTAAGAACCAGTTCTGCTTAGGCTAGAGTTTTTGATTGGTTTTTGCCCATTTTCGGTTTTGGTCTGGTAAAGGTGGAACTGGATCCTGTTCCATTTATGAGTTTTCTGAGAAACTTAAACCGTCTTTACCTGTTGGTTTTAGTTCCAGTTCTGGTAGTCGGTTCCAGTTATGGTAGTCGGTTCCAGTTCTGGTCTTCTGGTATATTTGCACCTCTCTACGTAGATTAAAAACCTTTTGAGCCCAACAAGTTGATTGTAGGCCAAGATTTTTTTCTAAAGAGCCAGGCATTGTTTATTAATGGGCCTTGAGTCTAGAATAACACAATAACACAAAGCCTTAAAGAGTGGTTTCAAATTTTCAATTAAAACTTTCAAGCTATACCAAGTTGGCAAGTTCTATTCACCATCTTCAGCTTGCCATAATTCTAAACGATTTGATCAAGAGTGTATTCATTCCAATTCCTAAGGAAGTGATTGTTTTTTAATTTGATTAATTTTGATGGTTAGATTCTCATTGCCAAATGCCAACACTAGCAAAATGATAGCTTATGGATGAAATGTACATATATATAATACTGAAAACATGTGGATTTTATGATATAATATCGGATTGAGATGCTTATAAATACAATTAATAATATATGTTCATGCTTGAGTAACAAGTAACATAAACCTATTTCTTTCATATATCTACTAAGTGTTTATAAGAAACAAAATTTTTTCCATACAGTATTGTAAAAATGCGTGATTATTACAAGTAAAAACCAAAATTGACGTCGAATTCTTTTCTAGACCTGACAACTTCGACTTCTCATGCACTCGCGCTTCACTAATTTTGTGATCGTTAGAGTATCAATATATATCAATATTGTAGCTTAATTAGTCAGTTTGATATTTTAATCTTAGGCAAAACCTTTTTGAAGCATACTCAATTTCAAACCTAGCAAATAGATAGATAGAAAATTTGTAGTTTAAAAGTAATGTAACTATACGAGTGTGTTAATAAAAAAAATATATTTCAATCTCGATGTATAATTTTGTACCCGTATTTCTACCTTAACTACTTTTTTTTTTGTTAAAAAATAACAATAAGATAAGTATTAAATAAAACTATAATTCTATAAATGTGAAAAATAAAAAATAAAAAGATTTCGTCAGTTACGAAGCAATTTATTGTAAAGTTGCTCCTCACATGTGGCTTGAACTTTTTGTTATCGACCCGTGAACTCCAAATCCAGCCTCCTCTTTTCAATTTTCATTACATATTTGCAATTTTTTCACATTATTTTTAGATAGGAGGTGATGCATGGGTTTAATCTTAAGCAAATGTGTAATTTAGTTTTGTGTAATTTAAATGTAAGATAGATTTGTCATAAATAAAAATATATAACTAGACAGATAAATTTGTAGTAAAAAAATATAAATAAAAATATAACCAGACAACTAGATATACATTGTTCCATTAGTTTTCTTTATTTTCTTTATTTTTTTTTAACTTGAAAAAGTTTTAGAAACTTTGTTTTTTTCTACTTTTCTTTTTGAATGGCAAGAGAACTTTTATTAAAAATAACAAAAATGGTGTAGCAAGCTGCTAACACTAATTACTACATCAATAATCAAGACTAATACAATCAAAATTACACCATTTAACCCACTTTAAGTTTTATACCATGAATTTATCATAATTTTTGTACGAGAGATCATATTGTTTTTAAAAGATTTGTCTTTTCTAACTTATCTAATATACCAACATGTTATGTAAATTATGGCATGAATTGCCATAACATCAAAAAAATTTATTCACTTTAGTTTAATTATAGTTTTATTATTATTTTTTTAAATGTCATTTTTAAAAAGACATAAACAGTGTGTTTAACTTGATTACATGATGAGAATATGTATCTTGATGCATTTTAATCAATGTGCATGCGTGACCATGCTTATAATAAGTTTTTATTACGTAATCTTTGTTGTGTTTGACCTATGTTACAACTACTTGGTTATGGGAGGAGGAGATGTAAGGAAAATCACCAACTTGACGCATAGGCAGGTGCAAACGTACGTGATGAAAACCTAATTTACACAAATACATCATTTATAAAACATAGGCAACTATACACGCGTCGCTTTCTTATAGCTTTTATTCCTCTGTACAAATTATTGTTTTGTTCAAGATTGGGAAATATAATAAAGTTAAAGATATAAATCATTCGACATTTACGGTTATACTCTTTTGATTTCACTTTTAATAATAACCAACTAAAACTAGCGATATACCCGTCCGGTGGCCGGGTATGTTAATGTCATTATTTTCTCACTGAGTTATACCACAAACAAAAAACTTTTTCTTTAACAAAAAAAATACAAAGTTGTTCAAATAATTTTTTAAATGAAAAGTATATAACATTTTGTATATTTAGTGGTTTACATGTGTAATGACTAAGGTTTGTACACAGGCCCAACAAAAAGATTGGGTTGCCTATAATTTTTTTTTCCTCTAAATTTGTAATTTGGGTTTAGTGGTTTACACGTGTAATGACAGGTTTGTACAGAGGCCCAACAAAAGATTGGGTTGCCTATAATTTTTTTTTTCTCTATAAATTTGTAATTTGGGTTTAGTGGTTTACACGTGTAATGACATGTTTGTACAGAGGCTCAACAAAAGATTGGGTTGCCTATAATTATTTGGTAGTTTGCAAGTGAGTTTAAGATCCTATGAGCAAGAACCCTAGTCGCAGTATCCAAACACGGCAGCGGTAGAAGACTCCCCCAAATCGTCGGCACCCTAGGTATGGTCACCTCCTCCTCCTTGTCTCAAGCATCTATGGTCATCTCCGGCTCATCCTCCTCCGACCGTCGCTCTCGTTAGGGGATGACAGAACCGTCGGCCCGGATATGTAGCATCCAGAAAAAAGATGGTTCTATTCGACGGAGCGATTACCTAACATCGGATCTGTATCATCGAAGTTCCGATTCAACTTGTTCAGTATGTTTTGTATGAACTTTTTGTAGATTCAAGCTGTTTGATATGTGCATGCTCTTATGATCCGGATATGTTGTCGATCCATAGACTCCTTCTTGGACTTTGTGGGTTTTTGGCAACAGATCGAATAGACTGGAATGCATGTTCGATTAAGTCGATATGTGGGTTTCCTGTAGCTTTTTTACATCTTTTGTCTATTTGAGTTGGTGAGTTCTTGCTATTTCTATGTTTTAGGTATATATTAGGCCATATACATGCAACTTCTACTTTTCGTTATCTTTGATTTGATTAAAAATCCTTTCTTGTAGGGTCTGATTCAAGTTATTGTTTCATGTTTTTGTCGAAAACAGGGTTTAAATGTTTATTTTGGTATTTTTTACCGCCTTCTATTTGTAAACTTGTTTTGTTGTAAAACATACAAAAACTAAGTTCATAGCTTTATGCATTCAAATGTTCTAATATTTGCAGAACTCAAATTTTCAAGAGGTAGATGGCAATAAAATTCAAAAAATGTTAACATAAACAACACGAAAATATATTACAACAAAAAAAATAAGAACATGTATGATTACTAACCCATAAAGAGACCTACAGCAAGCTCCAGTAAACCAGGCACTTGAAAAATTTAGATTTTGTTTTATGTTGAAAATTTAGATTTTGTTTTATGTTGCCTAACAAAGTCCTGAATTCAAGTATTAATGTTGCAGGGTAACCAAATTTTGTAACTGTCGTATTCATGTTCACATCCAGCGTATATTGAGGTATACAACTGTTTGCTATGTGTTTTATCCCTCTTTTTAAAAAAGTTCCAAAAAAAATTAAAATGCGTTGCAAATTTTTGTTTATAAAAATTATTTAAATTTATTTTATTGTACCTTAGGCATTGGTTCTTTAGGTTTTATATATTTAAAAAAACCAATTTAAATAATTTAAATGAATTGAATTTATATAAATAATTTTCTCATAAATGTTTTACATCATGGTGACTCAAACTATTTCCTTTAACTATTTGTTTTACTTAATTAAATCTTATGCCTACATTGAAGTATAATTTTTTTATACTCCTCGATAAAAACTTTAATCTTGTTAGCTGGGATTTAGACTAAAGGTGAACCTTGCATCAGCTGGGTTGAATATGCTTTTGAAATTCATGGAGAAGCAGTAACCACTGTTTTTATAGTGTACCCTGTGAATTAATGTGGGTACTATTTCATTTCTTAGTCACACTAATAGTAGTATTAGTAATTAGTAATGGTATTAATAACAACATTGGTACTATTGATACTAAAAAAACGACAATATTGAATTTTATTTTTAAAGAATATATAATTACCAGGAGCAAGTGGAAAAAAACGTAAATAAATAAGTACACTCACACAAATTAGTGTACCTCATTCTTTTTTGGAACTTGGTGTCGTTCTGCATGTGTCTCAAGTAAAAGATGAACACGTTAATACTAAATTAATGTATTATAAAAATTTACGTGACAGTTAAATTTTATGTTTATAAATGATTTAAAATGCAAAGGTTAAAATGAACTACCAGAGACTGAAATGGTTGGAATGTGTGGTGTCTCACTTTGGGTGAAGTGATTAAACTTTTCCGATAAAAAATAAATGAGAATCATGTCCTAGCATGTAATGAACGGGAGACTTCTACCTGTAACCTGAAAATATAGATGTAATCAATAACAATAAATAAGGCTATGTGAATGTGGAGCAGTTAAAGCTAGAATTACTCCACTATGGTAAAAAATTATCTTGCACTACCAAATAAAGAAAATTACATACCCAGATTCCCTTTCTTAAAAAACTTGCCCTCCAAAATCTTCAATATAAAGCATCCATGCATTCAATATTGTTAATAATAGTATTACATACTATGTCAACATATGAGATCCACTTGAATGCATAAATTTATCACAAATATTAAGCACATTTTGAAGGGAGCAGAGTAAGGGAGGAGGAGATATTTCTGATTGCAACACTCGACACGAATTTTGCATCATCTCTGGTAATGTATAAACAACAAAATAGTAATATTGGGAATAATCAAACAAATAAGAATCGGATAAAATTATAATAGGATAAATTACCCTTGAAGTGATTTGCTGAGTCAAAATTGGACTTACGAGCCACAAATAAGATGACTTACCCATGGTGCAGTTTGATTTGATTCCGACTGTTTTTTGGGATTTTTTTCTGATACGGTTCCATTCGATTGTTAAATTGAAGCCTCTTAACTGTTCATTCCCTTGCAGCAATGGTCTTCGAATGAGAAGAAATTATTGTAATTTTTTAACTCTTAGTTGCCTCCTTATATAGGGGATGAAACTTCAATTTAATTTGTTTAATGGTGATGTCCGATGGTTTTTTGATGGTTTCTTGCAGGTTAAAATGCAATTATTTCGGACAGTGGGTAGTTCCTGGTTTGGTGGGCAGCAAATTTATTTTTAATTTTGTTTTATTTTCAATCGCGATCTGGAAAGTGGGTAGTTGGTAGTTACGGGCTAGTGGGCAGCAAATTTATTTTTAATTTTGTTTTATTTTCAATCTGGAAAGTATTCCATAAAATTCGGTAACCGCTGTTAAAGAGGAGAGAGGGTGTGGAACCGTCACCAACCGCTGCTTCTAGAAGGTTTTTTGGGACATTGAATGGTTAGGATTAAAAGTGGATGACTTTAAAGGACCAAGATCTTACAAAAAGGTAGTTAATTTAATGATGTCATAATAATATATAATTAATTGATTGATGTTCTTATTTTAATTTCATCCTCTAATACATGGCATGGTGCATGATGTGAGGCTAATGTGAAGCCATCACCCTTGATACGGTCAATTATATTTCTTACTAACCACCTACACTACTATGCAAAGTTGCAAACACACCGCAAATATTTAATAAGGCAACGTCACTGATATGGGTGATAGACCTAGTTATTTATTTTTTTACCCTGAAGCATTGTTGTGATTATCCTCAAAGTTAAACATTCCATTTTTTTTTAAAAAAGTTCCTGTCATGAATCACATAGATTCTAAACTCCCATTTGCCTTTGTGCAAGTGCTTGTCTTGTTTTATCTGTTCTGAATAGTAAAATATATATGATTGAGAGGACAAAACATGAACCATGTAATTATTGGTAGTAAGTTTGCTAAAGACAATAATTCTTTTGTAATATGCAAGAAAACTAGGACATCACGCAATTTAAAGTTGAAATATGAGAATGACCCGCATATAAAATATGAATATTCTTATCGTTACCAAATGTCACATCAACTTATCAATCTATAATAGAGTTATTCACATGAAATTGTGCATTAAACGCTTGGGCTAGATTAACATCAACTTAAACAACTTGAGTAGCATACGAGGCAAGACTGGGGCATTGGTTGCCATATGTAAGTATTAAGATTACGGTCTTCCTTATCCTTGATCGAGCAGCCCCATGAAAGGATCGAGTTCGAGGACACACCTCGGCCTCTATTACTAGTATTAAGGTTGAGATCGAGTGAACAACAGAGAAAGCCACAGTAAGATCGAGTCGATTGTGAGCCATGTAAAGATTTCAGAAAAAAGTTGATCATGATTTTCTAATTGCATGTGTAACCAAACCATGAAAAACAGTACATTTATTGTATAAAAAGTTAGAAAAGAGGCTCCTATAGAACACCAAAAACTAACATAAAATTCCTAAAACAATCATCTGAATAAAAACTTTCCTCAAAATATTCAATTGAAAACAAAATGTCCATCTATCTTCATATACAGGTATCCGCCCACAACACTACTAGAAAAAATTGGATTTGCAATGCAAATTTGCGTCAAAAATTTGTCACAATACTCAATTTCCAACGAAAAATGAATTTCGGAAATTTCATGGTCGGAAATAAGATTTCGACAAAATTCCGACGCAAATCTTAACAAATTTGCAATGCGTCTGAAATTCCAACAACAGTTTGCAACTATTTTTAATAATTATAATTAAACAAGAATATATATGTATTTTACATTTGTGATACAATTCCGACACAAATTGTATTTTTTATTTAAATTATTTTCTATTATTTGCGACGCAATTCAGATTGTTCGGGTATTTATTTATTTTTTTTCACGTTTTTTAATTTACATTGTTATTTATAATTAAGTTGAAATAGAAAATAACGCATTTGCAATGTTTTGCAATGCATTATTTAATTCATGAAATTTAATTTTAATGTTTCGCAACAAATTGCGAGAGATTTGTGACGAAATTGAGTGTTTTTAGTTTTATCATTTTGACAGTAGGCTTTTGTTTTTTGTCGGCTTTTTGTTGGAATTGTGTAGCAATTTGCGACAAACAAATTTCGTCGCAAATTTTTGGAGCAAGTAAGTGTTTTTTTCTAGTATTGCAAAAACAATGTCCAACAATCCTTTGTCACGTGTCCTCTACGGGTGTCGGAGCCTGTAAGCTCTGACAGACGCCCATAAATTTTTAAAATTTGTCTCTGGTGCCGACCCCACTCTGACATGGCCGTCCATGCAGCGGCGTGCGTAAACATTTTTTTTATTTTTTTTCTACAGGCGACCATTTATAGCCCCCAAGCCTAGCATAGGTGCGTCTGGACCAGATATAGGTTGGACAATTTTGTTTTAGAGTTTTGATCACAGAGACTCTTAAATTTATGACCATATATATTCATAGGGAAGAAGAGTATCTTTAGTGATGCTTTTGAACAAGTTCAATAGAATAACTGGTAATAATCATTGAAGGGCTGTCCATATTTACGCAAAAGTGGAGAGACATTGAGAGAGAAACAACCTCTTTGCCTTCAACATGTTTTGTTTCCTTTTAATAGAAGAGGAGAGATCATTTGATTTTTCTAAACAAATGGTTAAAAGAATTGAGTTATTTATTTATTTATTATTATTATTTAAGCTTTAATTAAAAAGTATCTATTAATCTGTACTGAATTCAAGTACAACTATATGAGAAATTCTTTTAAACTTCTTTCAATATATTATAATTCAGTACTGCTATTTGAGAAATTTTCTTCAATTTTTTTCAATTATGTAATAGACCATAATCTTTGTTGTATCACATCACCACAAAAACATTAACATGTGAATAACACAAACAACCCTGCAGGTAGTAATTAATTTTCACAACATATATACAAAAATCACAAACGCAAGACCATGTTTATTACTCAATAAAACATATAATTTGTTTCTTGAAAAATAATAATAATATATATATAGACACTTACCATCCCAAATCATCTTCAAACAGCTTCTTCACTAAGGTGTAATTAAGCATTAATTATATTTTCCTGTTCACCATACAAGTTTATGCAAACACATGGTAATTGGTAGCATATATACTAGCTATTATATATATATAATATATACATGTATATATAATATATACATGTATATACATGCATATGTGTATGCTTGTATAATCAATCAGTAGTGTAGTGATCCACAAGGGTTTTCATGACCTCTACCTGTGCAGCAAGGCACTTGATGTAATCAGCAGTTTCTCCTATTAAGCACCATGAATCCATGGTTTCAGCACCAGGAACCAGTTTCCTTAGCTTTGATTCTTGACATGAATTCCTAAAAGGATTGAAATCATCCCTTTTAAGGTTTCTTCTTTTCAAAGACATGATCTTTGCGTGATGATGACAACTGATGATTTTACCATCAACCCTCGTTCTCTTCCTTAGCAACAAACCCTGAATTCTTGATCGATTTCTCGATCGGTTTCTGATCTTCCACAAGACAGCACGGCTCCATGTTCTTCTTGATCCAACAACAGAAGCCATAGCAGTGTATGCTGCGATCTTGATGCGACTAGATCTTTTATAAATCTGGTTATGATCATGAGTTTGTGTTGCTGTGTGGTTTAGGTTTTTAAGAGCTCGAACGAAACGATGGGCAAACTGGTTCTTGAGATAGGTAGGGTTTATGGATGTGGGATGTTTAGATCCTGACATGATGAGGATGAAGAATGGATCTTCGATTAGGTTTTTGTGAAAAAAATGAAAATTTTGGGGATGAAAGATTTTGTTTCTGACTCAAAGGGCTCCTCAAGAAGAAAGACAAAATTCAAGAACTGAAATGCACTTTGTTTCTTGACACAAAATGTAACTAGATGAGAGAAGTATATGTGGCTTGTGACCTATGAGGAACAAAAATGAGATAGAGATAAATATAATGATGGGGAAGTTAGAATTTTTCGTCCATGTTAGAGGGTGATTTGATTTCTCATTGGGTTTCGCTTTCTATTTAAATATTCATCAGTATTATATGTTTCATAAGCTAATGTGGATAGACTTAATAGGAGTATAGGTTGTTGAGATGCACTAATTCCATAATGATTAGAATTTGTATACTTTTTTTTCCTAAGAACAACAGACTTGAATCATATGAGCGCCTAAACTTAAGGTACTCCAACCAAATTTGGGAAAACCTCTTACCCCTAGCCCAATATACCTTAAAAATATTTGAATCTATGACCTTCATTTGAAAAGTAATGATAGTACCACCAGGGCAAAGCCCCTTTGACAGCTTTGCATGCATTTTACTATTATAATAAACAAAAATCTACATTTGTCACTTGATACATTGTAAGACTATATTGATGCTTGTCAATTTTTTATAATATCACTTAATCTATACTTAATAAATAGTAATTATAATTATATTATCTTTCATATTAAATGATTATAGTGATATAATTGATGATATTATGTCTTTTACAAATTAAAAAAAATAGTTTTTGATAAATTGAATATCAAATCATTTAAATTAAAAACTTACTTTAAAAAAGTTTAAATATTATTTTTTTTTCTAACAATCAAAATTAAGGAAAATGAAATATATCAAATCGTTATTGTAAAAAATAGAAGTTTTATGTAAAAACAAGTTTTCTTTAAATACGAATGTTTTTCAATAAAATGAAATATAAATCGAAATTAATAAAAATGATAATAAAAGTTACTTTTTTTTGTCTTGTATGTTTGATAAAAAATTCAAATTAGGTTTTTTTAATTTGAAATATTACCTTATCTTATTAATTTGAATTAGTTAGTTTTTGACAAAAAAAGTAACTTAAATTTTTAAGGTTAATCAGTTCAAATATCTCAATTATTACAAATTAAGAAGGTTAGATAATATTTCTATTGTTACTATAAATTTTAATTATTATATATTATTTAAAGTAATTATTAATTCATAATTTAATCATTTAATATCAATATATCGTTTCAAAATTTTTAATTTTTATTACTAACTATTTTTTGTATTCAATCCGTGTAACACACGGGGTATTAGACTAGTACATGTATATAGGAATGATATAATTAAAACTCACATGTGCTAAGAAAATCATGTGACAATTACTTTTTTAATATGCAATACATGTTATTATAGAAAAAATAAAAAAATATATAAATATTTGTTACACATATATTATAAAATAATATGTTTATTATATGTAATATGATAGAAACCGGTACTTATAATTTTTTTAGTTGTTTATATTTTTATTTTCTTATATAATATATATTATATACCTAAAAAATAATTTGTATTTTTTTATATGTTTTTCATAAGTTTTCTTAACTCAAAAGTGTTTCAAATTTATTTTTCACCTATATGTATATACATATATGTATATCTATTCGTATGTGTATATATGTATGATTAAAGATTTATATTTACATTAGTTTAAGCATTAAGATAAAAAAAATTTACATTGGTGTTAATTTCCTGACAAACGTAAATTTATGCGTGCATTAAAAAAAAGGTTGTACATGTATAACAACGATATTTGGAAAAAATAAAAATTTGGATTAATTTTGATGAGTTATCAAAGGTTATTGCATGTTGTGAGAGTGAATTATTATATATTTCTGATCCAATATACACAAGAAGTGAATTATTGTATATTTATAATATTAGGATTTTTCCAACTAAAGTGAAGTTTTAATTTATCTTTCTATATACATATATACACACGCACACATATATGTGTGTGTTACAAAATAACTTTTTTGAAATTTGTGATAACAAAAATAATGTGTTACATTATGAAAAGAGTACTTAATTACATATATATTTTTTGTTTTTTATTCATTTGATTTTTGTATATTAACATATATTATGTACATGCTAAATTATAACTTTCCGTCTTCATGTGTTTTTTACAACTAAACTGAATTTTCAATTTATTTCTATATATACACGTACATTCTCATATTCATCCTTGGACACCTAAAATTTGAAAGACAACTTTACTTAAGGCTACGAAATTATGATCAGCCATTCTTGACATTGACAAGTGATGTTAGCATTAAGCCAACTAATTATTTGATTTAGACATCATACATAGTAATCCAATGGAGATGAAGGATGGCATGTACCCATCATAGTGTCCGGGACCAACATAAAATTTTGATTTAAATTAAGCTAATCAGTATTTAATAATGAGATTAGTTGGGAAGTCTTAGTATTGAAATGTCTTAATGTTAGTCCACTATGAGGCAAAAAATGGGTCTACCATGTTCTACTTTGCAATTAGGGAAACCAATATTTCATATGACATCTATGCTCTCTTATCATTTATGTGTTATGCGTCAAATCAACCCCATGCTCACTCAAATATCAGATGAATACTAATGTGCTAGCTATGTTTGCTTGTGTTCATACATGTCATATGTGTTTGCTCATATTATACAAAAGATGTCGAAAATATAATTAGTATTATAAATAATAAGCATAAAGTACCCAGAAATTTTTACATGGGTCGGGTCATGTTAAAAAAATACAATCAAACTGTATATAAAATAATAATAAAAACACAATACATTTAAGGTTGTTTTTATGTTTGGCAAAATGGGTAGGTTGTGTTGGATTGGGTAATAGGTAATAACAAGTACGGGTCAGGATGGTTGAAGGGACGAGTTTTAAGCAAGAAGTCCGTTTGTGTTTAAATAAGTCATTTTTACTTGTTTTAATCCATTATATTCACATAGGTTTTAAGTTATTCATCTTGTTATGGGTCAAGATTATCAGACATAATTGTTCTTTATGGGGTTTATTTTTTAAAATTTATCCAAAACATGAAGACTTTTTCAAATAACTCATTCTTTAAAAAAAGTATAAGTACAGCTTAAATTCTCATTACAATTTCGAATTATACATATTTAAGAGGGGGCAATTGAAAAATATTAAAAGGGTCGATCATGATTTTTCATATATATACTACTGAAAAAAAAATCAAGAGGCGGCTGCCCTCCACACATATGAATAGGCACGCCACTTCAAGTGTATGTTGTTTAATTATCTCCTTCAAATTGATCATATTTAAAATATATATGCCTCTATTTTTCAAACTGTAACGTGTTACGTTTGTTTCTTACCTTTGTTTTTTGAATCCTAAAATAATTCTTTAAATTCAAAATGCAAATTAAATACAATATTTGAAAATAGAGTTAATTACACATTTGGCCCTTATATTATGTTAATTTGCACTAATGGTTTTATAATTCAATAAGTTACAATATAACACTAGTGGTACGAATTATTTGTCAAAATATAATACCATTAGTTTAAAAAAATACAAAAAAAAAAATCACCATTGTTGCTCGAGTAGGAGTGGCTAGTGTCTTTCTGTCAAGCCATATGAGTCACTGATTTCAAAGCAAAGATTGCCTCTCCCTCTCCCTCTCCCCCTCCCCCACCCTCCCTCCGGCCTCAAGAGTGGTAAGGATATATGACATTTTTCAATTTTTTAAAAGGAAGGTTATTGTGATTTAATATGTTTTTATTGTCATGTTCTATTTTTAACTTAATTAATGTTATTTTGTTATTAAATAAAGGCGAAGCTTTGAGCTAAGGGGCTTTTACAAAAAATGCCTCTATCTTACTTTGAAGTAGATTGGCCACACTCAAAGTGTATATTTAGCTAGGTATACTTGTTGTTGTATGTTATTTAATCTTTAACTTTCATACATTAAGTAAATTTATTGTTATACAATTTTTATGTTTTAAACGTATTCATAGTATACATTTGTGTCATTTTATCATAATATATTTCAAAATTTTAAGAACGCATATCCCAATTTATGTGTATTTATTATTATATTTTACATTTTATATCATTTTGTATTATTTTATCATTGTTTATAATGTATTAGATAAATTTATTGTTTTAATTTTTTTAGGTTTATATATTAAAAGTATATAAGTATGTTATTTCACTATTTCACTTTTGGAACTTGTTATTTAAGAAAATTAATAAAATAAAACGACAAGAAGAAAGACATAAAGATGAGCAGAATTGCACAAAGGTGTGTTAGAAAACATAATAAGATGAAAAAGGTAATTATTTAAATTTTATATAACAATAACATACTCATTTTAAAGATAATAAACTTTCATTTTATGCATTTTTTTATAAACATAATGACATATATAAAAGTTAAGAGGGTCTAATACAATCAAAGAACTTGATTATAAGCCAACAAAAATAAATATGATTAAAATACATATTTTTTAACGATAACCCTATCCTATATGTGCGCGTTCACATACACTAACACAGTTTCTTGGCTAATACCATCTGTACGAGTTTAATATAAAAAAGATTAAGCGGTGAATAATAAAAAATTGGAAATTTTATGATGAATTTTTTAAGATAAATTATGATTGAATTTAAGTATAAGTTATTATTTTTCACTAAAAGAATAATAATATTGCTTTTTCGTATTTTAAAATGTTTGCTTTTGAAATATTTAAAATCCGTTTTAAAAAAATAAACTTTTTACACAGGTTGAACACAAAAACACTAAATAACTAATAATAGATATTTTGATACAGTAAAATCATGTTAATTTATAAATAAGAGATGAATGAAATTACTTTAAAGAAAGTAATTAAGTATTAAACTAATAATATAAATTTATAAAAGTTTGTTTTTTTTATAAAGTGAATTTATTAAAAACTTTGTACAAATTAATTGTTACGATAAATATCATCTTTTTGAAAAATCTAAGCTAGTAGATCGTGTATTAATTAAAAGAGTGAAATAAATATATTATATATATAGTTTATAATACAAATTTTAAAATTATAAAAATACATGTTTAAATAATTTAGTTTTCAGTTTTTTTAATAAAATGTATTTAAAATATTTGTTTAGAAAACTTAATTTTTAAAAAAGACTGGTATGTATTTTTTTAAAAAAAGTCTTTGGAGGAATTTTTCATAATTTATACTAATTTGGATCTTCTAAATACTATGTTTGTAAAAAATTAAAGGATCTTTTTTTAAAAATATATACTAGATTTATTTACTTATACATATAGAAGTTGTATCATTTGCAAACTGGATCTTAAAGAAAATTTTTTTAAACCATATGTATACCTTCTTTTTTAAATCTTGACAATAAGTATTTAGTCCATATTAAAGTTAAATTAAAAATGGTTTTTGAAAAATTAATCAATTTTAATGTGCTTTAATGTTTATCACATATTTATTTTCATAATCTCAAATAGATGACTCAAATGAAGTTTAAAGTTTTCTATAGTATAAAAATCAAAATCTAGTGTAAAAAATAACAAAAATATAGTACAAAAAAATAAAAATATAATACATAAGACAAAAATAAGGTACAAAAAACCAAAAATTAAGAGCAAGAAAAATTCAATACAAAAAATACAGAATAAAAGAAATCTAGTGTAAAAAAAATATAAATGTATTACAAAAAATAAGATATTATAAATAAATTATAGTTTTTCTTTCTTTTTTTAGCATGTCACATGTTAAACTAATATTAATTACTATTTTTTTAAAAAAATCTTCGTATTTGATCTTTGCCCTATATATATATTTATATATGAATTGTAGGGGTATGAATGGGTCGTTTTAGGTCACTTTTTGTTTTTTCAGTTTTTATCTTTTTAAAACCCACTTAGGTTCGGTTGGAGTTTGGATTTTATTGGTTTTACTACTTAGGTATAAAATTATGCTTATAAAAAAAGAACAAAAATATTGTATTTGTACTAAAAATATTTGAAGTACATCACTACTTAAAATTTAAAATTATATACAAAAATCTTTAAATTTAGTAAAAATCATATATACTTTTGGTATCATTAGCTTAAAAAAATAAAATATATATTTTATATAACCTTTTGTATCAAGAACCAAGAAAATAAAAATAGATGGTTTATAAATTATTGAAAATTTTGAAAGATAATATAAATACGCATACATACGCATGTATTCAGTTTTTTCGGTTATTTAGATTTGGGGTTTGAGTCGGTTTTTCTGTTACATGCAAATATATGTGTGTGTAACTTACAAAATTACAATCATTCCTAATACTACACGAATTTCACTGCAAGACTCAAATTTGTTCTTATGAATGCACATAAGGTCCAAAGATACCATTAAAATACAAATTCGCCCAAGTAGAAAAGGATAACAATTGACTGGCTGGTTTTATTGCATGGTAGGAATCAAAGTTATTTGCTTCATTACATCGTACATTGTAGAAAACGAAATATGAATATAAATTAATTGATCCATAATATTATGAGAGTTATTGTCAACAAGAGGGGTAGGGGCCAAGACCAAATATTTAGGTGGTGGTAAAATAGTATGTTGTCGTCCTTGCAACCAAGCACATGTCAATATTTGACAACCACCACCAGATACATTGGACGATATCATAAAAGCAAAATAATAATACCAAAAAACAATAAACTCAAGAAAGAATAAAACAGATCCTAGGATGTCGTACTTTATATATTCATTCTTATCCAAGCTGGTGAATAAGAAAAATATAAGATTATTTTTTTATTATTGGATTTGACGAAAAAAGAGTTAGTTTTTTAATAATGTTTAAATGATGGTAAACAAAAATAATAAAAAAAATTACAACATAGATATTCGTAGGAACTTTGTCAAAAACATGCGTAATCAACAAATTTCCTACTGTAATCATTTGTAGAAAAAAAAACCATTGAAAATAATTTTTGCCGTTACACCGACAATAATTCCTACGAATTTGCAACTAAACATTTTCGTCGATAATTTTCGACAAATTTCCTACAAAACTAACTTTGAAAATTTCCTATAAAATAGAGACAAACTTCCCACAATAAACTTTTTTTATTATATTTTTATTACTTAATAATACGTAATCTTAATTTATTTTTTGACAAACTCCCAACAATATTATAATATCATTTTATTTAATCATCTGACAAAGCTAGTTTTTATTTTATTTTAATTTTAATAAATACATAAAAATTTCCTAAAAAACATTAATTTTTATTTTATTTTAAATGTTAAATATACCAAAAATTTCCTACAAAAGTTAGTTTTCATTTTACCATTAAATTTCCTGCAAATGTTAAATGTTATTTGTATTCTTAGAAAGTGTATTGTGTACCTATTGCGAGATCCATGTTTCAATATGAATTGTGTTGATTTTCTTTATTGTTTTGTAGATATAAAGTTCCTGCCGCTACACATGGAGGGATATATAAACCATTTGTTAGCACAAATATATATGTTGGGGTCTTCGTATTGTGTGTTTTAGAAAACCATTGTAATCACTTTGAAAGTTTGTATTAATAAAAAAAAGTTTCACTAGTTCGTGCAAAGTGTTTTGTATTCTTGCTTTGGTTAGAAGTCTTGTAGAGCCATTAGTGTTGAGTCGTTGATGCCAACTTCTTAAATTCAACAACACGTCTCGGTCCTACCTTGTGTAAAGACTAAATTTAGATCTTATATAGTTAAAACTTTTAATGGTATGATTGGTGTAAATTTAATTTTTAAGTTGTTTTTTTTTTGAACGGCAACATTTTATTGAAACACCAAACCAAAGAGCCAGCAAGATGCAATGGCCCCAATACACCAGCAAAAAACAACATAAACACTAGGAAAAAACGATGAAAAACAGGGCAAAAAACCAAAACTTTGGCTAAAAACTAAAAGCAATTCACTCCTCCCATGTCATTGAGCCCCACCTAGTATTTAAGTTGGTGTATAACTTGGAGAATATTGGGGGCTCCTTCCTTAGCATCTTGCTATGGTTAGAGACTGAATGCTTGTATTATATTTTATACTTAATAAAATTCCTTTTTCGTTAAAAAATAGTCATGCAAATGAAGAACTTCCATAACTAGGTTTTGTAATCAAAAATGAGTATAGATCCCCACTTTTAACATATCTGAATGCCAAAGTTAATGTTTTTATGGATTTTATTGACGAGTTCCACTTTTAAAATGTTTTCAACTACCTCAAACCGAATGGTTTCGTAAAAGGTTGATAGGCAGAGGTTCTTATATCAAGTGCAGAAGATGCGATCGTACATGAACCATTTTTAGGAGGGCATAAATTTTTTTAAAAATTTGTATGTTATATATATAAATTTATTTTACAACAAACATATATAATTTACAATCCAATTTTTAAATATATTTAACGCAGTTACGAATTTTATAAAAGTTAAAAGAAAAGCTTGTTCATTAAACATTTGACACGATAACTTAATACCGGGATTTGTTCTCCCGCTACTAATGGTAATGGATGAGACCAAGGTTTGGTTTTCAATCAAAGGACTTTCTACCATTTCATAAGGAAAGCAAAGGCAGTGGGCTATCAAGCAAAAATGACTTTTACACCGACTCACTTTAAATTTAGTTACAAACGAATTACCACACACATAAGGACCTATTTTTAGTATTCGCACATAGCAGCTAATTTCTCATATACGACTCTGTTGCTACGATAACTCATCGTGGATGACTGATCACCCATGTATTTAATAAATATGATCACTCGTTGGTGATTAACTATACACCTGCATTTCATCCTACTTGCAAAACTTTCATGATAGTTTCCTGCGTGACTTATAATTTCCTTGTGGCAAAATCGTTTTCATAATCGTATTTTACTATTTTCTTACAAAAATGCTAACAAAGATGTAGTATGTGATGAACTAGTGGGTTTCCTCGCGCGTTGCTGCGTGAATTCTGTTTTGATTCAAATTATTAAAACACAAATACTATCATGCATATCAAAACATATACATAAAAACACATCAGTTGTCACTCTTACGTAAAATCTTAAATCGCAGTCATTTTAATGCGTGTATATTAGAGATAAATCGTGAAAGTTTGGGTAGAAAGACTAAGTTTAAAAACTTAAAAGAAAATAAAGTGTGATAGATTAAGAACTAATTATAAATATTACTAAATCTTAGAGTCCTATACGTACATCTAGAAAAAGGGTATATAGATAAAAGACTAAATTATATAATAAATAAAAGTTGAAATAAAATAAGTAAAGAAAGATTAAGAACTAAAAGAATTTTTTTGTAAGTTAAAGGGAGTTAAGTGTAATTAACAAAAATTAAAAACATAACGTCTTTAACAAAAATAAAAAAGGAAAAATGGGCCACAGCTATTTAACCAAAATTAAAAAAAAGAAGAAGAAAACTTAAAACAAATGTGGGCGACAACAATGATGACATTTGTGAAATGTAAAATATAATAATAATAATAATAATAGTAAAAGTATTGTTGGGTGAGCTTCTTAAATGAGATTAAGCCCAATTCAAACAAAATGACTCAAAAGTCAAAACCACTTAACCACCTCATGAAAAGAAGATTTATCCATTTAAGCAGGAGGATGTTCTCTAGAGAAAGGGATATCTCTCACTCTCTCAAACAGAGGTGGCCAAACCAGGTTTTTTTTTAACCAAAACCGGTTCCGGTTCCTAACGGTTTTGGTTAACAAAGTCAAGAACCGGTCCTGGTTTCGGTTCCGGTTTTTGCCGGTTCCGGTTCGGGTTTGACAGGGTTAAGGGTGGAACCGGTTCCGGTTTTTCCGGTTCCAATTTCTCTGAAAACCCGGAACCGCCCGTACCCACCAGTTCGGGTACGACCAGTTCCGGTTCGGTTCCTCAGTTCCGGTTCCGGGTACTTTGGCCACCTCTACTCTCAAATAAACACATCTTTTAACATTCTTTCACTCACTAAAATAACCTCTTTTAACAAAACCCCTATAACATTTATACATACATGCACAAGGAGCCACGACGACAATAATGAATCATCAGATCCGAGTCAGCAGGCTACTGCTCATGGTGGGATTTTGGTTTTCTTCCAAGTATAGTTAAATACAGCATGATACCGAAGTATTATATAGAGTTTTAATATAAATTATTAAAGAATAGTACATCTAAAACAAGGTAAAAGAGTTGATGAATGACATTATTTAATGTGGAAGCAAGAACACGTAAAGTTGCATAAAATGATAAAGTTTGCAATATGAGAGTTAAAGTTTTGGTTTTAAATATTTGTTTCGTCCTCTCTCGCTTCAAAATATTAACATTTATCATGGGTTCTTCCCCATTTAAAAAATGTTCAAGTTTCGCCACTAAATAGTGTAAAGTTAAAAGTATATTTTATTATAAATACTGCAGCTAAAACATGAATAAACTATAGCCAAATAAATACAACTAAAGCTAAAGTGTCAATAGTTGATTGTGTATAATCAACGTGTACCGATTGTAATTAAGCTTATAAAGTATGTAAAGTTAACATTAACTTTTCCAAAAAAATTTAAAATAAAATTTACTCAGCAACACTAATTGATTCATGCATATTAGTTTAACATATACTATTGTATATGCACTCAGTGACGGAGCTTGACGTCTTGAGAGGGGGCGAAAATTTACGTTACTCACAATATATGTTGATTTTTTAAAGCGAGGGGCGAAACCAATACATAAAACAAAAATTAACCTTTTGGTCGAAAAATGAACCCTACGAACAGAAAGAAGAGGGGGGTGGTCGCCCCTCGAGGCCCCTATAATCCTTCGTCCATGTATGCACTTTTATGGTTCAGGTTGGTTTTTGATCCGGACGACCGGACCCATGGGTAATCAAAACAAAACGAAAACGAAAAACATAATCGAGTGTTTCGTTTATGATATCACTCCGAGCCTATTGGTTTTAATTAAAAAAGCTTTCGGTTTTCAAGGGGAGTTGTTCTTTGCTTTTTTTTTAGATTTGGCTAGATATTGAATTTTAAGCTTTATATTTTGTATTGTATATAGTGACGAAGCTTGACCATAATCTCAGGGGGGCGAACTAATTTTTTTGTTTTTCAGGGGGGCGAAATAAAGGTTTTTAAAAAATTTTACACTATGTATCAGGAAATTTACACTACTACAAAAAAAACGGGGGGGCGGTCGCCCCCCACTCTGAATAAACCTTCGCCCATGATTGTACCCATTATTAGAGGTGGGCAAAAAACCAGAACCGGACATGCCCGAACCAATGGGTACAAACGGGTCCGGTTTTCAAACAAATTAGAACCGGAACCGAAAAAACCGGAACTGGTTCCACCTGTACCCGACTACCCGGCCAAAACCGGAACCATTCATAACCCGGAACCGGAACCAAAACTGGGTCTTGACTTTGTTGACCGAAATCGGTTAAAAAAAAACTCGATTTGTGCACCTCTACCCACTACCCAATACGCCAATAATTAGAGGTGCTCAAACCGGTTTTTTTTTCTCAAGCCAGTCCGGTTTTCAAACCGGTCCGGTTTGGTATGGTAAAAACCGGTTTGGGAGATTGAGGATGCTAAACGTTTTGGACCGGTTTGAAATCGATTTGGAGGGGTTGAAACCGGTTTGGGAGATGAGGATGTCAAACATATCCCAAACCTACGGTTCGGACCGGTTTGGAAATCGGTTTGGGTGAAACTGGTTTGAGATCGAGATAGGACCTGTTTGAAAACCGGTTTTTTCAAACCAAACTGGTTTGGTTGTGCAACTCTACCAATAATCATGAACTTTGACCATTCTTCAAAGTTCAAACTTCAACTCAAATGAATTAACAAACTAATTGGGTTTTTTTATGTTCTGGCCCAAGCGCTCTATTAAGCCCAAAAGAGGTGATTTTTTATAGTGGATTACTGGATTCGAAACTAATTGTTCATTTGTTCCCCATATAATAATTAACTAGGTTTTTTCCCGCCGCGCGTTGCGGCGGGTTATTGCAATGCAATCCTAATAATGTGTATTATATATCTTTTGCAGAAATATATGTTGCATAGTAAAATCAAATCTCTTATCACGAATTCTATACTAATTTCTCATTAAAACACAAAATCCATACAAATATGTTATGAAAAATAGAAAATATTACTCAAAAAATTATTCTCACCGGCAACCAATTGATTGAATTAAAAAAAAACTAAATTTATAAACAAACATTGATTTTCTATGAGAACAAATAAATCACTGTTACTTTCTCCAAACACCACCGAAAGCTAGAAAGAACCACGATTTTTTCACTATATATATGCATATGTATAGTATCTATACTATTTAATATATATATTTATGTGTATATATATACATGTTTACTATTTGAATATAATATTAATATTTACACTATTCCTTTTGGTTGTGTTTTAATATATATATTAATATAATATTAATATTTACACTATTCCTTTTGGTTGTGTTTTAATATATATATATATTAATAAGCAGGTTAGGAAATATAATTAAATAACAACCAAATGCAACAGCATAACAAAATATTTTTCATATAAACATTATATTGATATTCAGTATTAGAAAATTACTAAATGAAATACATTGTTTCATAATATTTATATTTATATGGTTATTTTTTTTTGGTTAAAATGTTTTTCAAATAAATATTTTTAATATTGTTTGACATACACGAAGCAATTTATACATGATAAAAACACAAGACAACCGTAATTTACCATATTACCCGATAACTTAATTACTAATCAAGTCTAGTGATGTATGAACATACTTTCATGACAAAATTACATACTTGAACCTTTATGTTTGTAGTAAATAACAAATATGAACCTTTAACTATATTAATTACGCTAAACAACCTTTAAGTATTTAAGTTGTTTCAACTTTCAACCTTTACATTAACCCTGGTTAGATTTACTAGTTAAATCTAGTCATGTGCACAACATGTGATGGGTATTCTAGGTATTTTGATCTTTTGTTATTTTTAAACATAAAACCCACTATTCACGTATTATCGTATCTTATTCAATAATTTACTCAAAATGGAGGTGTTCGAAAATTAGGGCTAAAACCCACCCAGAAGTTCACGTGGTTCCTCCCTCTTCGGTTAGTGTTCACCCAGAATTTCATGTGGTTCCTCCATCTTTAGATAGTGTTTGAAACCTAGTGTTGTAGTTGGATAGGATTTATCATTGTTACTACTGCCATTGGATATGATAAAAAGAAAAATGATAAATTCTATCCAACTACAACCTTAGGTTTCGAACACTAACTGAAGATGGAGGAACCACGTGAAATTCTGGGTGAACACTAACCGAAGAGGGAGGAACCACGTGAACTTCTAGGTGAATTTTAGCCCTAATTTTCGAACACCCCATTTGGAGTAAATTATTGAATAAGATACGATAATACGTGAATAGTGAGTTTTATGTTTAAAAATAACCAAAGATCAAAATACCTAGAATACTCATCACATGTTTTGCACATGACTAGATTTAACTAGTAAATCTAACCAGGGTTAATGTAAAGGTTGAAAGTTGAAACAACTTAAATACTTAAAGGTTGTTTAGCGTAATTAATATAGTTAAAGGTTCATATTTATTATTTACTACAAACATAAAGATTCAAGTATGTAATTTTGTCTACTTTCATTAATTAAATGAATAGTAGGGTTGAGGGTTTGGTCCTAATAGTAAGAGACTAATGTCCTGTTTGTGATTTTTTATTGAACTTTAAAAAGAATTTTTGTTAAAATTGCTTATTAACTTTTGACTTTTTAAAAGAAGCTTTTAAATGTTTGGATTAGCTTTTGATATATGAAAAGTTAATAAGTTAAAAAAGTTATTATTATTTTTGACTTCCATAAAAAAGTTAAAAACCTATTTTTTAAAGCTAGAAATTTTTGTTTCTTGGAAACAATTTTTTATCATTACTTAAAAAGTTAAAATAAAACATTCTTTTGACATTATCAAACACTATTTTAATTAATTGACTTCTCCAATAAGCTAATAAGTTAATTTTAAATATATTCCCAAACAGGGCTTAACCGGTGTGTCTCGTAATGAAAAGCTTGTAACTTCTAGTTTTTCAAAAGAAAATTTAACCTAAAAAATTTTAGTATTGTTTTTAAAAACAATTAAAAAAACTAGTTACACCATATAAAAGGATCCTATGAAATTTACAACTTAATTATCGAATGTGACAACAAATTTTTCATTATGAAAGACAATGATAGCAGTTCAATTAATAGAAAGAAAAAAAATCAACGATATGCCTTGTAGTCTAATGATATCCAAATGTTTACATAGTAATGTTTAATCATATGAGGTCGAATGTTCAAACTTCGTAACGAACAATGATTCAATTTTAGAAGTAGATAAGACTGCTAATTAATAAAAAAAAATAATTTGCTGTGAAGATAATGTATTTAACTATAAAGATAAAATAAAAAAATAACAATAATAAACAACTTAATGTTCAAGGTGGTTTCTGGTAACCTGCCTGCTTAGTGGCAAGCCATGATGCTGTTTGGGTACCATGCCTTGTACTTTAAACACTTATTTATGAATTAGCCATACATACCTTCTACCACTTCATTAATAACATATACACATAGGATTAACATTAAAACATATGGCATCAAGTAACCTAATTTGAAACCTAGGTTATAATAAAGGTAACACTCTTAGAAAACTCAAAACAACGGTAAGAAACACAAAAATCTGGTCGGAGCGTTCCTTGAGAATCCGAGCTATCAACGATGACATGATCCTCAATACTACAATGCAAAAAAAAGCACGTCTCAACGGCTATCATTTCGTCGTAAAACCGTAAAATGTATTCCGTCAAAAGTTTGTATCTGATGTAAGAATACTCAAATTTTTGCGACTAAAATGAAAAATCCAAAGTATACTATTTGAACTTTTATGTCGAAAAAAAGGTTTCTTATTCTGATAGTTTGCTTTTAATATATATAATAATAAGTTTAACTAATAAGTGCACCCACACGCTAAAGCGATCTCCTGCAAGCATAAATTTTGGGGATGTTTATGTTAGGCTAAATGGGAATTCAAATGTTGCTAAGACCTACTAAAATAAAACGAAAAGCAAAATTACTACCAAGAACCCTCATGTAACAGCAACGCATAAGAGAACATGAACCACACAACCATATTAACATTTGTATATGTTTAAAAATGTTGTATGCTTATTTGATAAGTTATTCAATCAAGTAACTATATTTGAATATGATCACATAACTTAAAAGAAACTTTAGAAAGATTTTGAAATCATTCTAAAAAAAGAAACTTAGAAAACCCACAAAGCAAACACAAAGAGGATATGAGTATATAACCTCATACCCTAAATACAATCTTTCTTTCTTGGTGCATTTCGTTATAACTTTCCTCCAAATCATCTTGTGCATGTCTATAAGAATTTGGATAAAACATTAAAATATTAATAAGTTGTTCATTTATATATTATATTTGATTGGTATAGATTTTTTTATAGAATTAAAAAAGGAAACTCACTAGCATAGAAAGTCCAATTAAATACAAGAATAGGAGAAGAAGAAGAAGAAGAAGAAACAAGATAAGTTACACTAGTTAAACCAATCTTCTCAAACCAACTATCGTAGATTTGATATATTTTTAATCCATAGAAAGAAAATTGACTTGATTTCTTCCCTAATGTGCTCCAACTTTGGAAATGAATTATTTACAAGGTTTTCGTTTTTAGTTAAGTGTCATGTTAATTTCACATCCTTCTCACACCCTTTATACGTCTAGAATAAACCTATACGAGGCGTATGAAGGTCAATTATTGTCTGTCAGAATCTTTCAGTGTCAGTATTTGTACTCCTATACACCTCATATAGGCCTATATGGAACATATAGGACCTCTACGAGACGTATACGAGACCAATTATTGTCGAATCAGTGGGTGTCAGAGAATGATATAAGTCTTGTATAGGCATGTACGAAACGTATAATATCATTGTGATGTTAAAATAAAATAGTTGATTGTATAAATAACGAAGTCCTTTCTAAATACATCATGGTGCCACCGAAACAATAGCATGAGTTGATTTCTTGTAGCCCTTGCTTTCAATTAATTATCGATTAAATGGATTGTAACAAGTCTTTAATGTTGCCACTTATTGATTAGCTTGTAATTCTAAGCTTCTAGCAGACATAAGATTACATCAAACGATATTCTCTGATAAAAAAAGGACTCGTTATTCACACACTCTCCTTTTTTTAGTTTAACACCCCCACCGACTCGATCTATACACTTCGTATATGTCTATATGCGGCGTATAGCCCTGAGAATAGGTCTATACTTCTCGTATATGAGTCCAATCATTGGTACTGACACCAAGTGACACCCAATGAATGGTCACATATAGAGCTGCGTATAGGTCTATATGTCTCGTATATAAGATAAATCATTGGCAGTTAAAAATTTTGACATCCAATAATTGTCCTCATATACGTATAAGAGACGTGGGATTGGTGGGACGAGTTTATGAATAACACAATCCTAAAAAAATTAAGTAAACATAGTTGATTTTATATTTTGATGTAATTTTAAAAAATAATTAATGTAAATACAGTATTAAATATTAAATGCCAACGTCACCTTTATCTGTGAAGAATGGGAGGGATAGGGGCCGGTGACTGTTCCCCACAGGCACAGGCACAGGCACAGGCCACATAACATAACTTTTCCTGCCGAGGGAGTGTCTTCCGTTGACCTAACTTTCATATGACCCCTTAACCTCTTTCAATTCAAATGTCATAGGCTGTCTCGGACAAATTATAAATATATTTAAGGGTTCTGGTATTATACTTCAGGCACCCCACATCTATGAACGTCTCGGATATGTCTGTACGAGAAGTATACGTGATACACTACGTCTAAACTTGTACGTATCGTATAAGGTTGGTGAAAATGTTAAAATAAAAAAGTTGGTTGTGTGATTAAGCAGTCTCATATTTAAATTTCTGCCTTCATTGTTGAAAAAATTATTATGTTAATAAAAAGGAGCAAAGGTTTCTTATTTAAATTAACTATAGGCAGGGACGAAGCTTATGAGGGCCTGATGGTGCTCCGGACCCCTCTGTTTTTCGCTCAAAAGGGTCGATATAATATTATTTCGTTAGAAAATCCTTCGGTTCCCTTCATTTTCTTCCTAAAAATCATTCAGCCCCTTTCGTTTACATCCTAAAAATCATTCGACTCCCTCCGTTTTCTTCTTAAAAATCCTTCGACCCCCTCCGAGTTTTTTTTCAAACTTTGTGGCTGTCTATAGGCGTCAGGATTTGGAGTTGTTATTAAAAATAATAGATATGGATCATGACTAAAGGTGAAATGAGTTTAGATCGGCCCGGGCTCTTTAGAATTCGAACTTGGCTAATATTGACTTTGAAGATCTCAAGTTTGATTCAACTTGTTTATTTTTAATTATTCAATTAATTGATTTTTGTTATTTGGATTGTTGAATTTATTTATTCAAGTTATCATTTTGACTTTAAAAAACTCGAACGCTGCTTGCTCTAGCTTTTCACTGATCTTACCTTAAGTAGCTTATGAGCTAGTTTAATTCGTTTATACCTATAGTTATTTACAGTCTAGACATGTATGTGGGAATTTATTTGTTTTCTTCTAACAATAATTCTTATTGTAGTTATGATACAACACTATAATTTGTTCTTAGTATGTATGCATCCCGATGCCATTTTACGTCTCTAAGACTCTAAAGCTATGTGTTGTGTAATGGGGGTGTCTGAGGCGTGAGGGGCCTCGGTCACGTCCCCTTGATGCCCGAACCCCACTACACCCAGGCGTTACCGTCTATGGGCGTGAGGTGGTCATCAGAAAGCAGTATTCAACCGTGAGGGGTGATAAATACACATAGCCTAACATCTAGATCTTGATGTAATCTGTTCTTAGGTTTTTTAACATATACTAGAACATGTGAAAAAGAAAAAAGTTCATCATTTTGATTTTTGGTTAAATTAAATTTTAGGGAAAATTACTAAAATAGTCAAAGTTGACCCAATTTTTAACAAATTAATCATTCAAATTTAGCCCCCGGTTTTATATTTAGCCGTTGCTTTATACATCTTTTTCTGTACTTTTTGTAAACATACGGGCCTACATGTTGGCGTCTTTGTCGGGGTCTAAATGGATGTCTTAAAACCCATTTTTTACCGGCATCTTAATAGACCTTTAGACACCCAATTTAGACGTCCATTCTGACGTCTTTTTGTAATCTTCAGACTCTAAAGCGACATATTTAGACGTCGGTTCTATTTGGATGTGACATTACCTGATTTGATGGCTTAAAGACGTCAGAATGGGCGTCTAAAAACGTCACTTTGGCGTTTAAAGACCCCAAAAAGACATCAAAATTGACGTCTAAATTAGGCGTTTACAGGCTTCTTAAGACGCCAGTAGAAAATGGGTATTAAGACACTCATTTAAACCCCAACAAAGACGCCAACATGTTAGCCCATATGTTTACAAAAAATATAGAAAAAAGACGTTTAAATAGACGTCTAAAGCGATGTCTAAATATAACACCGGCTAAATTTGAATGATTAATTTGACAAAAATTAGTTCAACTTTGACTATTTTAGTAATTTTTCCTAAATTTTATATATATTTTAATTAAATTAAGAAAAAAAGAATAACAGCAGTTAAAATTCCATTCCTGGCCTGTATGTATCTTAAATGTGGTTGCGTTGGCTGTTGTGACAAAGGCTACATTGACCCATTTAAAAGGACAAAAAGATTTTTTGGACTTTAAAAGGAGACCAAAAGTCTAAGTTGTAGGAGTAGCTGCCGGTGCAGGTAGATCCTAAACAATATCAAATCCAGTTTTCCTGATTTTACCCTTCATTTTGTACCTTAACATTTATTCATTCTACCCAATTTTGTACTCATCAACCTTTAATGAGTGTCAATAATTAATAATTTCAAACTTAATACACTAATTTTATTTCTTTTTTTACTTTACGTCTTCAAAACGAAACTCGTATATTTCAGTCACTCTCATCTATATTTTACTAATTAAGGAGAAAGCTTGTCATTATGAAAACCTCGTGCTCATTCAAAGGGCAATTGATCCCAGATAGACTGGAACTCAAGAAAAGAGAGATTAAAGGATACTACTAGGCTAGAAAGCCATTGGTTAGTATAAACTATATAGATTTTGTAGTTAGAACTATTTTTTAAGGTAAACACACATATTAATTGTACTTCTAAAATACATTAATACCTATTTATTACGGATTGAACCTTAGACAGTTAGACCTAAATCTTAAAAAAACATGTCTCTGCAATGTTATGACTTATGAGCGAGTCCTGATATAACTTGGGTTTATATCTTAAGTATGTCTCATAATAGCATTAAACTTTACACCTCACATTATTAAAAATAAATATTTTTAAAATATGTTTATACCATTAAAAAAACTCGATCCTTGTTCTCACCCGATTTTACCGGCCTTCTAACGTCGTGTCTTTAGGCGGGTGCTTGGGTCAGGTTTTTTCCTCGGAAATTGGTAGTTGGTGGGTTAGGGGCTACGTCCGTCTGGACTAGTGGCCAGCTCAGGCATCCCTTAGCTATAGGGTTGTCTTGAGAGATTAGGTGTCATGTGAATGCTAAAAATGGGTCCCTCTATGCATGTGTGTGGTAATTCGTTTGTAAATAAATTTGAAGTGGTAATACGTTTGGAACTAAATTTGAAATGAGTTAATTTGTTTTTGTGTTTTTTTACCTAATTTTTAAATTGTAATAATTTATTGGGTCAAATGTTCAAGAAAAACAAGTTTTATTTAAACTTTTATAAAATTCGTCACTGGGTTAAATATATTTCAAAAATTAGATTGTATTTGCGATTACCTTCTAATTAGTTGTAGTTAATGTATTGGTCATTAAGTTATTTTTAAATATCTCTCCATTTATCATAGCATTAAGCCATTGCAAAGACAATGTTTATATACGATGGTTTGCCACATATTTTTTAGATTCGTCATTATCTTGTTGTAAACATTATTTTGTGTTGTTAATTAGTTGGCTTATTTATAACTTAGTGCCACGTCAATACTAGAAACACATACCATAGCGTTAATTTTTTTAGACAAAAAACTACCAAAAAATTAAATTATAATAAAAAAATACGCTACCTATGAAACACATCTATAAAGTCTATGTCAAGTTATTGTAAATAAGATTAATTTATACATAAAAGTAATATAGAGTACCCAAATGTTACAAAATAATATTCACCTAGTGATTCAAAATATCCGAACTATATAAAATTTATACACAAGTCTAGCCCTCTTTCTTCTCTAAGGTGAACGTACCACAGACCATCAAGCACAGCAAAACAGTTGTATGATGATGACACTGGCATCCTCATCGTTTTATCAGAATATTAATGGAGATGATTGTTGTTTGAAACTAATATTAGTTAATAACTAAAAAAATCATTTATATTCATAAATTTAAAATGTACAAAAAGTATGTTTTCTCTAGTTATAAAAAATATTTTTACGTCTCTTAAATCATATAAACATAAACTGTTCTTTTTATTTCTTGACAACTTGTTACTTTTCATTTTAATACATTAACAACACATCAAACGTTGAAGTGATGATGTATATGAAATTAATTGGAGGCACTTAAAGAGAAGAAAAAATGAATCGATTTAATTGAAAACTAACTGTTTCAAAATAATAAGTTCTTATAAACAGCTTTAAAATAAGTCTTTTATACACTCTTCAAAACATTATTTTTTCGGATGGTTTTTATTTTTTAGTAGGTTTTGCATTTTTTCAAGCGGTTTTGGTTAAACCGCTTCAAGTTCTTCAACCTCTCCAAAAGAAAGTTTCTGTACTAGTGATCATTTCCTAACTTTAACTTATGCAATTTTTTTCATATATTTTATATTTTTAATCAAAGTTATTTATTATTTTAATTTTTTTTTCTTATTTGAACTTTTTTAAATTTTATCAAAATTTAAAATTTATATATTGTTTTTATTTTTGTATATTTCTAAAAATATATAAATTTTTTTATGGTGACATTAGAAATTCAATATGTGTCACCTAATTCTTGCTAGAGCGTGTGTTTCTAGAGTCAACGTGATGCTAGGATATGATATAATATGTGACTTTGACTTGATGCTAATAAAGTTTTTGGTCAATGATGATTTTGGCACGGTCTTGTAATTATCACATCATAAGTCTACATATTTGACAACGTTTTCATTAATTAATTTCAAAGATTGTTAAGTAAGTTATAAACAAAGCTGTCTTTCGGGTTAAATATATTGCAATAATTATACACTTACTAAACTGCATAATGTATCTGTTTGATAATAGATCTTTGTTTTATAATTTCATAAAAACTATTTGTATTTCCTTTAAGTTAAGGCCTTAGAGGTACATTTATCGAGTTATATAAGAGTTTATTTAGATCAATTTACTCAGATTTGTAATTTTGAATTTTATCCAAAACCCAAAATAAAAATAATGCTTATTGAATATAAATACATCCGAATAAGATTGATTTTTAAACCCACATAACCCGAATAAACATGTTTTATTATGTTTATTTGAGTCAAATTTTGATATTTGATCCGAATAAACAAAGATTTTGTGTACCTAATATCCGATCCGATCCAAAAAAGAAAATTCATTATTTGATCTAGAATCTATCCGAATAACCTAAATAAAAAATCGGATCGGCTTTTTTTAATTATTTCATATACAATTCAGGTTTCTGATTTTTTTTTATTTATGTTAGAAGATTGATTGTGGTTAAAATCAAGAAAGCTATTTTGTTTAACATTTTACAGTTTAGAAATTTAGATCATGAATTTAAAGAAGTTTGAAGGATATATTATATTATATTGTATTATAATCTTTTTTAGTAAAATAGCTTTTTACTAAAACTTATGCTAGTGGTAAGGGGTGAGAATCCATAACGAAGGTATAGGGTTCAAAGCCCGGCACCACCCATTTTCCCTGGATCACGCGATTTACCTCTCTCTTGTTGGCCGTGATACCAGTCGGTGAGGGGCGTCTAATGATGGCGTTCACCATTTTTTTATACTTATGATTTATAAATAAGCAATTAACAAAAAAAAGTGTTTTTTTAACTTTATTTTTTTAGTATGTAGCATATTAAATTATATTAAATAAAAGAACACATTGTTTTGTAATAGCTTAACAGTTATCGCCCTTATTTCATGCTCCTCAAAAAAAAAAACAATATTAAAAAATATTTTTTACATATTAAATATAAATGTTAAAAAAAGATGATTATCATATTATTAATTATTATTTTTGTTTAATTCATATAGAAGCGTTGGTTTTATAGCTTAATCTTCAATATAGTGTTAAAGGTCTTGGAATGTTGGAGAATGTGATCGTTTATTGAGGCGTTAAGCGTGGGACACATCGAAAGTAGTAATGACTAAAGAATCATGGTTTGACATTTTGGATGAACACATATTAACCTCAAGCATGTACGAACCCTCATTGTCCTAGATTTTTTATATATTTTTTTTAACAGCCAACGTCAAGTACTATTTTTTAAATGAGTACATTAACACCATCTTTTAGAGGGAACTTCACACGGAAAAAATCTCATATCTCAACCTAAAGCAATTTTTTTTACTCCAGCCATGACTCGAAACCAAGACCTCTCATTCGGGAAGTCAGCGGGGTACCATTGAGCTATAAGCCCTTTGGTCCTAAAATTTTTATATATATTATTATTTTTTTTATTTTTTTATGGACATTTTAACAAGTTCTTTGCTGGGTGCCCAAAAACAAAAGTAAAAAAAAACCTTAAACAAAATTTAATCATATTTGAAAAACTACTAAAGGATTGTTCGTGTAGGTCTGAATGATTCTATATTTAAATAATTCAGATTCAGGCCGTTTGTTAAAAAAAGACGTCTGAATAAAATGAAAATGTTTAAACCATTCAGACATGAGAGTAAATCTGAACCACTCTGACTCGTCTTCGATGGGTCTCACCTTGTCTTCGCCGCCGACCATTCCGATCGAAGCACACATCATCGACCATTCCAACACGATGTCATCCTTCCGCAAGGGTGAGGCCGAAGATCCCAACACGATGGCTAGGCGGTTTAGACAAGTGCGATTCAGATCGACCGAAGACGACTGCGACGGGGGCATCGATGGCGATTCAGATTGATGAGGATCAACATTTTGAGGGTTTTGTAAAAAAATGAGTAATATTTTGTACTCATTCGGACAAACAGTTTTAACTGGTTCAACACTCGCTGATTCAGACCCTGTTAATCATTCAAACATCTTTAACCATTAAACACTTAGGTGGTGTTTGATTTTCTAAATAAATATCTTTCTGCCTTCCTGGCCTCTTATGTCTACGTCGCGCAGACATGGGAAGAGCTTGGTGGTCTACAGCCTGTTTGTTTATTTGAAGACATTTCATTAAAAACCTCTGCTCGTCCTCTTCTTGGTGCAGACATAGATCAAGCACTTCTCACCTCTTCCAGGCCTATTTGCTCGTCCTCTTCATCCCATTCAACTGCTTCATCCCGTTCAACACCCATCCACCGCTCCTCAATTGCCGAAGCACCACACCTTGACCCCCCACAGCCATCGCAGATCCTGTCCTCTTCATCCCATTCGACTGCTTCATCCCGTTCGACACACTTCTACCGCCCCTCAACTGACGACGCAACACTTGCCGACGTTCTTTCTAGTGAGCATTCTTCTTCAACGCCGGTAACCTTCAATCGACAATGTCTTCGTTCTTCTGCGTCGTCAGAAGTCCTTCGTCGTTGGCATTCTTTCTAGGGAGCACGAGCGAACCTTCGTCGTTGTGCTGATACATGTTTGGGATGCCCTTTTTACCTGACCCAAGGAAAGGAAGAGGTTTTTAAAGAAAATGTTAAAAAACTTTTAAAAAACAAACGGTTTTCTTGCAGAGGTTTTGTCTTTTTACCTGACCCAAGAAAAGGTAGAGGTTTTTAAAGAAAATGTTAAAAAACTTTTAAAAAACAAACAGTTTTCTTGCAGAGGTTTTGTCCATCTCTTCTGCTACATATGTTTGTAAATATGGTCTGAAAACTGCAGATATATTATCTCGGAAGAAACAAACACTACTTTAATTGTTCAAACATTATCAAACAACACCTAAACCCAATTATGAATTAGTTTTCATCCATGTACCTAACCATATTTAAAATGACCTGGGTTTCTATCGGGTAGCATTGTGACGCTTTGTCTGTTTGATTTTTCAAAGCATAACCCTAAGACACCCATTTAGTTCCATTTGAAAATTGGTTTAACCGTAACTTGGAATCAGTTTAATTTAGTTTTTACTATAAATTGAAACAAATTGAAATTGGTTGAACTCTGCAAACACATTTCCAATTCAAATCATTCCGATTTTCAGATATGTTTTAAAAAATTAACACCAGATAACCCGAACAAATTGAAAATCAAATTGTATAATGAATTCACATACAAATTTTGAAATTTATAATTTGAAAATAAACCAAATGAGTTTTTCAATTCACCGATGTAATTATTTACATGTTTGTAAAAATCCCCGACTAGGCCTGACTGTCCGATTAGGCCGATTAGTTGGCCGATTAATCCCGAATAATCACTAGTCCCCACCCCACCGACCGACTAGCGATTTCTACAACATTGATTATTTACAAAAGGGTATAATAATTGGTGGTTATAACTTTCAATTGTGACACTTACATAAATACTATGATTAACCACATATGCTTCATAGTTACTACTATATGCTATGTTGTCCTTATACAATATGCGACCATAAGATTCATCAAATCTTGTAATCAATATACAATTTGTATGTCGTCTTTGGAACCTTCCTTGGTCTATGAGTTTTACTCCTAACAACCTTAGAGACTTCATATAAATTGAAATTTAAATAGTCTTGATTAACTTGACATAACACCTTATAGCTTGAATCAACATTTACTCCAAACTTCTCAATTAGTCTTAAGTAAATTCTTGCTTCATAAATAAAATAAACTTCTACATTTTGAGATATTAATGTGCGCTCTAGTCTAAATCATGACCAATATCACATAAAATATAGCTCGCTATTCACCAATATTAACTATGGTAAAATAGACGGCTTGGGCCAGCCTGTGTAACGGCTCAGAATCAGTTCGGGTCATGACGGATACAAATCAGGATGTGTTTTAAAAAATTAATTTGGGTCTTAATAAGTCGTTTTAAAAAAAATCAATTTCGTTCAAGTTAAAATGCGTTTTAAGTAACAAATAATTTATTTGCATAATTTTTAGTAATTTTATTATCAAATATAATATTGATATGTTTTACACTTTTTAATTTATTATATATTCTCATAGTTTTTAAGTTACATATCTTAACTCACATTGTGTTAAAGTGTTACTTATCTTAACCTTTTTTATGTCATGATGCAACTCATTCAATTCAAATGACAATAATTGTTTAACCAAATCAACCCATAAATATTGCTTTAGGTCAAGATTGTCAGGTTTAACCAATATATAAACTTTAATTAACTAATATTACATGTATATTAAAATGGTCGTGTTAATCTCACACCCATTTCTTTATTTTCACACCCATTATACGTGTCGTATAGATCCATACCCCACGTACAAATAATTTCGTTCAAGATTGTCAGGTTTAACTAATATTACATGTATATTAAAATGGTCGTATTAATCTCACACTCATTTCTTTATTTTCACACCCATTATACGTGTCGTATAGATCCATACGCCACGTACAGGTATCTGTACGTGGCGTAGAGCTCTCTACGCCACGTACAACAACATTCTTTCCTGACATTATAGGCAATGATTAAGTGTTGTACGACATATAGCATACTATACGCCACGTACAAAACATCGTACAAACAGTACTGACACCTCTGCACAATGATGAGATGTTGTACGCCACGTAAAGTGCTCTACGTGGCGTATAAAAGACAATAATATGTGAGGAGCAGTCTGGGATCTGACATGCTGAAAAAGGTATACGCCACGTAGAGCACTATACGTGGCGTATAAAAGGACAATAATTGGTTTTAGAGTCTGGTGGTTGTACTATTAGGGTCTTATACGACACGTATAAAAATTTTGAAATTGAAACCTCGTACAAATAATGAAACGACGTAAGATTCCATAAATTATATATATATCGAAAGAACGAACGTTTCGAATTCATTTGCGTTTCTTGCTACGAATTCCTTATTTGAATTCTTTCAATTGTTTATTGTATTCACATAATGTCATTTTGGGACGTTAATTTCTTCTTTGGAGACGACAAGATGGAGTATCAGTTTTATGACTAAAAAGGACTTGTACGCACGTACAGTACCCTACGTAGCGTACAGGGTGGAGTATCAGTTTCATGATTAAAAAGGACTTGTACGTGGCGTAAAAGTCCCTACGTGGCGTACACGGAATTTAACCAGTCACATCTCAGAATTTAAGGTTGCAGGTGTCAGATGTCGTACGTCACGTAGGGATCTATACAAGGCGTACGACACACAGAAAACAAGGTTGCAGGTGGTGTTGTACGTGTCGTAGAGACCTATACGACACGTACTGAAAAATGTGGGGGTGTTGAATTAAAAAAGTAGGGTGTGTGAATAACCAATCTCATTAAAAATTCATGGCCTAATGAATATGATTATAATAAAACTGATTAGTGACCTCGTAATGATAGAATATGGAATACGGACTAAATATTTATAAATTATTTTTCAATATTTGACCATAAAATTTAGAGCTACCAAGATCTAACGTTAGCGTAGTATATTAGGTCAAAAGTTGACATCTTATTCCTGCGTATCGAAGAAATGAAATGAAGACGTTTAGCTTAAAATGTTTTTGTAAATTAATTACTAATAAAATTGTCATGTGTTTCAATAATAAAGATATATTTAGTTCAAAAATTTTATGTTTTTTATTTAGTTTCCGTTTATTAAATTTAAATTTAGAAATCAATAAACAAAAGTAAAATTATAGGATATTCATGGTAGATACACGCGGATACCATGTTGGAGAATTTCAGGAAACAATACTTGGATTTCTATCTTATCATATATGAATTCACTTTTCGAAATTAATATTTATATCGTTATGAGTTCAAAATTTTGATCCATAGATACTCCAATAGAACTGAGTGATATGAATTTGTTTTGTGCACTTTAGGTGCAATCGTTTTAATGTTTATCACCAGCCAACAAGATATAAGTTATTGACAGGTGGCTTTACATGTGAAATCAGCGGGACCGCCACTAAGAACTTTGTCCTTTAGATCAAGCTTGGTCCGGAGCACATAAAACTTAAACAAGTGTGCACTACATATATCCAAACTCTTTAAGATTGTTTGCATTCAATTTAAACAAAATATAGAACAAGTCAAGAATTATGTTTGTACACAAAAATTATATGGATTGATGCACATGTCACATACCTAATAGAAGTATACATTCCCCGACATCAGTATATGCCACTTGGTTTTTCCTTTTGATAATTTTTTCTTTCTCCTATACGTACAAAAAGAAGTTATATAGAATGTGAATTAGATGATTTGTATTTAGAAAATCTCTTTTTAAAAACTCTAGGTTTTAAAAAATATATATATAAATGAAGATAGAGATTTGAATGAAAACAAAAAATATATTTTAAAAATAGAGTATGAGATTAAAAAAAATTAAATCCTCGTGGGATTGAAATAAGTTCCACTTATACTTTTGGTTTCTATATTAATTTTATAGAATTAAATTATAGTTTATAATGTTATCACTGGTACGCAGGAAGCTCAATGAAAAAGGCTGCGAACGTTGTATTGTGTCTTTTGTTTGTACTAAAATAAATTTCAGGAATTGTCACTTTCACTATTAAATGCTCATATTTTTTCACTCTTTCCAAGTGTTTTCAGAACCGGACCGAACGTCGAAGCGTTCTTCTTACCGGTCAGAGGTCCGACCGGTCGGATCGGTCGGACTGGATTTAAAAACCAGATGATTTTATAAACATTTTATGAAAATGTATATAAAACTAAAAAAAAACGGTTCAACCCCCAAACCGGACCGGTTCAACCACCGGTCAGGTTTTCAAAGCATTGCTCTTTCCATCTTTGAACTCAAATTGGCAAGAGTTAAATCACATCTATCTATTATAATAAATCAAGGTTTCTTTAAACACATGGCACATTCTTAGAGCATCTCAATTTTGATTTCCCGTCTCTCTCTCCTATTAAATACACCTAATATTAAATAATAATATTAAATATTAAATATGATTTTTATACATTTTTTAAAATTAAGAAAAAAATTTTAATACACTAAAAATATGTTAATATTAAAAAAAACACATTTTAAAAAAGCAATTTATCATAAAATATACAATTTATAAAAACAAGATTTTTAAACAAAATGTTTAAGGAAACATATATTGAAAAAAATAGTGTTTAAAAAATAGTATAATTCTTTTTATTGATGATCAACCCGTGTAATACACAGGGTAATACCCTAGTATTATATAAAAAAATTTCTCTTTTTTAATGAATTTAAGATGATTTCACCAAATATTTTGAGTTTTGATATTATTTTTAGAATTTTGCGAACCTAAAATTATATGAGTGATTTAAAATTAAAAATAATATTAAGATTCTAAAATATTCAAAACATCATAACTTTAATAACAAAATAATATTCTTTTCAAATATTTAAGCAACTCAAACATTACAAATATTCTATGTCGACGAGCAAACACATCATATAGTTAGGAGCTTGGATTTAGGTCTAATATACATCAACTTTCATTGACATAGTGGGCTGCATATTTTTAAAATCAAGTCTCCAATAGTTTGAGGGCCTTAGACACTAGGGGTTCGAAAATACCTTAACTGATTAATCCGACTTGCACCCGAACCTAGATAAGCTTATTAAGGTTGGGTCATTTGGGTCAAAATTGTTAGTTGGGTTATCCCGATTAACCCAAACTGTTAATATGGTTAGGTCATTTGGGTCAAAATTGTTAGTCGGGTTATCCCGATTAACCCAAACTGTTAATATGGTCGGTTTTTGGGTAATTTTTAAAAAATATTCTGGTTACAGGTTAACCCGAACAAGGATGATTAATATGTTTTTTTTATATATAAAATATCAAGTAAAAAACATATTTAACTTTTACCTGAATATTTAACTAAATTAACTACTTATTATTATGACTATTAATCAAATTAAATATGGTTAAACACATTTATCATATCATTGTATTATATGTTTGCAAGATAAATTATTTGTAACAATTAAAATTGGGTCAAGATAATAGTAAATAAATAGCTTTTTTAACATTTTGCATAAAATATGTTTTAAAAAATTACCATTTTTTAAAATATCCATTCAAGTAACCACGTATTACACTTATTGAATAAAGAAAATATTATATATTTATTTATAAATTATAAAATAATAGCTTGAGATAATTTACAATTAAAATATGTATAACTAAGTAATTTAAGCAAAAAATCATAATTTTATTATTTTTAAAAACTTTTTTTTAGTTTTCCCTTTTTAAAATTTCATGTAAAAATACTATTTTTGAAAAAAATATATCATTTTTACAAAAATTTAGCCTAGTACCTTATGTATTAGAAAAATTAAATGAAGAATTATGAAATAATTAAAAATAAATTTTAATATATATATATATATATATATATAAAGAAATTTTGAGATACAATATTACTAAAATTACATTTAATTAAGTTATTCAAGTAACAAAAAAACAATATTATTTTGTTTTCAAACATTTCATTTTAGAATTTTTGTATATTTTTTTTTGTATTTTCAAATCAAATTTAAGAAGGATTACATGTGGTGTACCAAAATGGGTGATTGCATTATTCTGATCCAATGAGGTCATGAATGGTCCCTTGTATTTTTGGAAGAGGAAGGATGTAAGTCATAAGATTGACGATTGGTAAACATGAGACCAGCTTACTTCTGATAGGCTTTTGCGTAGATGCTTAAATTTGGACAGGGGAAAATTTTTATATCTAAATTCAAATAGATAAGAAATTTTTTATATCTAAGTTCAAACATTCGAAAATTGAAATATCTGAAAATTTTTAAAATCAATTAACAGAAGAAAATTTTGGATATCTGGTACTTTAAGTTCGAAATTTTTGATAAAATTAAACAAAAATCATGGCTGTATTTAAATCTTTATATTTTTATTAAAATTGCAACTTAGAAATTGTAATATGATCTTTTGATTAAATATAATTTAAATTTTGTATAATTTAATACTTTGAATAATAAAATAATAATAATCATATTTTAAATTAATTTCTCAAGTTTGTTTTTGTAAGCATTTTTGCATTAAAAACTGTTTTTAAAATTATATTTTCATTAATGATTTGGTTTTTAAAAAGTATGCTTTTAGTATTAATATTTTTTAATATATTTAGATTTTTTAACTTAAAAAAGTGTTAGAAATATAATGGGCATATAAATTATTTTGTATTATGAGATGTATTTAAGGGTATTGTTTTAAACAGCTGAACAACCTAATTGTGAGATATAAACAAGAAAGAATTAAGATCATCATTCAAGTGTATTTTTTTAAAACAGTTTTAGTTATTTATAATTTTTTTATTAGATCTTTTAAATATTGGATGTGGATAGTGCATGTTCTTTTATTGAACTTTTGTTTGAAGGTATGTTTAACGGCTTACTTATTTACGCAATAAAATTTTTTATTTAACACCTCATCGATAATATACGTTTCATATAGGCCTATACGAAGCATATAGCATTCTCTGACACACATTGATTCGACAATATTTGGTCTCGTATAGGAAATATACGAGACGTATAAGCGTATACGATATGTATAAATTTCAATAAATAACACTGAAAAATTTCAATAAATAATAATTGTCATCATTTACGCCTCATGTAAGCCTATATGAAACGTATAAAGGTTATAAAAAATGTGAGATATGTGTGAGAATAAAATTATATATGCACAAAGGGTTATTTTTCATTGATTTAGTCCATCTGGATATATAAAAAGAGAGAGAAAAAAACTGATTTTAGTAACAGAAATAACAAGTCAAATTATTTTTTACCTCTTTGATAAATATGAAACACAAATTACTTTTTAATCTAACTAAAATAAACAATATAAACCAATTTTTTTTTAGATTTCTAAATGAACATATAAAATCAGGTTAAAGAATTTTGCTTATGAACCTAGTATTTAAAACTGATAAAATCCATCTTGTGTATATAACTATATATAGCGAATATATAAATAATTTGTTTTAATTAATTTATTTTCATAAATGAAATAAGCCATTTTTTTCTTTTGTGAACAGTGTGTTTGACCTTTGGACTCTTGCACCATATAGGCCTCCTTTACACATTCCCTGCATACCCATTCTCCATCACCATCACTATTTCTCATCTTCTTTTCAATATCAATTTACCATTTTACCCTTAACCTCAAATACCCTCCAAACGTACACCCTCCAATGCACAATGTACAAGCAACAAAACCATCACTTCTTGAATTTAACAATTTCATCTTTAAAACCACACTTTTGCTCTGCCTATATAAACACAAACACACCCCACATTCTCACTTCACTCATCACCAAAACAGAAACAATGGATGTAAGTTTCCTTTTACCCCCTCTGCTTTCCTCTTTTGTTCAAATCATACCCTAATGATGAACACCTGCAAGAAACATGATGAATGTTTGGTTTTGTGCAGGAATTCAGAGGCAATCATATTCCGGCGTTTGGCAGCTGGGATTGCAATAATCATCTTCCGTTCACTCAATGTTTTGAATCTGCTCGACAAACTGCTTTCGTCGGTTATGGCTACGGTTACCCTCAAGATCGTGATCTTTACGTCGCCGGAGATCTTTACGAGAACAATGTCGTCACTCCGGCCATGATCGTCGTTCCTCGCCGTCGGGTACTTGCATTTTTAATTTGCTGCTAGCCATTGAATTTTTTTAAAATACCATAGAATAATCTGTTTTAAAAACTTTATATTTTGTTAATTATGACTCATCGGCAACCGGTTTGACCGGAAATCTGACCCATACATCGGATTCGATTTGATAACTATTTTTTTTGGTAATCTACTTCAAGCTTAATATTTTCTTTACTCGTATTTCAAGATTTAGCGAAATTAAAGTGAAATTATTAATATTTGAAACATGTTTGATTTGAACAGAGAAAAACTCCGGTGAGGTTGAAGAAGGAATCGAGGGTGGTCTGCAACTACGATTACGATTACTTTTATGGCGGGAAGGAAGGTCCGTCGCCGTCGCCGGAGAAAAGCGTGAAGATTGTTGATAACGTTACAGTTAAAGTTCAATCAAAGGCTGTTGATGAAGACTTGTACAAAATCTCGCCGGATCTCCTCCGTCCGCCACCGCGAAGGGTACTGTTCCGACACTTAAAGAGTTAAAGTCACGTTTGTCGAGTCTCTGACACTTATGAATCCCGTAATATATGTGATTTGGTTTTGTCGACTTTTTACATAACCTATGGACCCAAAAGTCAAACTGAAGTCAACAAGATTGATAAGTCAAATCTCTTGAATTGAATTTGCTATTTTAATATAAATAAAAGTTATTATAAAAAGCAAGATTCTTTAGGGTTTGAAGTTGATTTTGTTTTGTTATGCAGAAGCAGAAGAGCAAAAGGTGGGGGTTGTTTTCAATGTGTTTGCATCCAGCTTCATGTGTTATGTGAAATATTTAAAGAACAAAGCTTAGGTCAATAGTAAGTGTAGTTTATTATAATTTATACCAATGATGTTGAAAATGGAGAAATAGCCCATGAAGATGATGTTGCAGAAGTTGAAGATTAGAAGGATTTATGGTTTCTTGATGTAATCCCTTTTTGTGTTTCACATGATGTAATTTCAAGAATTTATTTTTGGGCCTTTTGGCATGTTAAATGTGAGATGAATTAATGGTGTTATAATTAACTATAAAGTTGGTGCTTTTTAATTATTTTTTTTGAACGACAATTTGGATTATTGACGGGTTATAAACTCACCTGAACATATCACTCAATAAGAGGAAATCCACTATAGTTAATAGTAAATACTCTATTTTTGCATGAAACCTATATTTTGTCAAAATCGGAACTTAACTTAAACCCGCAACATTCCTAATTTTAAAGCCATATTGTGCTTTTCTTTATCAACTTGAGCTAAGGATCCAAAAATGGTGCTTTTTAATTATTTAAATTTGGTGAAAATATATCCCATTGTATGTAAACAATTGTTAAATGGCCCATGGATAATGGATTGTTGCAATTTATGAAGATATTCAAGATTTGTAGATTTTGATGAAAAATATATATTTTTTTTGTATTTTCTTGATATAATATCAAGAATTCTGTTTTGGCTATTATTATCTTAAACAATTTGAATTATTAAAAAAATAAAAGTGCATTTAGTGTTTGTCTATCTTTTTATGTAGTACTATAAGACTAGGGCTGTCATAACGGGTCGTCAGACACGACACGTTAAAACACGAAACACAAACTCGTTAGACACGAACACGACACGAATTTTTATCGTGTCTGTTTTTTCAAACACGAACACGACCCGTTAAAAACACGTAAACACGAAAAGACCCGTAAGGAACCTGTTAACAGTTAAGACAATAAATGACCTGTTAAATAACCTGTTAAAACTCGTTAATGAACCTGCTAAGGAACCTGTTAAAGAATTAAGGTTATACAATTATTAAATTTTTTGAAGCTAATCGGTTACCCATGGCCATATATTTTATTATATTATTTATTTTAAATTTTAAACATGTCTTAGCAGGTCTTAACAGGTCTTAACTGATCTTAACATGTTTTAATGGATCTTAACAGGTTTTAACGTGTCTTAGCGGGTTTACCTGTTTAGACACGAAAAATAAACAGGTCTTAACGTGTCGACATGTTTTAGACACGAAACATGTTAAGGGTAAACACGAAACATGTTAAAGTCGAATCGTGTCGTGTCGTGTTAACGTGTTCGTGTCTAAAATTGCCAGCCGTACTATAAGTTGTCTCCTAGCATGAGCTCATAAAGTCACTAAATACAACTGTACTAGTTTTAAGGTCTGCCATGTAAACCATTTGATCGTGACATGAATCAATGTTGTGTAAGTATATAAAAGATTTTTATATTTGAAATTTAATGAAATGTGTGAAATTTTAATGGAAAAAAAGGTGGAAATTGTGATGGTTTATTGATATAATTATGAAAGTTTCTGTTGCATGCTCCAAACCTACCAGAAAAGAGTCTTTGATCTGCAGGTTCTGATAATACCACTACTCAACCTTTATTTGAAAGTGACTTGAGTATGACCTACTTGTCAATTTATTTTGCTCCCAAGATTCAAAATTCTACTCTACTAGTAAAATGTACAATTACATGGTAAGACAATGACTTACAATATTAGCCTAATCTTGCAATTTTTTTTAACATTTTTGTGACACGTTTAGAACATTTTGTTCTTTTACGAGTTTTCTTAAATTTTTCACCGATTAAGAGTTAATATCGTTGTAAATTTTGAGTCTATTTGACTGACTGTGTTACAACTCTGTAAGTCAGAAACTTAAGACGATGTTAACTATAAAACAATGATTAATTTACGCAAACTTATAAAATGTTTAAATGTGTTATAATAATGTTAAAAAAATTCAAGATTTGACTAACATTATAAGGTTCGATAAGATGGTTTCAATGCCGTCGAAATAAGTTTAATCAGAGTTTGTTTGGGTCGATTTCGAAAGTTTTATAAATATTTTGTTTTTTAGATAAAATAAACTTTTTATTTAACTATATATTAATACTAATATTGATAGTATTCATGAAACAAAATAAGGATGAGGAAGTTTCTAAGCTGGAACTTTATTGACTTGGATGCCACCTTTTTAAATTTGTGCTTTTTCACAAGAGTTAAAAATAAGGCATTTTGCTTACAAGGTTATCTTATAAAGTTACAAGGACAAAAAATGAGTGAAAAAGACCAAAAAAATTAAAAAAACAAAAAGGAAAAGGGAAAAGAAGATGAAAATGTGGTGGAGTGTTTCCTTTAAAGGTGGGGCACACCCCCCACATGCAAAGGTGAAGAGACTTGTATTGAAAGATACGTACGTAATACTATCCAAGAACACTTTTGAGGTTTATTTTATTGTTTTTTATACACCCAAATTTTGTGAAATATAAATTGATTAAATATCTTGTTTCTTGGATCCAAAAATGTTCCAGTTGAGATACATGGATGGATGGTTTGGTATAGTTTACATGTTGAATGTAGTATTAAAAACATCACAAACCACACTTTATTTTTGCTGTCGATTTGGTTTTTTAATGAAATAGACTTTGATTTTCGATTTTCACCAAAAAAAAAGTTCAAAATAAGACTGAAAATCAAACATATGCACACTCCAATAGTGTGCAAAACTTTAAAATGGTAAATATGTAGCTTTTAGTGTTACACTATAGAACTATCAGTTTATAACATATGTGTAGAAAATATTTATAACTTTTTTATTTTTTATTTTCTTAGCATATATTGCATAGTTATAAAAAATTGGAACATTAACATCATGTTTTCAAGTGTTTTCTTAAAACATTCAGATTTTTTGTGTGTGTATATTAGCAAACATGCCCTTCTAGTCTACTTTATAAATACCAATGAGGCATTGCCTTAATGGTATCCCATGAGTCTTTCAAATGGGAGGTTTTGGGTTCAAAACCCTCCCACAGCGAAATAAGGGTCTGAGGGAGGTCAGGAGGTTTCCCAGTGGAGTTTCCCCCTGTGGTGGTTGTGGTTGCTCATGGGAGGTCCATGTAACTAGACCTTGGTGACATGGCCTGAAAATAGTGGTTCACACGATTGAGACATTCGCCGTTCAAAAAAAAAAGTATACTTATAAATCTACTCCACTTGTATTTTGCAACGTTCGAAACTTTGAATCATCAACCTCGGGAACAGTAGACGACACCTTTGTAATTCATAGTAATCACATTTTGTTAAGAGCATAATCTTTTTTATAAATAACCAAATATCAATATAAAATGAAGAAAATGTTTAAAAAATAAGCATTCTCAAGTATATTTGTATATTTGATAAAATCCATTTTATACGAGATTTAGCCTCTATAGGAGGTATTGGGAGGATCCCAAGATTTAGAACACTTTACCTATTCTTATCGGTAAGTTGGGTATTGGGAGGATCCGGAGATTTACCACGCAAGTAAATTCTCACGGTTATCCAAAAAATATATATATACACACTGGAAAACGGTCATTTTCTTGATTCACTCTATAATAAAAGTTGGACAGGCAATTTACCAAGTTAGAAGTCAGCATTTAGTGGGCACTAAATGGACCCAACAGACCATCAATGAATCAGAAAAAGAAGCATATAAAAACCAAACTAATATTTACCATTTTATCAAGATATATGCTGACAATATATTGTACAATTTAGCAATTTATCCCACAAAATATACTGTAACTTTTACCTTTTCTTTGGCTGTAAAATGTTTGAAACAAAACCGCAATTTAAATAAAAAAACATTACAGGCAAAAAATATATATACAAATCATCTATAACACACATTAGCCAAATCATACAAGCACCATGTTCTACACCATACAAAAGAAACTTAATTACGCCGCTTGCAAAGCTCTGACTCTTGCGGTTAATTCCCTCACTTGATTTCTCAATCGATCAGGATTACAAAAAAATCCACAAAAACCTGCCTTTGTAGTGCCATTTCTTGAGAGTGATGTTTTACAATCTGTCAAGCCAAGAAAGTGAATTAAGGTACAATTGTGATACATCATAAAATTTGTTATCTTATTTGATGCATTAATATTTATCATTAATATAAAAGTTTGAAGGGATAAAAATTTTTTTTGTCGAAACGTACCTCATTCTTTTTGTTGTGTTCGCGTGTTAGTTCTTCGACTGCAGCTGACAATTTGGCATTCATCTTTGCCATCTCGTCTAGCTCTTTCATTAGAGTCTAAAACAACAAGACAAAAAAAATGGTGAACACCACCATTAGGCGCCCTCACCGACCGGTCTCACGGCCAACATGAGGGAGGTTAATCGCGTGACACAAGGAAAATTGGGTGGTGTCGGGCTTTGAACCCTAGACCTCCATTATAGATTCCTACCCGCTTACCACTAGGCCACCATTGCGTGACCCAAGGTAATCTTGTTTATATAAAATAACACTGTCCTACATATTGGACATTTTCGTATGTTTAAAAAGAATAATTAGAATTGAGTAACTTTATATGAAAAAATATATGTCAAAGAGTTAATGGATCATGTACCAGGGGTGTCAAAATTGGCTGTGCAGTCGTAGAGGATGCAAATAACAGCTGTTGCAAACTTTGGATAAGAGTGCACCTTAAATAATATTAACAGAAACATAAGATTGTTATGTTAATAATTCATACTATTAATGGACCTGTATTATTTATTTTGATTATCAATATGATAATAATTTTTTGTAATCATAATTAACACAAGCAGTGTAAACAAGCTGAGCTGCTCAGGATCAGCCCTGCTAAGAACTCGAATCAAGCCAAGCTCAAAGAGCCCAAACTCAAACCAAAACTAGAGCTTGATTAAAAAGCAAGTTTTAGCCTGAGCTTGAGTAGGCTTGCAAGCCCAAATGAACCTATTATTCATATAAATATATTCACTTTTATAATTATTATTATTATTATTTATACACACACACAACTATATATGTGTAGAAAAGTTATTGTTCTTAAATAATATACAAATCAAACCAAGACCAAGCTAGAGCTTTAGAGATAGAGTTTAAGACAAGAAGGGATGAGCTCTTTAACATGCTAAGCTTGAGTCTAGACAACCTCAGGCCTGGTTCGGCTCATTAACACCCCAAATTGACGCACTAAACTATTTATACACCTTTTTTTCTAATTTACAAGAAAAAATGTTTCAGAACCAGCCCATGTAATAACTTACAACTCATTGATGCATCTATTTCTATCTTCTGGAAGAGCGTTATCCAAGTCAGATGTGTAGAAACATGAGGTCTGATTGAAGACTGGATATCTGCTGCACAAGCCCTGGTGCAGACACATACGTTGACCAACCACCTTGTGCATCTAAGAAAAATGTTAAAAAAATAAATAAACGTGTGTTCAAGATGTTAAGAGTTCGCAGCTTGAAAAGATTAAAATAATTTAATAATAAGAGTTTAATTTACTTGAATGGATGCTTAAAAGATCTCTGACACCATGTATAGAAAAGCATCTCGATCATCAACAGCTCCTTGTTCTTGTACATCTGATGCTGCTTGATTTAATGCCAGACAACGTCCTACATAATAGGAAAAGAAATAAATGTAGTAACAGAATTTGGTCAGAAACAATTAGTACAAAAGTTTTAGATTTTTGATATATAACTAATGTCTCAACTCTCAAATATGTTAATAAAATATTATATCATTTAAAAAATAATCTACTTTTTGGAATAAAAAATTGAAAGGTTTTATGCATTAAAAATACATATTGGACAAGTTTCAACCTGTTTTCTTTTTAGTTATTTTTATTAAATTTGACAAGGACGATAAAACTTAATCAGAATGGTGTTGTTGCATACCACTCGTCCGTTGGTTGCTGATAGGTAACCTTGGAGTTCCGACTCAATAACTTGAGTAAAGAAAATGCTTCAAGCATCTTCTTTTCAAATTGGCATGCTAATTTTCAGTAATTGATGCCTTGCAAGCTGGTTAGTTAGATGACTTATGAACTGTCAAATAATAAAATAGGGGGGGGGGGGAATGAATTTAATTCATTTTTTAGCTAATTATTATACTCGTATATTAAGTATAATAAGTTAATTAGGATAAGTGCTTATAGTAAAGGTTAAAAACTACACCGTTTCTGACGTGAATATAATATTCCTGTCGCGTGACCTTTAAATCATAATCACCTGAATTAAAGATCGATTCACATTCCCATTATAGCTTTCATAACAAAAAAAATATATCAAATTTCATAAGCACATTTAGAGATTTAATTAAATGCATACCTTGCAAAATGTACGTGTCTTGTAGCTGAGCCAGTTCCCAACATAAATTAGGAATAGTCTGGGAAAAAGAACAGTGTATATGTTTACTATGGAAAAACTATATAGTAAATTCCAATAATTACCAAAGTGATTTCAATTGAAATAACATGATATTTAATTGGAGGCCAGCTTGCAATCATTTAACCCGTCTGAGTTCTGAAAAGTTTCATTTTTAGCAAAAATTAATTATTTGATATGTTTCAGATAAACCATTAACTAAAGTAAACAATACAAGCAATTGCAAACCTCAGATAACAATTTCTCTTCTTGTTTTGTAAATTTGAGAGTTCTCCAAAATTCAACATGTTTTTCTCCTAGAAAAACAAATGCAAACCATCAACCAATATGATGCAATATGAGTTATGAGCTTTTTTGTTGTTGAAAAAAAAAATATCATGATGCACATATGCTCTGAGAACAAAAAAGAACAGTGATTTTATACCTTAGTGAATGAAGATCAAGATGAATATGAGCTTCATCTGAACTCACTTGACCCTTAAGTGTTACCAGAATAGCTTGCTGTTTTGCATTCTCAACTTGAGCTTCTACCCACTGCTTTCACTGGTTCCAAATCTGTGTATTAAACAAATATAAGACAAATATCACGAAAATATGAAAGAAAAAGCATCAAATGGTCACACACACACACATACATGGATCTAGCCTTTGCAATTCTGAAACACGTTGATGTTGGGATTTTTGTGAGTCGGCTTCATCACAAAACAACCACAAATAGAGATTCTTTAAGACAAAAAACACACTGGAATAAAGATCGAAAACAATTTAAATGCGGAAGGAATAACTTAAGAATGAAATGAACAAGTTAAACTATAACAAACCAAAGTAATGATACGAAGATCAAAAAAATGGGAGAAATTAACAGTCACCTTGCATTGAGGTATGGAGATATCATCAAGATTGACCCACGAACATTTGGATTTTCCCTCTTCTGCCACCAAACGGTAAGGACCCTGATTCAAAGCCTCATTTTGTATTATCATTAGCATGACCAGAAAACCACCATTTTGTATTTAGTTAAAACAAATCATTAAATTATTCTTCCACGTGCTAACTGCTAAGACAATTAGAAAAGAGGTAAACAAAAATATAATGCAGAAAGGTATATACCGTGTCAAGTTGCTTAACAAACCATTGATTTAACTCTTTCATACATGATGAGTCAGCAAGCAAATATGGGCGAAAATCAGAGTATGCCAAATATATGCCATCTCTGCATATCAGGAAATCAAGACCCATGAGAAAAACAACTTTCTTATTAATAAGTCAAAACCAGATACTAAAAAAAAAAATTATATGGGTTAAAATAGTACCATCTCTGGAGTGGAAATGAGCCAACTCGTGTGCTGTAGAAGCAATCCATCCAAGAACTGCATTCATCTGCAGTTACAATGAATCAAGGTTTAGGACTCATAATTAAACACTAAAATTTATAATATTATCTTTAAAGAAAAAGTTAACAGATATTTATATTTTTGTGAGTACCTCAAGTTTCGTTCTGATAAACTATCATCTATGGTAGTCAATAATCCATTAGCAGTAGATGTTGATGCAACTCTTGCCTTTTCCCTTGAATTAAAGTTGAAGCTTGTGTACTAAGCATGTCATATTGAGATTGTAAATAACCAAGCTGTCTTTTCAGTTCAACAGCTTCTGCTTTACAGGATAAAGTAGCATCCCTTTGTAAAAAAAAAAAAATCAAAAATGATAATCTTGAAACGTGATATCATTTTCAACAGAATAACAAGAACAGGTCAAGTTGGCACAAAACAGGTCCAGTTTATAAGTTATGCTCCCTTGGGCTAAATTTGGAGTATCACTCAATATTTGATTCGGAAAAAAACTTACTTTTCTACAAGCCAATGGAGTTAATATGCGACACATAATTCTAAAGCTGAAGCAAGAAACATGAAACTTACCGTATCTCTTTTAGTCCTTCTTCAGCTCCAAAAACCACCTCCTGGTTGTCTCTCCTTGTTGAAAAAGCTGAAATACTTTCATAAGCAAAATCTAGATCTTCCCCCTGTTAAACGTATGATATAAAAAAAAAAAAACTTAAAAACTGCAACGAATTGGGCCTTTCACTAAATAGAAAAAAATAGATTGCCAATAAATTAGCAAATGATGCAAAAAAAAAATTGTTTGGGCAGCTTAAACCCCAGTTATTAATGCTAGATGTCTAGATTTAAATTACGAACAGAAATTTGCTACATGGTTCATAACTCATATGCCCTCAAACTAGTTCTCAGATGCACCAAGTCTTGAACAGCTAATTTGGAATTCATGACCATATGTGATTAAAAGAATAAACAAGAAGTATAACATTTGTAATATATGGGATGGTTGTCACGCTTTTAGAAAGGATGTAAATGATTGGCTAATTCAACAATAAATCAAGACATTCGACTATTTTACATCAAATATTTTGGCGTTAATCCAGATTCAAGAAAACAAGCCATTTAGCCCGTAATGATAAGCATCTACCAAAATGATTATTCGTAACATTTGACATCAATTCTCCTCCAGTATGAAAACATATGAATATTGCAAAGACTTAACACATATGTATTGCCCGTTTGCTTGGTCAATTAACTATAACTCCAAACTAAAGATGCATTTAGTTTTATGGTCAACATCAAACCATTGTACTTACCTGACAAAATATCAACCTACTTTCATCTTGAATTGATAATTGTTTTAGAAATGATAGTGTTTAATCCATTTAACCCTTGTTTCCTAATTTTTTTTCCAGCTAAAACTGCTTCAAATTTGGACCCTGATAGTGACTCTTTTGACTGTATCTAGTTCCAGAAAAGTAATAGAGGCAACCACGTAAAGAAAGCCTATTGATTACCTCCCAAAGCTTTCCATCTTGTATATATTGCTCATACCTGTATAACAAAACAGACCTAACTTTTCAGCATGTGCAATATAAGACGTGATATATCTAACAATAAATCTTCTAAAGCATTGTGCATTGTTTCAGTTTTTCATACATTTATCATTACCATACCAAAACAGATCTTATTTCCTATGTGACATGTTTCCCTCGAAGATAACTCATCCTATGATGCATGCAGATTAAGCACAAGTGTGTAAAAATAAGCTGAAGATTGGGGCCCATATATTTCAGAGTTTTAACTTTGTTTTATTTCAGGTTTTGACAAGGAGAGCAAAGAATCAGTTTTCCTTAAGTTAAACACGATTCAACTCTAAGATGTGTTATATAATGTTACCCTGATGCATGCCTCTTAGAAATAGACAATATCATAATGCTAAAATGACGCAAATTAAACGCAATTTACTCTTAAGTAACAAACTAGGGCAAAATACGTTGCATAACTCCAGCCCTGTAACCTTTAGTCTTACAACTACAGATTTGATCATATATATCCTTAAAATGATCTGAGAACGTCAATAAGCTAATGCACAACTGTTAAACACATGCAATTGCTATCTAGAGAGAGAAAACGGAAGAAGTAACTGCGAAAGTTTCGGAAGTGGAGAGGACGTTGGATGACGGAGGCTGGCGCAGAGCCAATCAAGTATCGGACGAGCATCTTCGTACTGAAACGGCCATTCGAAGCTGTCTGGATCAAGTGCACCGTGATCTTCGTACCCTAATTCGTCCAATAATGAACACAGTCTCGCCCCACTCATCAGTCGATTCGTGTGTTTTCAGTGAAGAAGACGATGAAAATTTTCACGACTGGAATGCAGGAGATGATCGTGTGATGCAGATGGAAGAATTGCTATCGTCGGTGCATTCTCCGTTCGAGGTTGTGGTTCCGATTTGAAACTTTGAACGACGGACGGAGGGGTTTGGCGCGGTATATACATCTCTTTTCGAACCCGGTACTTTTTCGGTTGAGTGTGATTGACCCTCAACTTCCAAATATGAGTGGTTTGTTCAATCAATCAATCGTTTGGGAGGTTGGTTATATCTAATCAACCAGGGGCGTTCATTTTCGGATATCCGAAAAATTCGGATATCCGAACGGATACCCGAAATCAAGAAAAATAAAAATTTTTAATTATATATTTCGGATACCAAGTATCCGAAAATTATCCGGATATCCGAAAAAATATCCGAAATATACGAAAAATATATGGATATCCGAAAAAAATATCCAAAAAATTATCCGGATATCCGAAAAAATATCCAGAAAAAATATCTGAATATCTGAAAAATAAAATTAATCGGATATCGGATATCCGAACTATCCAAAAATTTTCAAAATAGGTATCCGAATCCGAATTTTCGGATATATGACCTTTCGGATATTTCGGATTCGAATTTTCGGATAATTCGAATTCGGATACAGATTCTTTTGAACACCCTATAATCAACAACAATCACCTTACCCAGTATATTCCCACTTTTTAGCATGGTCTGTGGGGAAGGATATATATAAACCTTACCTCTATCCCAATTGGGATACAGGGCTGCTACAAAAGAGTCTCGGCTCAAAGTTATCGTTTGTTTGAAGTTGATCATCCCGACGATTTTAACGTTATTTTCACAAAATAATTAAAATAGCGTTAAAATTGGTGCACTTTTACTTTTGCCCTTAAAAGCCCACACATATATACATTATATGCATGCACTGCAAATGGGCGAGTTTTATATCTCATCAATGGGGTAAAACTTAAAACTAGAGATTGCAAAGTTGAAATATTTAATGGTGTATTGGGTACAATACATGGAATTATGTTGAGGGTAAAAAGCTTTCCGGGTACGATAATACGGGTGTTAGGTGAATCTCGGTTATGTTATACGAATTCGATTGTTAGCCAATCAATAAAACCCAAGCAAAAAAGTTGAAAACAAATAAGATGATGTTAAGAATGAGGGTTTTAAATATAGCACGTCTCTCGGATAAAACAAGGAAGAGCGTATTGACATGGTTCGGGCATGTACGGAGGAGGAGGATGATGATCACTCATGTATTAAGACTACAAAAGCTCATAGTGAGGGCAAGAGGAGCAGAGGCAAACCAAAACTAATGTAAGACGAGAAGATTCAATATGATATGTTGTATTTGCATATTATTGCAGACATGATCAGTTATAAGAGTTATGGATACGAAAAGTAAATGTTATAGATACGTAGGGTGGAATTTTGGCTTGGTTTTTTGTGGGAAAGAAGTTGTGTGACACGGTTTATGATGTAGTATGTTAGGTTTGTCATAAGTTTTACCTTTAGTCACATGTGACTTTAGAGACGAGTCTTGTATTATCAATTACAGCCTTACTGGATTGTGGTATGACATATTGTTCTATTATTGTTGAATTTGTTTTCTTATTACATATTGTCTCTTTGTTATGTATGCTTCACCCTTTATGCTTATAGAGTTTGTGTCTGTTTCACTGTATTTTTTTTTTGTATGGATTTAGTCTTATGAGTTTTGTGTTGTTTACAACGGTACTTTTATATATGTCTTGCAAAATATAATGTATTGTTGAGTAGAGTCTCTTTATCCTATAGCCTTTTAATATGCCATCTTCAACAAGTTTTAATGAAAGTCTAGCCCTTATATAAAAAAACAAAATATTAACTCTAATAAATTTAGATTCGATCCCAGACAAATTTAATTAATCTAAAGAAAAACATCTCTCATTATTTTCCAAGTCGCTCCAAATTTTCACTCCTAACCTAAATCCATCAGATCCAACAAATCGACCACATATTATAACAACTTTCAAGATCTTTATTAAACATGTTAAATAAAAATTCGACTTTCTTCTTCTTCTTCTTTTTTTAGGAAAACATTTAAGATAAAACTGTAAATGAGACGAGACGAGTTCGAACTTGTAAAATATCGAGCTTGGTTGGTTTGTTTCGATTTAAGTAATTTGGTTTGTTTAAGATCTATTTTTAAAACTCAATTTTAAGCTCGAGTTTGGCTTTATTTTTTATTTATTATTTAATTACTTTTTAATCTCGTATTGATTTTATCGTTTAAAAAAGTTAGTCGAGTATGGCCTTGTATTTATTCGTGTATTGTTACGTGCGAATCTGTAAATAGTAGCGGCTATGGTTGTTCAAAAAACTCGGAGCTCGGGTTCAGGTCGTAACTCGTTCGGAAAAGCTCGAATAAAATTCGTTTGTAATCAAGCAGAACCGAGCAGGGTTGTTTTGCAAACGAGCCAAGGCTGGATTAGCTCGTTGTACAACACGTTATACCAAAATATAAAAATATAAGGTTACTTTAAATAATAACTATATTTTAACGTCATGTTGTAATTATGTTAGGAAAAAAAACAAAAAAAAATGAAAGAAAGAAAAATAAAATGTAAATGTGGCTCACAAGTCACAAAACTCATATTCTAAAATCAATTATGTAAAAATTTAAAAAAAAAAAAAAAAAAAACCAAGGCGAAACTCGGTAAAAACAGGCCGAGTCTGAGTTTGCACTGCTCGGTTATGCTTTGCTCGTGAACACACGCTAAGACTATCCCCATCCACGAATACTTGTTTGGTTGTTCGGCAGACCAAAAAAAAAATCAAAGGGATGATGAAAATTGCCCAATCAAGTTGCACACAAACCTTGGTTGCCCAATATAATATTATTAAAAATAGTACATTCCACATGTAATTTTTTTCATTGGTTAAAAATATTTTTTTTTCATTGGTTGTGAAAGGGAGTGAAAAAATTAAGTTTGGTTGGTTGTATAATGAAAGAGAGAGAAATTAATATTTTATGGAATAATTTTGGTTGGTTGTGGATGGGAGTGGTCGTTAAATAGCGGGGTTGAAATAATAGAAAAAAAGGGGAAAGCTAATCGAGCCCTAATTACATTTCCCGCCTTTCTTCCAGTGACCATTCTTCGCCACAAGTGAAACAAGCAGCAGACCGACGAACTTTCCGGCAATCAACAACTTTACTGCACATACGAATATCGAATCAGTGCGGCCGGTGTCGCTGTTCCATCCGTCCAGATGATATCCCTCGCGCTTGCAACATCGGTAACCGCCCTGTTCGTTTCGTCGATACTGACCGGTAAGTTCTTCCGTCGTTACGGATCTCTATGTATCTCCTTTAATTGTTTATTCGTTGATGATGTTGCTGATTCGATTGATTGTCACTACCGGACTCTGAACTCACCATCGAAGTATGGTTTGAGTTTATTCTGGTCGCCATTCATACTTAACATTTTACTTAATTTGCACAGCTTCTTCGATTGAGTTCATGTAATCACACGCTTCTCGATGTGAGTACAACGAATTCGTGTATCTCTAGTTTGGATGATAAAGAAACACTTGTTGAAATTATTCACAGTTATTCAACATTATAGTCTATGTTAAATGTTTAATTAGTTGTTTTATGTAATTGTTCTTTGGAATTTGATTATTTTGGTTGAAATTTTAGGTTCCGTCCAGCGTATAATGTTTCACTGGATCAAACATTCCTGTTGTTCGAAGAGAGACACGGGAGTTGATGGTCAAGGAGCTGTTGTGCAATGCATGAGATGGGGCTTATTCCAAGTTTCACCAAAAGACCGAAAAACCTGACTATTATAGAATGGTAATGTCTCAATACATGCTATTTTGAGCGTGTTAGTTTTTATTGTTAGTGACATTAAACAGGAAAATTATTAAATCTTTGTGATATTATCAAATTATTCAGATGGATTGATTTTTTTTATGTCTTTCAGTTTCAATGCTCGATCAGAATCATTGGTGAAAAGGCTTCTTTCGCCGCCTTCTTCCTAGAAACAGGTGTTTGGTGCTGTTGAAGGGTAAGTGGCAAGTTTTTTATGAGCTGTAAAATATTTTTGTCCACATTTATTTTGTTTGGATAAATGTTTATGACATTCTTTTGTTTGAAAATATGAGTTCTTAACTGGGTTCTTTAGATGAGTAATATATATAAAGCTTTAATCTCTTTATATGTAAGTTTGTGTGATTGTGTCAGTTGACTATGTAAAACTGTATGTTGATGAAGATATGGAAAGAAGCTTGATGTTTCCATGTAAGGAATTATTGTTAATCAAGGGCTTATTGTAATTAGTTACCAAGAGAGGCATTGCCTCAATGGTACCCCAAGATTCTTCCAAATGGGAGGTCTTGGGTTAAAATCC